>OX104071.1:24750563-24827771 GCA_944474145.2 Dicrocoelium dendriticum
CCGTGATGGTAGCTTACGTGCCAAACCGCCAGCCAACAGCGCGAACTGGTTTCCACCAATCGGCAACACAATCGGAGATCGCAATCAGTTCGCGGCACCGCCAACCAGTGGCGCACACAAGCTACCGATCGGACGAACAGACCAACGGCTCGGCAAAGCGTCTGGCAAACAAGCGTGGTCCGAATATCCAATCAAAACCCGAGACGGCTCGCAAACGAGTAAGCGACGTTAAGGGGATCGAGGACTTGCATCAGACGCCTGACCAATCAGCGTCACGTCAATCCGGTACGCGAACGACCGTCCATAGGCCAGAAAGAGCAGGCACTGAACCGAAACCCATCGGCCGATTGGTTTTTGATCGTCAAGACACAGCATGGGGAACCAATTGTAGCAAATGCCATGGACGAATTACGACCGAACGATTGGAGGCGAAACGCCCAGGATCAAAGGACACTGGCAAATGGAGACAAATGCATGAAAGTGTAGTAGCCGAATAGAAACGGGCGCAGAAAATGGTCATATCTGATATAAAAAGAAAGCAATTCTCGCCAATAAAGATTTTCGTGTCGCCGCCACCTGTTGTTCTTTCTGCCGGAGGGCCGCACGTTTTACATGGCGACAGAGGACAAGAAGACACGCCGAACCCCGCATGCGTTTGGTGGACAACCAACGATTCCGCTGCCAGCTCCGTTGCAAATGACCGAGAGTTCGTTGCCGGAGAATTGGAGAATATGGAAGGCGAAGTGGCTAGACTTTGTAACACTGACTCAGTTGGATTCTCAGCCAATGGCCTATCAACTGGCGATGTTCAGGCATGCCATTGGAGACGAAGCCAGGCGGACGCTGCAAACGTTGGATCTCAGCGATGGAACTCAGGAGATGGAGCTGGATGAAGTAATACGCAGATTCGGCGAGTTTTGCGAAGGTTACACAAACGAAACTTACCAAAGGTATCTGTTTTTCAGCCGAAATCGCCTGCCGGGTGAATCAATCGACGCATACATCACGGAGCTGAAAATTCTGGCGCGGGATTGCAATTTTTGCACCTGTTTACGAGATTCGCTGATCCGCGATCGAATTATAATTGGCATAAAGAATGAGGAACTTTCCAGACGCCTTTTGCGACAGCGAAACCTGTCTTTGGAACATTGCATCGATATCTGTTTTAGCGAATCAAGGACGGCTCAACAGTTTCAGCAGCTCAAGATGGAGTCCACGACGGATCTGTTTGCAGTATCCCGAGGCCGAGAAATTGTATCGAAGTCATCGAGCGCGAATCAACCCAAATGCCAGTTTTGCGGCCGCTCACACCCAAGGCGCAAAGAGGATTGTCCAGCATGGGGCCGAACCTGTATGAAGTGTGCGAAGAAGAACCACTTTGCACGTTGTTGTCAGGCAACCAAAGTCGACTCAGTCGGGCAGGACGATCAGGAAGAGCCGCAGGAACTGGCTATTAACAACATGACAGGACGTGAGAGACCAGTCTGTGTATTCGCAACGTTGCTTATTCAAGGGCGTCCGGTGCGATTCCAATTGGATTCAGGAGCAAGCGTGAACATACTTCCTCACAAATACTGTCCCGATGCAGAATACCGCCAAATACAGACACAGCTCAGAATGTGGAACGGATCAAAGTTACAACCGAAGGGCTGCGTTACCATGAAGGCCATAAACCCGAAGGATGGCTCCGAGCATTTACTTGATTTTCTCCTGGTATCAGGAGATTTAATGCCCATCCTGGGCCTTGATTCCATTCAGAGTTTGGGTTTTGTTTCTTTTAATCATGATCGTTTTGTTCACTCGTGCGAAGTCGGTACAGAGATCGTAGACAACTATCCCAGTGTGTTTGATGGTACCGTGGGAAAATTCCAAGGCGTAGCTCACCTGTCGTTAAACGAGTCCGCTAGACCAGTAGCACTACCAGCGAGAAAAGTACCTATCGCTTTGCGTGAGAAGTTCTTAGACGAGTTGCAGCGTTTGATCAGTTTAGGTGTGATTGCCAAGGTCGATGAGCCAACCGATTGGGTCAGTCAAGTCGCGATAATCACCAAGAAGTCAGGCGATTTGCGTGTGTGCATCGACCCTAAGCCGCTCAACGCCGCACTCAGGAGAGAGTATTTTACACTACCAACGCTAGATGACGTCTTACCCGAGTTGTCCAAGGCCAGATTGTTCACGAAGGTCGACCTCGCTTCCGCTTTCTGGCACGTCCAGCTTGACGAAGAGTCCAGTTATTTAACCACGTTCGGAACGCCATTTGGACGGTTTCGGTGGTTGCGCTTACCATTCGGTTTGAAAGTGTCCAGTGAAATTTTTCAGAAACGATTAATGCAGGCCCTAGACGATCTACCCGGAGCTATTTGTGTAGCAGACGATGTAGTGGTTTTTGGGGCGACTCTGGAAGAGCACGACCGTAACCTGAGCAGATTTCTAGAACGCTGTAAAGACAAGAATATCAGATTGAAACGTGAGAAAATTGAGTTACGAAAAACAGAGCTGGTGTTCCACGGACATGTTTTGAGCGCAGAAGGTCTAAAGCCAGATCCGGAGAAAGTTAGAGCCATAAAAGAGATGCCACCTCCGACAGATGTTAAAGCCGTGAGCAGACTAAACGGGATGGTGAATTACCTCAGCCGCTTCCTTCCACGACTAGCCGAAGTAATGGTTCCTATCCGAAAACTTACACATAAGGGCGAGAGCTGGCAGTGGAACACAGAACAGGAGGAGGCTTTCCAGAACATCAAACAACTGATCGCGTGCGCCCCTGTCCTAGCGTATTACGATCCGTCACTTCCCCTTGAGATCCAGTGTGACAGCAGCCAATTCGGTATCGGTGCCGTGCTAATGCAGAACGGGAAGCCCATCGATTTTCGCAGTCGGACACTAACGGAATCCGAGCGCCGTTATGCACAGATTGAAAAGGAGATGCTAGCATTGGTTTATGCCGTAGAGCGTTTCAACGATTACACTTTTGGTCGCCGGACCACTGTATTTACCGATCACAAGCCTCTGGTATCAATAGCCAATAAACCACTGCACGTCGTCCCACGCCGCTTACAACGAATGCTCATTCGGCTCCAGAAGTACGACCTAGACATCGTCTACCAACCGGGGTCGAGGATGTACATTGCAGACACACTGTCTAGGGCATATCTTTCCGATGTGACCGCAACGCAAGAAGACCAAGACATTGTCCATGTCACTCAGCTATTGGCCGTCACAGAGGAGCGTTTCCAGCAACTACTACGCCACACGGAAGCAGACGAGCTGTGTAATCGGCTCAAGGAAACGATACTGAAAGGGTGGCCCGATAGTAAAAACAAGCTGCCAAAGGAGTTGACTCCCTTCTTTAACTTTCGGGATGAACTTGTCACACAGGATGGGCTAATCTTCAAAGGCAACCGTATACTCGTTCCAAAGGCAATGCAACGACCCATGCTGGAGCTGATACACGGAAGTCATTCAGGAGTCAATGCTTGCGTGGCGAGAGCTCGAGAGCTAATGTTTTGGCCTGGAATGACTAGTCAGATACGGGATCATGTTTCAAACTGCTTAGCCTGTCGAGCACATGATGTCCGCCAGCCGAAGGAGCCTATGATGCTTCGTGAGGTCCCGGAAAGGCCGTGGCAGAAAGTCGCCCTAGACATCTTTGCACATGACGGAAAGAATTACCTGATCGCTGTCGATTACTTTAGCGACTATTTCGAGATTGATGCTCTCACGTCTACTAGCACACAGGCCGTGATAAACAAGCTACGATCGCAGTTTGCGCGACATGGGATACCGGAAGAGGTAGTGTCCGACAATGGCCCCCAATTCAACAGCGCCGAATTTCGGAGTTTCAGCGAAAAGTGGGATTTCCTTCATCGTTTAACCAGCCCTTACCACAGTCAGTCAAATGGAAAAGCTGAGTCAGCCGTGAAGGAAGCAAAGAAGTTACTCACCAAAGCCAAGGAGACCAAAGAAGAGCCTTACATCATGTTGTTAGAACGAAGGAACATGCCATCTGCCGAAATTGGATGCAGTCCAGCGCAACGTCTGTTTGGCCGTAGGACAAGAACCCTGTTGCCGATCGCCAATACTCTGCTGCAGCCTGAAATACCATCGCAGAGCTTGATGTATGAGCGCTTGCGTGAGCGCATGCTTCGACAAAAGAAATATTACGATCGCGGAACGAAGCAGCTTCCACGCCTGTTGCCCGGAGACGAGGTCTGGGTCGCGCCGACACCGGGAGCTAACGGGTCTTGGAGGAGAGGGCGAGTAGAAGGTCTCAAATGCGAACGAAGCTACGACGTAAGAGTTGGGGATAGTCTATTTCGACGCAACCGGGTGCAGTTAAGGAGACAACGTGGTGAACAAGCACGGCATCGTGCGAAGCAGCCAACGCAGCCGGACATTTCGGTGGATACGGCAGCACACGACCACAAGACTACACGCAGTGGAAGGCGATACAGCGCTTACGTAATCGGACTACAAAAAAACGAAAAAAGGAAGGATGTGATGGTAGCGTACGTGCCAAACCGCCAGCCAACAGCGCGAACTGGTTTCCACCAATCGGCAACACAATCGGAGATCGCAATCAGTTCGCGGCACCGCCAACCAGTGGCGCACACAAGCTACCGATCGGACGAACAGACCAACGGCTCGGCAAAGCGTCTGGCAAACAAGCGTGGTCCGAATATCCAATCAAAACCCGAGACGGCGCGCAAACGAGTAAGCGACGTTAAGGGGATCGAGGAATTGCATCAGACGCCTGACCAATCAGCGTCACGTCAATCCGGTACGCGAACGACCGTCCATTGGCCAGAAAGAGCAGGCACTGAACCGAAACCCATCGGCCGATTGGTTTTTGATCGTCAAGACACAGCATGGGGAACCAATTGTAGCAAATGCCATGGACGAATTACGACCGAACGATTGGAGGCGAAACGCCCAGGATCAAAGGACACTGGCAAATGGAGACAAATGCATGAAAGTGCAGTAGCCGAATAGAAACGGGCGCAGAAAATGGTCATATCTGATATAAAAAGAAAGCAATTCTCGCCAATAAAGATTTTCGTGTCGCCGCCACCTGTTGTTCTTTCTGCCGGAGGGCCGCACGTTTTACAGGTGGTTGTTCGAAACATGTTGGTATGTTTTTGTGGATACTCCGCTAACACACGAAGTCGTAAATTAAAGTTAACTGGTCGATCCGCCTCAGAGGGCTCTCCAAGCTTGGTTTCTCAATCATGAGCTTTTCGTTCGCGAGCACTAAATCAAGCACAGATAGCTTATTTCCAGTTCTGAATCGCGTGGGTGAATTGACTGAAGAGCGGAATGTTTGCAATACACGCTTTCAGGTCGATCTTAAACTGCTTGTTGGGGAATGCCGGAACTATCAAATCATGAAGATTGTGGTTGCCAGAGATGAGAACATGGTTTTATCGTCCTCGTCCCCAAGGATAATGCCAGGCAGGAGTCCATCTCTGGGGGGAACGATAAACAACGACCAAAAGGCAAGTATCGTCGCGCCTCTGTCGTAGACTGCACCAGAGTGAGCCTATGATCAGCGTTTCCGGATCGGTCACCGGTTCGAGAGATAGAGTGCACTAGATAGCACTAATGAATGTGGGTCGAATGAGTGTGGACACACGTTTGTGTGATAAAATATAACTGAAAGTGGCGGAAAAACAACGTGTTCACAGATAAGCGATTAGAACGCAGGTTCGTTCAAGCCCGTGTATTATGGAAGAGGGGATTATTGGTGATGGTGTCCAGCGAACAAACAATGCTTCTCCGACTGTCTGTTCCGAGGGAGTTCTATTAAAGATACCTTACTTCTGGTTTTTCCACGCAAGCAACCGACCCACAAGACGATAGGGTACATGGATGATTACTTGATGCGCTATATCCGGAGCGTTTGATTTAATAATTTGACTCGCCGTTTCACTGCAAGTCCCACTGGGAGTTGTTTGAGACCGGTCATGTGCAATTATGTTAAAGCAGTTTGCTTCCGTGCTGGTAGTTTGACCAGAGGATTGGACCAGCCTAGTTTAGAGTCCATTAACCGGGAGCACTACAATAAGACCGCTTTCGCTTTGGGGCTAGGCAATGACAACATGCTCGCCTTGGAGCTAGACAAGAGTGTTTTACTGACATTTGCTAGTTTCTTGATGCACAGAATTTTCCTCTAGGTCATTGTGGTTAAACAACATAATCAGAGCCATCTCGACTGTTACTAACACTGTATTTCCGGGCTTTGCGAGGCTTCTGATAGAAAAAGTGACTGTCGAGATTCGAATAGCTATTTTGGTTATCCGTGCTATCAGATGAAACACATATTGGAAGGCCCAGAACAAGTTGCGCATGCTTTTCGGCTGTATTGTAGTCGGCATTCGCAACCACAGTGAACACCAAGCGGCAGCTGAGGGGCATGCACATTCTGACCATGGGAGTCAGGATCAAGACAATGGTGGTGCCCTCCCACTACCCAAGGCAAAGCGTGGCGCTTGCGATCTACGCCATTCGAGTTAAAATTATAACTGGTAAACTGTTGTATTCTGTGATTAGACCTTCAAAATAGTGGGCCATCGATCTCTTTCTAATCAAAGTGAATTGAGTTGAACCAAAAAACGGATACAGGCTAGGGTACGGAGCTTGGTAGAGTGGCGCTGATAAACGAAATCAACAGAGGCAGAACGTTTTCCAGGTTAAACACGGTAATTGTATTTCCAAAGCAAAAGAGCAACAAACTTCATCCACATCAAACGTAAGCTAAGTTGTGCACGAAAAATTGCAATCTGTGGGTCAAATGACGGCAACTACCGAGAGTTAAGTTAGATCATTCGCCGCACCATTTCGTTGATATTCTCTTCGCGCATGCTTGTCAACCGATCGGCCACAGATCGACAGCGCTTCGAACCGGACAACCAACTTCGACCTGGGGGCATTAGTTTGAACGGGCGGAGAAATCCCAACACGGTGCGGAAGTTAGGACCGAGAGTGACGAGTTCATGAATTATGTCTTCTAAGCATAGGATCCCGTGGTGACCTAGGGAATTGGGAGGCAGACATGACGATGGTTCTTCAGTATTAAAAAAATCACAATTTACTACAACAAGGGTGTACAAATGAAGCAAGACATGCTAAGATCGAGGCAATATAAAGAGCTTAGCTGTGTCGTATGTTCATTGACTCTAGAACAGACACTAAGGTGTTATGCAACGAATCGCAATGCCTGAATAAAGCTTTTATACTTGATACGTGGTGCTGATAAGGAAGAGATTGTGCAAAAATCGCTGTTGTTTGAGTACATATGCGCAGCACATGGCTGCAGCGAGTGTGGTCTGTCGTTGATACGAACAGAGCAGAAACAATGTACGTTTTCTAACGAGGCATAGGATAGGTCGACTCAAGCCACGCATGCATTGGAGTCAGTAAAAACAAGACTTATATGTCCATAGAATTTATTCCTACGGTGGAAGAAGTGCGGTCATAAGGCAAACGATTGTGACATCTGGAACACTCCCAGACATACGTCATCGAGTTTATCATCAAGGGTAACGGTCTTACAATGACAAATTCATTAGTGGTGTTTTAACAGGAGAATGAAACACGGTCAACTGATGTACGGCCTGATAGAGATGTGGAATTCCGAAATTCGTGAACCAACACACTCAAGGACAGCAAGGTCTGTACGATCGATCAGGGGCATAAATGAATAAATAAATTTTTATTCTCGGCTATACGAGGCACGGCATTAAAGGCATGATCATAGCAATAGTACAACAATTGATCAAGAAACTGCAATAATATAATAGGATTTTCATATATGTGGATCCGTAAATTTAGGTGTGTTGTTTGTGTTTGTAAATGTGTCATTGTTCTTTTGAATAAGTTCAGAACAACCGCCACTACATGATAAGATGCTACAGTTAGTTTGTCATAAGGCGAAAGATCACAATAGGTTAAAATTGCTGAGTAAAAAGCTAGAAATGTGTAATCACGGAAAGAAATTGAGTACAGTAGAGACTTAGAGGTAAACATCAGATTGTACTTCATCTGATCCATCCGCACGTGACTGATAAAATAATCAAACAATTACAATGAGTAGTGCGGGTTCAGGTATAGTTCAGAGGTAATTCATCACAGTCCACTCTCAGTAAGCAGGCATTGGCACGTCTGGAAAAACACCAGAAAGCGCTGTTTCGATGTTCTGAGTCTCGTCAGGGGTCCGAGGAAAGTGCATCACTGACGAGACCCAGAACGTCGAAACAGCGCTGTCTGGTGCTTTTCCAGATGTGCCTTCTGACTGAGAGTAGACTGTGATGAATTACCTCTGAATCGAACAAGTAACAAACAACAACCATATCATGACTGTGCATATGTCAGTAAGCAGGGGTTACCAGATTATTGAAATATAACAAGTAAAAGTGTCCCCACAGAGAATAACAATATCAAGACTTATAAGTGGAAAAAAGTCAAACGAAAACGTTTGTTCGGCAACAAACGCTCAGACGCTTTAGCGGCCGCCATTTCGCTGTTGTTTAATGTAGAGAAAGAGAAATGATGTAAATCCGGATATAGTTCCTCAGTAAATACAAGCACACACGTGGACTCCAGTCTGGAAAACGAGACGAGCCAACAATACCCTGTTCCGTCATCATCGCCATCATCATTAAAGCAAGCTGAGAGTGATAAACACCAACTAACTGTGCCGCAATGGAAAGAGATATATGAAAGAAAGCGAGATTCTGAACATTAGGGAATACAGAAAAGCTTAAAAGACAAGAAATATAATGCTAAATACTATGTTATACTTGGAGTGCAGGATCGTGCTTGGAAAAGAAAGCTAGGCGGAAAGACAGACAAAGGAACTCATAACACAAACGCCATTGAGGTCTACACTTCGCTATGTCAACTAGTGTATCCAATCGAATGTGTCCATTGTCCTTTGGACCTCAGCCCGAAAGTCGACAGACACCAACCAGCGCCAACTCCGAAGTGAAGGAATTCATTCCTCTTCACCAAGTCATCGATTGGTCTTCAATCCACACTCCCGCCAGGCAAACAGGGCACGTCGTAGGGGTTGGTGTGCTGGCATGCGCAACACGTGGACTAACCAGCGGAGCCTGGTGCTGAGCGGTTTACTCGCTCTTCCTGCACCAAATACGTGACGCAAACACGCTCATTACTCATGCGGTGTTTACACCATGCATAAGATAACCTGCGAAGGCAACGATGATCGAGCGCAAGAAGTCTCTTTAGATTTCGTAACAGTATAGGTGGGCTGAACGGACGGGTACATTGTAAACAATGCGCCGACACCACAGGCGGCGATTGGCAAAAGCGTCTCAAGCGCTAATATAGCTGGTTAGATACCTAACTTTCTTAACAACTTCTGACTGATTACCGCCAAGTGTCAGTGCATGCGTTGTCCCTGCCAATCTTGGAAGACTTCGCATTTCGAGGGTGCAAAGCATCACAGGAAACGATTGACAGCCAGAACGTATATGTCCAGTGCTGACGAGCATGTACATGAGTTGTCAGTTCAGTTCGGTTAAACAACTACGATCCGGGCACCGAAGTACGGCGGATCCACTTGCCATGACTCACGTCGCCAGAATAGCAATAAATAGCAACGGCAATCAAATGAGGCTGACTACAAATAGAATGCATAAAAAGTGGAATCAGAAAGTAAGTGTGTTAAACGATTCAGGATGGAGTCGAAGTTAACGCCTAGATGCAAAAAACCTAGTGCAGGTACGCCACTGATTGCACGACATCGCCGTGTCTGACAGAGTCTCCCAGTTTCCAACCACAAATACGCCAGGAATCAAACTGACCAAGCTTCTCAGGCAATTTATCTTTGCTTTTATACCCGATCATCGACTGGGCACCTCGCGGTTTCGCATAATTTGGTGCAACGACAGCGTATAACAGAGGCCAAGAAAATCGGTCGACGGACAAACGGAGGAAATGACATAGGCACCGTAAGCGGCTGAAATTCAGTAAACACTAGAGTGAGGCGCCAAAAGATCACTTGACAAAAATCAACTGGCGAACCTCAGCACTGCTCACTCGAGGTTCCCACTAAATTTGAGCAATATTCCGCAAACACCAGTGGTCAAATATATCCAAGCGTTTAATGTCTTCATTGCGAACTGGCCAGGTCTCTGATCCATACAGTAACGCTGGCGTTATCGCAGCGTTATACACCCTACGTTTCACTGAAAAGCTGATATTCTGCCACGTCCATAGATGGCTGTGCTTCTGGAAAGCGACACGGGCCGATACGCGAAGTAACCTCCTCGGTGATGTGATCACCAGAGGAGACACAGCTACCAAGGTACGTGAAGCGATTCAAAAATTCCAGTGTGCATTCGGTAATAGCTAGAACAGATGGCATATCAGTCCAGTCTTACAATACGTTGCACTTTGAAGGTGCAAAGGGGATGCAGAAGCGTGTAGCAGTGTTTGCGTAGTCAATGCCTCAGACCCAAAGAGAGCTATGTCGTCTGCCCCAAGTTGATATTATCTCGCCTTGGTAGACTGAAAGGTTTAAAGATCCACGTGCGTGTTAACTTGTATCCAGCAGACAAAAAGAAAATCAAGTCTGCAGTGACTGAAGTAAAGAGGCGCATATATGACGGAGAAACAAATCTTCGCGTAGTATATTTTCGGTTAGTTACCCGGATTCCTCGCGAATCCAGATCAACTGGTTTGCGATCCTTGAAACATGCCTAGCGGTTCTGGCCGTGACTTGTGTGTAGCGTTTACTAGCATCTGCAGTATGCTGAACAAATGTGAGGAGCTGTGCTTTGCTGAGACATAGTTGAACTCCGACGTACCCAACCAAGAAGCAGAAATCAGTGGCTATGTGTGCTTCCGCTATGACAGACCATCAAAGGATCGCGGTTGCATGCTGTTACATATAAGGTCTTCTTTGTGTTAGACCCATCGTAATGAGGCTGGATCTTACCGTGGTGCGATGGTTTGTGTGCCTCAGCGATCCATTGAGCTATGCTGGGTGGTGCTTTTGCACCCTCAGAGTCACTCATAACAGATTGGTCAATGGTTAGAGGCCAGACAAACTCAGCCTCCTGATTCTCCAGGTTGGGGGTTGGAATGAGGGTGGCACCTTATGCCTTAAAACGGACTCCTTGTAGCCAAGTGCCAAACCCGCTGCCTTGCGGATAGGTTTTTAAACCAAAGGCTTTGGATGAGAACCCTAATCGTTCTTCTGTCTAGGCCTGGGCAATCTGACAGTATCCTGCGAACGCAATACTATGAATCATTCGTCAAACAATTTATTGATGCTCTGGCCACCGCAGAGGATAATCAACGGTGCCCTATCTGCTGCATCGAGCAGGGTGGATATGGGTTTGGATGCTACTGCTCAAGCCTTCCCGTCTTCCAAATCCCCCTCTTATGCTTTTTCACCCTTACCGTCCCGTTCCAACTTCACTTTTATCTCCCCCCCCCCATTTTTCAACTCCCCGATTCTTGGCCCCCCCAACATGCTTTGCTAGGCATTTATCTTCTAATTTCAAATCACATGCTAACGCGGATCGTCACCCCACTCCTGTCGACAAGCACATGTCCAACCAAGCGGCCAAGCCCAGTCCATCGACTTCCATTTGGAGCCCTCGATCCTCCTTCAGATTGGCATGCCTCAATGTACGCACATTACTACAGATCGGTCAAAAAGCAGCACTTGCCCGAACATTAGAGACCCTCTCTATCGATATTTATTGTTTATCAGAGACCCGCCTGCAAGACTCGAGCTCTGTGCTCACGTTGCGATCCCCTTCAGGTGACGATGCAGCTTCGAGTACCGGCCAAGCTGGTGTTGGTATTGCCCTGAGTCCCCACGCTGAAGCTGCTCCGGTTGACTGGATTCCAATCAGTAGCCGGTTGTGCGCGGTCCGATTGGCTGGCTCGTTCAAAGATTCGAAGTCGCGCGGGACTAATAGGTGTCTATTCATCATCGCTGCCTACGTGTCCACAATGTGATAAGGAAGTGCTTTCATACAACCGTAGCGCATCGAAATGTCTCTGACCCTCCGCACCCAAGTGTTGTCTCAGCAGTTTAACAGATTGTTGTTCAGTAATAGTGATGTGAGGATTTGTAATTCTGAAGAGTTCAAGGTAGTCACAGAATGTTCTCTTCTATCGAGTCCAAACTGCAAGTGAGGGCTTGGAAGCCGCTTCTTTCCAAAACGGATCCGGTGGAATAAGTTGACTCATAACGAATAATTCCAGATATAGAAGCCGTCGCCAATGTTAAAGTCTACACATGCAGAAGTAACGTTAGCCTGCAACGCAATAATGGCACTTAGCCGAACGACGCAAAGAAACAGAACACATGTAGCTGTCCGCGTGCAAATGTGTATTCCGTCCAGAAGGGGTACAGAGCATCGATCAAGTAAGTGAAGCCAAACACTCGTGAGTGGGTATTCGATGGACAGACAGACACAACGGTCTGAACGCTGATTGGAGATGGTAACTGATACGCCACAATTAGGCCCAACGCTCCCAGCGCCATAATCAGGTGTGTGTCGGCTGTCCACTCTCATCGCATATGGTCTCGCTAACACTCGTTATCCTGCCGCCCATTTCTCGTATACAGAATAACTTGCGATGATTACCAAGAGCAGCGGCTGTTTCTATCTCCGAAGCATGATGAAACCATCACACGGTCTGTCCTTAGGGTAGCACGTGGTTTCGCTCTGAGAGCTTTGCGAATCACATTGTATTCGCTTCCAACCGGAACACGCCGGCAAATATCCAGAAGTTCCAGTGACTGCGTAGAGACCCAGTGTCTAGGTTAGCAATTTGATTTGCCACACGAAGACATGCCTGCTGCTAATAACTTCTGGCGGATATGCGACCAGTAATCTTCAACTGTGTTCAATAAACGTTTACTCAGCGGATGCTAGCGTACATTGATGCAAATTCAGAACATCTGAATTCACCAGCCGGCAAATATCCATGCGTATACAGCGCACCGAAACGCACGCGGAGGTTAGCGCAAACATATGCGTAGTCAGAGTATACGCTCGTGCTCCAAATTGAGCGACACTTTTGGACGCAGCCTCTCCAGCAGTTACTTATCGCGATGTGATCGATTTGCACCCATAGCTGGTCCCAGGCTGGTGGGTGCCATTTCACATTTCGGCGGGTGCTGTGTCTGAGTTTAGTGCTCGCGAGAAACAGACGAGCATCTTCCCACAGATGTAGCAACCACACACCGTTTTCATTACTGTGTTGACCTCTTAGATGTAGCTCATCAGCGGGCAGTATTCCGATTTGGGCGTTCAGCTCACCAGCCAGCACCACAGTATCCGAACTTTTTAAATGAAGCAATGCGTTTACTTGATGATAGAAGTCGTCTTTCACCGAGTCAGCGCTACACTTTGTAGGCGCAAGGCCGCAATGACAAACTAGCACCGTTTGTCCCCACGCAACTTCGATGCTTTTAACGAGCGAGCCAATCTGATAGCACACATCCAGCTGGTTATTGGGATCTGATCGATCAAGTCAGATTTAGCCCGGGGACTAAGAACAATGCCCACACCGACTTCACAGGCATGTGGAGGCACTGCACCTCCGGACAAACGCAATAAGAAAATACCACCAGTGTCGCACGTTAAGGATCACAGGGTGATCAGAGAACTCGAATCTTGTAGGCCAGTTTCTGTTAACCAGCAGATATCGATTGCTAGGGTCTCCAGTGTCCGGGCATGTGCTATCTGTTGGTCAATTTGCAGCAAAGTGCGCACATTGAGGCACGCCAGTCTTAGATGAACTGACGTTCTTCATTTGGCTTGACGTGAACTTGTCGACTTGACTGGAGCGATGCCCTGTGCTTGCGTGTGAGTAGCAATTAGAAGATAACCGATTAAGGAACAAAGATGGGGAAGGACCGATAATTTGAGGATTGAAAACATGGGGGATAAAATTGAAGTTGAAACGGGAAGATAAGGATGAAAAAGCGCAAGAGGGGGAGAAAGAAGACGGGAAGACTGAGACAGTATCATCCAAACTTTTATTCATCCTGCTCGATGCAGGAGATAGGGTGTCGTTTAGTATCCTCTGCTGCTGCCAGAACATCAGTAGATTACTTGTAGAAGTCGTAATGATGCATTGCGTGGGCAGTATACTGTCAAGTTGCCCAGGCCTAGACAGGAGAACGATTAGGGCTCCCTACCAAGGCCTATGATTCAATAACCTGACCTCAAGGCAGCGGGGTTTTGGCACTAGACTACAGATAGCCCGTTTTACGGAGTAAGGAACCACCCTCACACAAACCCGAAACTGGAGGGCCAGAGGGCTGAGTTTGTCAGGCCTCTGCCCATTGGCCAATGTGGTGAGTGGCTCTGAAGATGCTAAAGCACCATCCAGCATAGCCCAATGGATCGTTGAAGCACGCAAACCATCGCACCGCGTTAAACTCCAGTCTCGTCGTGAATGAAGACAACAAAACTGGATACCAATAGAATGCGATGGATTGCTTGCCTTCGTTACCTACTAAGCTAGGCTGGATAACGTTTACCAAATGCATCCAAGCCATCAACCAGACAGACCCACGGTTTGGAGTCGGACCAACTCAGTCCCAATACCGTTTCCACCAGAGATTGGTAGGAGGTCAACACTTCTTCGAAACTAAGCCATGAGAGAGTTCGGTCCAGTTTAATAACTATGATTCGGACAGCGAAGTGCGATGAATCCAGTTGCCGTGGTTCACATCGACAGAATAACAATAAATGACAGCGGTTGGAAAATGAGGTTTGAACGAAAGTAGGGTAAAGAGAGTATGAGATCGGGACAGAAATGCGCAAAGTTTTACGCGATGAGAAACTGATGACTAGATTCAAGAAACCGAATGCAGTGTTGTTACTGACTGCGCTACTGCGCCTTGTCCGCTAGGGTCTCCAAACACGATTTGGTCTATCTAAAAGATTCCATCCGCATCAGCCTAACCAAGTTCCCCAGCCAATTAATTCAAGTTATTATGCCACGTCATTGACTGTCCACCTCGCATTTTCGCATGACTTGATCCAGCAATAGCGTATGATACAAGTCGAGGAAGTCGGTCGACGGGCACACCAACCAGCGGATCACAATGTTGTTCCCATTAGGTATGTGTTGTACTCCTTAAGCACCAGTGATCTTCATCGGGTCTTTTAACCCCCTCCCGGTCTAATCCTACCCACGTACACCCCTGAACCAGAAACCCTCGACTGGACGCATACTACAACTGGCCAGCAGCTTGCGTACATGTTCAATGCTACAGTCCAGACTGTCTAGTTCGGTAGGGACGATGACCATGGAATTCGGAGCAGACACATCGTCAGTTGCAAATACGGGAGCGAAGTGCACCGCTAATGCCGATGAATGACCCGTGCTCGAGGCTTGTGGCTGTCCATCTGAGCCCTCCAACACTGGCACATTACCTGCAGGCCTCAGGCGGTGCTTCACATAAGAGAATATCCTCTTGTGAACGGTTTTTTTCCGCGGCTTCAAGCTGCTCTTTGAAGTCCCGGCGCTTTCGTACTTTCGCGTTGTTATAGAGATTTCACTGTCTTTTATATGCCTCGTAATTTTTGTCAGAGCCGAACAACACGAATTTGTTCCATAGTCTGTGCCTCCGTCCAAGCAGTTTGCTGTACTCCTTGCCGAACTACTGTGGCTGACTGGTCTGATCATTGAGGGGTACAAATCGGACGAACAACAATTTCACTTTCTCTTTAATAATAATTCAACATGTTTCAACAGATGAATCCTTTGGTAAGAACCAGTCCATTTGACTCGCTGCTCGAGTGACGGCATCAGTGTTCGCCTTTCAATATTTGAAGGCTGTCTCCCGCTGGAGGGAATACGGCAGCGGCACTTCCAAGCTGGCTAGGATAATCGACTGGTCACTCGCTCCCAGAGACCCCAGTAACTGTAAGCCACGCTCACGTTGCTCACAACTAATCAACAGCAGATCTAAGCACGATGGAGTCTAGGGCACAGTTATGCGCGTACCTTGCCCTAGTTTCAAATATCATCTGCGAACGTCCTCTCGACCGACGAGAAGTTCAGCTTCAGGCCACTGTGATCGAGGTAAGTTGCAATTGCCAATGAGCAGGAACTGCGGATTACTCATGTGGTCGCGGACATGCGGCAACCAGTCCAAGCAGCGACTCAGTGGAACTATCATAGACCACGATCAAAAGCAGGTCGCAGCGTCTGAGGTGAATCAAACACCATAACTACTGATATGGACCATCAACGCTTCAGTAGGTTATCACGAGTCACACACATCATTCATTATACACGTCAGCTAGAGGTGGGAAACACCTCAGCTATTGTGCCGCAATACATGGTTGGCGGCATCCGGTTTCGGATTTGCCTGTCACTGTGGCCAGCCACAGGACGCCTGCGCCAACAGAGGGACCATGGATGGCTTGCGCTGCACCACCCACAGCTCCATCCACACACCCCATATCCAGTG
Organism: Dicrocoelium dendriticum; assembly: GCA_944474145.2. Classification (NCBI taxonomy): domain Eukaryota; kingdom Metazoa; phylum Platyhelminthes; class Trematoda; order Plagiorchiida; family Dicrocoeliidae; genus Dicrocoelium; species Dicrocoelium dendriticum. The sequence continues at coordinate 24,767,044 of OX104071.1, forward strand.
TAAACCCGAAGGAATACGACCGGGAGGCATGCGCACGGGAGCCACGTCTCATCAACGGAGCCGGCCCACACTCCTTCACAGACAAACGCAAGCACGCTGTATTTGGGGAATCAAGTGCACACAAGGCGGTGGCTGGACCGTAGTCCGCTCCACACTCAGTGCATTGAACCACTTTTCGAGCCTAGCACGACCACAAGGACCGTGCACCCTGTCCCCTCCAGCAACGACCAACTGTCTCCTGGATCCAGTATGAACGAGGTAGTGGGTAATAGACAGGTAGGCACCTTGTCAACATGCACATCAAGCGCAGCCACACCTGGGATGTCAAACAACAGCCAATCATTCGAAATGCCGATATCGATTAAAGTAAACGCATATGACGACCTAAATACTCGCTAAATGTGCATATAGAAGAAATTGGTTACAAGTGAATCCATGATAAGTACAAAATGTCCGAAAGTTATTTAAAAAATACCACGCGATAAAATTACGCAAGTTTACCACAATTTGCGTGAACGACGTGTGCAAGTAAGGAGAAGATTATGAAGTACGCAGAACAAACAAAATAACATGTAATGAATTTTATCCACATGAAAAAGACCTAGTTTAAGTGTAAGTTGGTTTAGCCCAACTGCGGTGAGGAAACATCAGAGCCTGGTGCGTGAAATGACGGTGTTGAGCGGTTCTGTTCCTTTTTCTGTGTCGTAAACAAGGCGTCGAACACGCTCGTTACTCACGCGGTGTTCCCACCAGATGTGAGCCAAACTGCGAAGCCACCCATGGTCGGATCTAACTACCCTTTTCATGTCCGCCGATCATAGGGGCCAGGTTTCGCAACCGAACAGTAGGGTAGAACGTACCGCTGCATTGTATACTCTACCCTTCAGGGCGAGAGTAATGTCGCGCCGCTGCCATAGGTGGCGAAGGTTAGCAAAAGCATTTCGAGCTTTTGCTATGCGGTTCGTGATCTCGTCTTCAATCCCAAGGGCGCTGATACAACTTCCCAGTTAGTTGGATTTCCGAACGACTTCTAGCTGATCCTCACCAAGGGTCATCACAGGAGGCGTTTCCTGTCAATCTTGGAGGAACACTTTGCATTTCGATGGTGCAAAACAAAGCCCGAAGTGACTGACAGCCTTTGCTACTCTGTCCAGTGCTGCTTTGGACGTCTGGAAGCTGTCACATTTGAGGGCAATGTGGTCAGCATATTACAAGTCAAGAAGTCGTTCTCCTGGGAGTAGCTCCACACCTTCCAACTCATGTCCTGTAACTGGAATCTCCATGACCTCGTCAATAGCGAAGTTGAAAAGGAAGGGTGACAGCGGGCATCCTTGTCTCACACCGCTGGAGATATTGAAGGGTGGCGACAGCTTGCCGTAAGCTCTCATTCTGCCCGTGCTACGCGCATATAATGCTTGGATAATATTTACATATTTCTCGGGCACACCTTTTCTGAGTAGACAATTCCAAAGGGCACATCGATCAACCGAATTGAAGGCATCTTTGATATCGAGGAACACGACAACGGTGGGTGGCCAATATGTGTGACGGTGCTCCAGCAATTGACGCAAGTGAATATGTGATCGATGCTGCCGCGACCTCGACGAAACGCGGCTTGCTCCTCAGGAATCTGGCTTTCACGAGCACCAGACGGTCTGTGAAGAATTATGGAGGCGAAGGAGATCAGACTAATTCCTCTGTGGTTGCCGCATTCCGAACGCGAGTCTCCTTTGAAGATGGGAACAATAACAGAGCGGCTCCAGTCGGTTGGGACATTCTCCTGCTCCCACAGTTTCACTAATAATTCATGTAAAGCATCAACAAGAGTAGAGCTTCCGAAATTGAAGAGGGCTAGAGGAAGATCATCTGGTCCCGCGGCTTTGTTCAACGTCAACAGTCCGATCTCACGTTTGACTTCTGAGCGAGATGGTGGATCCGAAGGGACATCCCACGGAGCAGGGCGATTACTGGCCGGCGAAGAATCGAACAATTCAGGCCGATTAAATTGCTTTTCAAAATGCTCAGCCCAACGCTCCAAACGTTTTGACAAATTGTGGATAGGCTGTCCACTCTTATCACAAATTGTTTCACTAACACCAGGTCTCCTGCTGCCCGTTTCCCGCATCAGACGGAATAACTTACGATGGTTGCCAAGGGAAGCGGCCACTTCCATCTCTGATGCACAATGAGACCACCAAGATTCGCGGTCTCTCTTCAGGCTAGCACGGAGGTTTGCCCGGAGCTCTTTGCGAGTTTCATTGTGTTCGCTTCCAGCCGGGATATGCCGGCGAGCGTCGACAAGTTCCAGAGACCACGAAGAGACCCAATATCCATGTTGGCTACTAGACATGAGTATTTGCCTGCTGCTAGTAAGGTCTGGCGAACATGTGACCAGTGACCATCAATTGTCTCCAGTGAGCGATTACTCAACTCGCATGTCAGCGTACTTCGATACGCATTCAGAACAGCTGGCTTTGTCAGTTGGCTGGTGCCAATGCGCTCATAGCGTCGTCGCGGGCGTCCGCCAAAACGCATCCGCATGTCAGCACATACAAGTGCATGATCGGTGTCCATACTTGTGCTCCAAATCGAGCGACAATTCTGGATGCAGTCTCTCTAGCGGTAATTGATGGCAATGTGATCGATCTGCGTCCAACGCTGGTTCGAGGCTGGTGGGCGCTAAGTCACCCTCCGGCGGGTGCTGTGTCGGAAATTAGTGCTCGCAAGAAATAAGCGAGCATCCTCACACAAATGAAGTAACCGCTCGCCGTTATCATTACGGGATCCTACACCGTGCTGACCGGCCAGATGCATTTCATCACTGGACAACTTTCCAACTTGTGCGTTCAGATCCCCAGCCAGCACAACAGTGTCCGTGCTTCTGTGGCGAAGGAGCTAGATCAGTTGGCGGCAGAAGTCGTTCTCTAACGAATCATCGCTACAATTTGTGGACACGTATGGAGCGATGATGAATAGACACCTATTAGTCCCGCGCGACTTCGAAGCTTTGAACGAGCCAGCCAATCTGTCCGCGCACAACCGGCTACTGATTGGAATCCAGTCAACCGGAGCAGCTTCAGCCCGGGGACTCAGGGCAATGCCAACACCAGCTTGGCCGGTGCTCGAAGCTGCGTCGTCACCGGATAGGCGCAATGAGAAAATACTGCTTACGTCATCTGAAGGGGATCGCAACGTGAGCACAGAGCTCGAGTCTTTTAGGCGGGTCTCTGATAAGCAGCAGATATCGATCGAGAGGGTCTCTAATGTTCGGGCAAGTGCTGTCTTCTGACCGATCTGTAGTAATGTGCGTACATTGAGGCATGCCAATCTGAAGGATGATCGATGGCTCCAAATGGAAGTCGATGGACTGGGCTTGGCCGCTTGGTTAGACATGGGCTTGTCGACGGGAGTGGAGTGACGATCCGCGTTAGCATTTGAGTTGAAATTAGAAGATAAATGCATAGCAAAGCATGTGGGCGCGGGCCAAGAATCGGGGTTGAAAACTGGGGGGATATAAGTGAAGTTGGAACGGGACGGTAAGGATGAGAAAGCGTAAGAGGGGGTATAGGAAGACGGGAAGGCTTGAGCAGTGGCATCCAAACCCATATCCACCCTGCTCGGTGCAGCAGATAGGGCACCGTTGATTATCCTCTGCGGTGGCCAGATCATCAATAAATTGTTTGACGAATGATTCATTGTATCGCGTGGGCAGGATACTGTCAGGTTGCCCAGGCCTAGGCAGGAGAACGATTAGGGTTCTCAACCAAAGCCTTTGGTTCAAAAATCTTACCTCAAAGCAGCGGGTTTGGCGTAGGGCTACAAGGAGTCCGTTTTAAGGAGCCACCCTCATTCGAACCCCCAACCTGGAGAACCAGGAGGCTGAGTTTGTCTGGCCTCTAACCATTGACCAATCTGGTATGAGTGACTCTGAAGGCGCAAAAGCACCACCCAGCATAGCTCAGTGGATCGCTGAGGCCCACAAACCGTCGCACCACGGTAAGGTCCAGCCTCATTACGATGGGTCTCACACAAAGATGACCTTAAATGTAACAGCATGCAACCGCGATCCTTTGATGGTCTGTCATAGCGGAAGCATACATAGCCACTGATTTCTGCTTCTTGGTTGGGTACGTCGGAGTTCAGCTATGTCTCAGCAAAGCACAGCTCCTCATATTTGTTCAGCATACTGCAGATGCTAGTAAACGCTACACACAAGTCACAGCCAGAACCGCTAGGCATGCTTGAAGCATCGGAATCCAGTTGATCCGGATTCGCAAGGAATCCGGCTAACTAACCGAAAATATACTACGCGAAGATTTGTTTCTCCGTCATACATGCGCCTCTTTACTTCATTCATCGCAGACGTGATTTTCTTTTTGTCTGCTGGATACAAGTTAGCACGCACGTGGATCTTTAAACCTTTCAGTCTATCACGGCGAGATAATATCAACTTGGGGCGGACGACATAGCTCTTTTTGGGTCTGAGGCATTGACTACGCAAACACTGCCGGATCGACCGGTGCTTAGCGCTACACGCTTCTGCATCCTCTTTGTACCTTCAGAGTGCAGCGTATTCTAAGACTGGACCGATATGCCATCTGTTCTAGCTATTACCGAATACTCACTGGAATTTTTGGATCACTTCACGTACCTTGGTAGCTGTGTGATCTGTGGTGATCACATCACTGAGGTTACTTCGCATATCAGCCCGTGTCGCTTTCCAGAAGCACAACTATCTGTGGACGTGGCAGAATATCAGCTTTTCAGTGAAACGTAGGGTGTATAACGCTGCGATAACGCCAGCGTTACTGTATGGATTAGAGACCTGGCCAGTTCGCAGTGAAGACATTAAACGCTTGGATATATTTGACCACCGGTGTTTGCGGAATATTGCCCAAATTTAGTGGGAACCCCAGGTAAGCAGTGCTGAGGTTCGCCAGTTGATTTTTGTCAAGTCCTTTGGCGTCCCACTCTAGTGTTTACTGAATTTCAGCCGCTTACGATGCCTATGTCATTTCCTCCGTGTGCCCATCGACCGATTTTCGTGGCCTCTGTTATACGCTGTTGTTGCACCAAGTTATGCGAACCCGCGAGGTGGCCAGTCGATGATCGGGTATAAAAGCAAAGATAAATTGCCTGAGGAGCTTGGTCAGTTTGGTTCGTGGGGTATTTGTGGTTGGAAACTGGGAGACTCTGTCAGACACGGCGATGTCGTGCAATCAGTGGCGTACCTGCACTAGGTTTTTTGCATCTAGGCGTTAACTTCGACTCCATCCTGAATCGTTTAACACACTTACTTTCTGATTCCACTTTTTATGCATTCTATTTGTAGTCAGCCTCATTTGATTGCCGTTGCTATTTATTGCTATTCTGGCGACGTGAGTCATGGCAAGTGGATCCGCCGTACTTCGGTGCCCGGATCATAGTTGTTTAACCGAACTGAACTGACAACTCATGTACATGCTCGTCAGCAATGGACATATAAGTTCTGGCTGTCAATCGTTTCCTGTGATGCTTTGCACCCTCGAAATGCGAAGTCTTCCAAGATTGGCAGGGACAACGCATGCACTGACACTTGGCGGTAATCAGTCAGAAATTGTTAAGAAAGTTTGGTATCTAACCAGCTATATTAGCGCTTGAGACGCATTTTCCAATCGCCGCCTGTGGTGTCGGCGCATTGTTTACAATGTAGCCGTACTGTAGATGTACTGTTACGAAACTTAAAGAGACTTCTTGCGCTCGATCATCGTTGCCTTCGCAGTTTATCTTATGCATGGTGTAAACACCGCATGAGCAATGAGCGTGTTCGGCGTCACGTATTTGGTGCAGGAAGAGCGAGTGAACCGCTCAGCACCATTGTTTCACGCACCAGGCTCCGCTGGTTAGTCCACGTGTTGCGCATGCCAGCACGTCAATCCCTACGACGTGCCCTGTTTGCCTGGCGGGAGTGTGGATTGAAGACCAATCGATGGCTTGGTGAAGAGGAATGAATTCTTTCACTTCGGAGTTGGCGCTGGTTGGTGTCTCTCGACTTTCGGGCTGAGATCCAGAGGACAATGGCCACATTCGATTAGATACACTAGTTGACATGGCGAAGTGTAGACCTCAATGGCGTTTGTGTTATGAGTTCTTTTGTCTGTCTTCCCGCCTAGCTTTCTTCTCTAAGCATGATACTGCACTCCAAGTATCGCATAGTACTTAGCATTATATTTCTTGTTTTTCAAGCTTTTCTGTATTCCCTAATGTTCAGAATCTCGCTTTCTTTCATATATCTCTTTCCATTGCGGCACAGTTAGCTGGTGTTTATCACTCTCAGCTTGCTTTAATGATGATGGCGATGAAGACGAAACAGGGTATTGTTGGCTCGTCTCGTTTTCCAGACTGGAGTCCACGTGTGTGCTTGTATTTACTGAGGAACTATATCCGGATTTACATCATTTCTCTTTCTCTACATTAAACAATAACGAAATGGTGGCCGCTAAAGCGTCTGAGCGTTTGCTGCCGAAGAAACGTTTTCGTTTGACTTTTTTCCACTGGTTGATGAGCTTATAAGTCCTGATATTGTTATTCTCTGTGGGGACACTTTTACTTGTTATATTTCAACAATCTGGTAACCCCTACTAAATTGAGGGATAATGCGGCAACCTACTTACTGACATATTATGCACAGTCATGATCTGGTTGTGGTTGGTTACTTGTTCGATTCAGAGGTAATTCATCACAGTCTACTCTCAGCCAGCAGGCACATCTGGAAAAACACCAGACAGCGCTGTTTCGACGTTCTGGGTCTCGTCAGTGATGCACTTTCCTCGGACCCCTGACGAGACCCAGAACATCGAAACAGTGCTTTTCCAACCATGCCAACGCCTGCTTACGAGAATCCGCACTACTCATTGTAATTGTTCAATTATTTTATCAGTCACATGCGAATGGATCAGATGAATTACAATCTGATGTTTATCTCTAGGTCTTTACTGTACTCAATTTCTTTTCGTGATTACACATTTCTAGCTTTTTACTCAGCAATACTAACCTATTGCGATCTTTCGCTTTATGACATACTAACTGTAGCATCCTCTCATGCAGTGGCGCTTGTTCTGAACTTATTCAAAAGAACAATGACACATTTACAAACACAAACAACACACCTAAATTTACGGATCCACATATATGAAAATCCTATTATACTATTGCAATTTCTTGATCAATTGTTGTACTGTTACTATGATCATGACTTTAATGGCGTGCCTCGTGTAGCCGAGAATAAAAATTTATTTATTCATTTATGCCCCTGATCGATCGTACAGACCTTTCTGTCCTTGAGTGTGTTGGTTCACGAATTTCGGAATTCCACATCTCTATCAGGCCGTACATCAGTTGACCGTGTTTCATTCTCCTGTTAAAACGCCACTAATGAATTTGTCATTGATGGCAAACTCAATGACGTATGTCTGGGAGTGTTCCATATATCACAATCTTTGTTTACATTCTTCCCGTTTGCCGTATGACCGCACTTCTTCCACCGTAGGAATAAATTCTATGGACATATAAATGTTGTTTTTACTGACTCCAGTGCATGCGTGGCTTGAGTTGACCTATCCTATGCCTCGTTAGAAAACGTGCATTGTTTCTGCTCTGTTCGTATCAACGACAGACCATACTCGTTGCAGCCATGTGCGGCGCATATGTACTCAAACAACAGCGATTTTTGCACATTCTTTTCCTTGTCAGCACCACGTATCAAGTATAAAAGCTTTATTAAGACATTGCGGTTCGTTGCACAACACCTTAGTGTCTGTTCTAGAGTCAATGAACATACGACACAGCTAAGCTCTTTATATTACCTCGATCTTGGCATGTCTTGCTTCCTCTGTACACCCTTGTTGTAGTAAATTGTGATTTTTTTTACTAAAGTGTCATCGTCATGTCTGCCCCCAATTCCCTAGGTCACCACGGGATCCTATGCTTAGAAGACATAATTCATGAACTCGTCACTCTCGGTCCTAACTTCCGCACCGTGTTGGGATTTCTCCGCCCGTTCAAACTAATGCCCCCAGGTCGAAGTTGGTTGTCCGGTTCGAAGCGCTGTCGATCTGTGGCCGATCGGTTGACAAGCATGCGCGAAGAGAATATCAACGAAATGGTGCGGCGAATGATCTAACTTAACTCTCGGTAGTTGCCGTCATTTGACCCACAGATTGCAATTTTTCGTGCACAACTTAGCTTACGTTTAATGTGGATGAAGTTTGTTGCTCTTTTGCTTTGGAAATACAATTACCGTGTTTAACCTGGAAAACGTTCTGCCTCTGTTGATTTCGTTTATCAGCGCCACTCTACCAAGCTCCGTACCCTAGCCTGTATCCGTTTTTTGGTTCAACTCAATTCATTTTGATTAGAAAGAGATCGATGGCCCACTATTTTGAAGGTCTAATCACAGAATACAACAGTTTACCAGTTATAATCCTAACTCGAATGGCATAGATCGCAAGCGCCACGCTTTGCCTTGGGTAGTGGGAGGGCACCACCATTCTCTTGATCCTGACTCCCATGGTCAGAATGTGCATGCCCCTCAGCTGCCGCCTGGTGTTCACTGTGGTTGCGAATGCCGACTACAATACAGCCGAAAAGCATGCGCAACTTGTTCTGGGCCTTCCAATATGTGTTTCATCTGATAGCACGGATAACCAAAATAGCTATTCGAATCTCGACAGTCCCTTTTTTCTATCAGAAGCCTCGCAAAGCCCGGAAATACAGTGTTAGTAACAGTCGTGATGGCTCTGATTATGTTGTTTAACCACAATGACCTAGAGGAAAATTCTGTGCATCAAGAAACTAGCAAATGTCAGTAAAACACTCTCGTCTAGCTCCAAGGCGAGCATGTTGTCATTGCCTAGCCCCAAAGCGAAAGCGGTCTTATTGTAGTGCTCCCGGTTAATGGACTCTAAACTAGGCTGGTCCAATCCTCTGGTCAAACTACCAGCACGGAAGCAAACTGCTTTAACATAATTGCACATGACCGGTCTCAAACAACTCCCAGTGGGACTTGCAGTGAGACGGCGAGTCAAACTATTAAATCAAACGCTCCGGATATAGCGCATCAAGTAATCATCCATGTACCCTATCGTCTTGTGGGTCGGTTGCTTGCGTGGAAAAACCAGAAGTAAGGTATCTTTAATAGAACTCCCTCGGAACAGACAGTCGGAGAAGCATTGTTTGTTCGCTGGACACCATCACCAATAATCCCCTCTTCCATAATACACGGGTTGAACGAACCTGCGTTCTAATCGCTTATCTGTGAACACGTTGTTTTTCCGCCACTTTCAGTTATATTTTATCACACAAACGTGTGTCCACACTCATTCGACCCACATTCATTAGTGCTATTTAGTGCACTCTCTCTCTCGAACCGGTGACCGATCCGGAAACGCTGATCATAGGCTCACTGTGGTGCAGTCTACGACAGAGGCGCGACGATACTTGCCTTTTGGTCGTTGTTTATCCTTCCCCCCAGAGATGGACTCCTGACTGGCATTATCCTTGGGGACGAGGACGATAAAACCATGTTCTCATCTCTGGCAACCACAATCTTCATGATTTGATAGTTCCGGCATTCCCCAACAAGCAGTTTAAGATCGACCTGAAAGCGTGTATTGCAAACATTCCGCTCTTCAGTCAATTCACCCACGCGATTCAGAACTGGAAATAAGCTATCTGTGCTTGGTTTAGTGCTCGCGAACGAAAAGCTCATGATTGAGAAACCAAGCTTGGAGAGCCCTCTGAGGCGGATCGACCAGTTAACTTTAATTTACGACTTCGTGTGTTAGCGGAGTATCCACAAAAACATACCAACATGTTTCGAACAACCACCCAATACGACATACTGGCAGAACTTGTGGGAGATGCCAGCTGGGAGTTTCCGGACGGCTGTCCCATTGACAGTGCTTTGTTGAATTTTACTGGATAGTTCAGTGGTCTGATTAAGTCTGCATCGGTAAACAAGCCCCTTTGTTCTGCAAGGGCACAATCATTCATTCGGAGTAGAACACACGACATGCCGCGTGGCGTGTATAAAGGAGAGTCTTAGCCCTGTCAACTGGATTAGCTATGTTGTGCATCGTAGTCCATGTACCACACTTGTAAGGGAGGACAAATTAGTACACCAGCAGAGTCTAACGGGAGTTTTGTGTTAACAGAAATCTTCTGTGCAGACGTGTGAATAGCCTCCGGAATGTAAAACGAGGTGCTCGCCCACTAATTTCAGCGGATGGATGTGCTCAAACCACCAAGGATGCAGCCAAAGTTGTAAGGCTACCATATGCCCCAATTTTCCGACCTACCAGCACTTGTAACATACCTGTCTCATTCTCCCATATGCCAGTATTTACACACGCCACGCTTAGTTCAGCGACCATTTTGAGGAAACTGCTATCGTTGCGCATTCGGAGTTGACAACATTTCCCCGAAAGCGCTGCAGATGGCAGCTACGAGGATAGCTGAACCTTTAAGGAGATTGGAAAAATCTCCTTAAAGGTTCAGCTATTTTAGGGCGAACAGCAGGTCCCCAGCATGTGGAAGCAAGGCGCTATTACGGCGATTTTCAAAAGTGGTAACCGTTCAGAGCCAGCCAACTATTGCCCAGTGATTCTTCTCCCGGTGCTCTCAAAGGTGGTGGAATCGATCATAGCTGAGGTTGTAATGGGCTATTTCGAAAGGTCTAACATCATAGCCCTGGAACAACACGGATTCCATTAGCACTGGTCATGTACTACTAATCCACCGCTTGCCCGTGGCAGTTGGACCGAGGTAGCCGAGAGCGGTACCGACATTGATGTCATCTGCCTAGAATTTTCCAAACCCTCCGACTGCATAGATCACCGCATCCTTCTCCAAAAGCTGCAAGCATACTGATGGGATGGATCGGAAACTTCCTGTTTCAGCGGCGCCTGTAGGTTCGAGGTTCATTTCTGGTCCAATTGGTGTGGCCTACGGTGTTCCACATGGGTCGGTGTTGGGTTTACGGTTATTCTTGTACTTCATTAACGACCTTGCTAGTGTCATCAAGTCAAATTTCCTGCTTTTTGCTGATGACATCAAGCTATGGAGGGCAATCGACTGTCTCGAAAATCACAATATGTTGCAACGAGACTTAGACTGTGTTTCTCAATGGTCACAGTTAAATCTACTTCCGTCTAACATGGACAAGTGCAAAGCCATGCATTTCCGCCACAAGCCTACGTACGCATATAGGCTTGAAGACAATATGCTGAACACCGTCTCACAAGAGTGAGACTTTTGGGTGGTAATCCACGACGACCTCGGCTGTTCGGCGCAGTCTTTGAATGCGTACGAATGCGCGAACCAAATGCTCAATGCGTGAGACCCCATTTAGAATACGCGGTACAGTCTTGGCAACCCTGGTTAAAACGCGACCTGATTGCACTGGAGACCGCACAGCGACGGGCAACGATAAATGTGAAAGGGTTGTCCCATCTGTAATACCATAGGCGACTGAAAGTCCTGGGAGTGTACAGCGGAAGATATCGCTGTCTACGCGGTGACATCATCCTGGTCTTCCAGACTTGGATGAATCCCAGGTCACGCTTGCCGCCACCTCCTTAGCTGCAACAGAAAGTTGAGGGGTCATAAATTGAAACTTGCCACCTAATACAGTCGGCTTGAGTGCCGCCGGAATTATTTTTCCATTCAACTTTGTCAACCGTGGAACGCTCTTTCGGCTTTCGTCATTTCCGCGTTCACGCAACGTATTTTTAAAGAACAACTAGACGATGCTCTACACTGCTTACATTATATATATATATATATATATATATATATATATATATATATATATATATACCATTTTCACTTTAAATTGGACATTTTTCAAACCAAACTGGACATTTTGCAAACCAAAGTGGACATTTTGCAAACCCAACTGGACATTTTGCAAACCAAACTGGACATTTTGCAAACCACATTGGACATTTTGCAAACCAAATTGGACACGTTGCAATCTAAGTAGCAACTCGCCAATTTGTTGGTAAGAAACTAGCAGTAAGACTGCTGAATGATGTTCAGCATATACATTGTGATGACGCTAATACACCGGCATTGTGTAAGCAGCGGGCTACACTGTAAAACATTTCCTTGATCGTGAGCAGTGACCGAAGTTCTGAACTACGCTCCCCTCTCCCCATTGACATTCGCCTAGTTGGTGTGCAGTGCCCATACGCATCAACCTGTGTAGGTGTGTGACAATTGAAAAATCGGACGTCTGAATCGCAATTGTGTATCAATCATTTTGTGAGTGGATTGCGATGCGCAATCTCAATGTGCACCGTTATTCTCATTAGAGGGAACCTTGTCCGATTCGGTCAATGGGACCATGTCGGATGAAGCAGGTAGGCGGTGTCCCAGCTTCGCCCGTCTCTCTATTAGCTTTCGCAACTGCCACGTTATTGTATCAGCATAGGCTGTAATGACCCCCAGCAAAACTAGTCTAGATCTATAGCCTATTGTTGTAACATATCAACTACTGAGGCGTGGGCCGATTACACGATGTTCAGGCCACATTGTGGCCACGATAATGTAACCGAACTGCGTACGTAGCGGGTGATTGTGTAAGCCCTTCTCTTGACATGAGTGCCGTTCGCCTTGGTCAAAATCGGTGACCTATTTTCCCCTACACCCCCCATAGGAATTCGTGTGTTTTGTCTGGGTGTGTGGACCGACCTATGCAGCGGTAACACTATTGGAGCCGAGCATACGATAATGGTTCCACTCAACCCAACTTAGCTTTACTAGCTCCGTGCCGCACGAAGCGACCAAAATGAGTGATGAACAACAGGAGAGCTGGTGTCCGACGCGACGGCACTGCAGGCGAACATCATTTGCGCAAAGAGAAATTCTCACAAAACTTGTGCTGGTCGACGGCAAAACTACTCGGGAAGCCGCTGAAGTCGCCGGTGTTAACGCGAGTACGGCAAGGAACATCATTAATGCCTACAAGCGAGAAGGCTCAAATACACAGCGCACCTGCGGTGGAAACAATAGGGAGAAGCTGACTCCCAATGTATTGCAGCGCGTCGAAGAAGCGGTTGAACGGCACTCTGAGGACACGTTGGTGCAGCTGCAGATGCGCCTGAGAGAGAATGGGATAAACCTATCAGTATCCTCTGTCTTCAACGCCCTCAGAAGACTAAAGATAACTCTCAAAAAGTGTCATTACGAGCTCGACCGAGTCAACAGTGCCACGACAATCGCTAGCTGACAGGCGTGCGCTCTCGAGTTCTCGGCACATGCACTTTCTAACAAGGAGAAATGCATCTTCATAGATGAGAGTGGTTTCAACCTTCATCTGAGGCAAACTCAGGCTCGCTCAAGAAGAGGGACGCGCGCGAACGTCGTGTTACCCACAGTCAGAGGTCGCATGGTAGCCCTGATTGTTGCAATGAATAACCAAGACGTCATCCAATCAAAGATCATTAACGATGGCACCTGTAATGGTGCGGAGTTCTCGGCGTTCGTCGAGGAACTGGTGGCGCGTATAAGCTGCATAGTGGAGATGAACGGCGCGTGGCTGATCATGGACAATGCCAGGATCCGTATGCCTGATGAGCTAAGGAGGATCCTTGGTTCGTCTTATCACCTGCAGTTCTTGCCGCCCTACTCGTACATGCTAAACCCGGTAGAACACGTCTTTTCAAAGGTGAAAGCGTCGGCGAGACGCCTGCTTACTAACCCCACACCTGAGCAGACGCTGAGCACGGTCATTCAGGACAGCGTTGGGATGATATATATATATATATATATATATATATATATATATATATATATATATATATATAATTGCAATTCTTAGTTACCCGCTTGTGTTTCGCTACCGATGGCTTCTTGACATTTGTTCAAACGCATCAATTATTTGATTTGATTGGCCGGCCCGTCGTTCGACCTGGATATCATCTCAGAAGTCTCTTTCCGCTGATGCCATTTCCTCGAACTCGCCTGATTGGTTCACGTTTACCATTACTTATTCACCTACATTATTCAGTGTCTCCTATATTGATGGTTGGGTCCAACGTGTTTTAGTAGCCTGGCTTCAACTACCGCTGTACCCTATTTAAATGAGCAAATTACTTGTGTAAAAGAACGGTCCCGGCTGATCTTCGTGTTCTTTCTAGGGTTGTGGGTGAGTGAACAGTCGGCTGGCGGCATAACTTTAACATTGTACACTCTCCAATCAGGTTAGGTACGACACTTGACATGGTATTTGTCAAGAGCCTGAAACTGTTTTTTGTTTGTAATCAGGTGGCATTTGGGAGCTCTGCTCATGCCATCATAAGATCATCTCCTATTATCTAGAGAAATATGAATCATTAAGATCTCACCCGTTGCAAACATCGAAAGTTCAGACGAAGACATTGCCTTCCCCAGCGACTGTTTGAAACCATTGCCTCCACAGATTTTAGTTTATTTTACGATACGAACATATCAAAATATTGTGACGAGTTACTTAAGCTGCTGCTTCGAAAAGTGTTTTTCACTTGTAACAATTTTTATCTGTGCCGATAGATTATCATGTCAAACGACTGCGTAGGTTTAAAGAAAACGCTTTTAAACGCAAAGACTTCACACCAGTAGTCTTTATCAATTGATTTAAAAATCAAATTACGTTGCCTCAATCATATTTACGCTCGAACTGTACTTGGAAACAATAATTATCGTGAAATATGGAGATGCTGAATAAGTTAAGCAGAGTCACCCGCGAGGTCACGCATTCAGCTCCGGATGTGTAAGAGCTAAATGTCAATTTTTGTGACCAGGGTAGTACTTCGGTTTTGGACAGAGCTTCTGCTGAGTTACAACTATCTTCAGATAACCCTCTTTCTGTGACCGGCCTAGAAGTACACAGGGAATTATTCGGGTTGTAATTGAACAAAGCACCTGCTCCGGATGAGTTTTCTCCTGTCGTTGTCAAAGACTGTACAGATTAACTGGCACAGCCACTTGCCGACTTGTACACATTGTGTTGGCGAAGCGCAAGCATCACACCAGTGCCAAAGAAAGGAACCCACAAATATCGGCCGATCCCTTGCACATCGGTTGCTATGAAGACCTTTAAGAGGCTTATTCTTAGAAAACTTTCCAGCTCAGACGCATTTGGATGACCCTCATCAGTTTGGATATCACAGATCAAGGCCCACCTTAGATGCGGTGGCATGTCTGGTACACTTACAGTACTTTCGTCACTGGATAGTAAAAACAAATCCGCCCACATCTGCTTCCTGGATTTTAGCAATACTTTTAGTTGTGTAACCCGTGAACTGCTGTTGCACAGTCTATTAGGTTCTGGAGTTCAAACTTCTGTTGACTGATTATTTCACCAGGTGCACCCAGTTCACCAGGTTAATGGGAAAAAGTATACTCCATTCACCACAAACTTTGGTGTTCTTCAGGGAGCCATTTTGTCCCGCTTGTTATTTTCCACTTACGTTACCTCTATCCCCGTCCCTCAAGAAGCCATCTCGCTGTAGTATGCAAACGACGTGATCCTAGGTGTATAGAGTCATCAGCCGAATTGCAAATCCTTCTAGACAACCTCACAAATTGGTCCAAATCCTGTTGCCTACCGTTAAACACCTCAAAATACAAGGATGTCTTTTTCGCTGTTCAAAGGAAATCGCTACTGCTAAATTTTAGCACAGTGTCCTCAACTTTGCAATGACGGTGAATGTGACAGCTGGGCGAGAAACTTGGGAGCCAACGCTCGCGCGTTTACCACCAATCGTGCTTGGGAAGGACCCTACGAGCGTGTTACTAGCCAAAAGCTGATGAGATCGCGCGTGTTGCCAAGGCCTGACCGGAAGCTGATGAAATCGCGCGTCAGACATCACGTGCGTTGCCATGCTCCGGGTAGGCGAGTGCCCGAGCAACACGGTGAACTGGACAGATGCAGCGGACAAGTATGTATGGAGCGTGGGCTTAGAGCCAAATCCGCCTGGTAACACCGACATATAAATATGTACGTTCTCTACCCTAATACAACTCTGGTCTGCTGAGTATTCTTCTATCTTCGTTTCGGTCGGGTTTGCCAAGACGTCAATCAGAGCACGCGTAAGGGCGCATATTAGCAACAGGCGTGAATCAACCAGGCGAGAGCAGGCACAGCGTTATAACAGAATGTTTGATCTGCTCCACCTCAGTAAAACAACTAGGAGTGACACTAAGCAGTGGGCTTACGTGGTCTCTTCACATGAACGAAACATTCGCTAGTTAGTAGGCCTTCATTCTGTGTTACACATCAAGTCTTTTATCACTGCATGTTTATGACCCTACTGGTCCTGTTGCTCTCCCGTAGTCCTTCCTGATCTCTTGAGTAAGAGCCTCAAAGTAATTGCCAGATCCCTGAAATATCTATGCCGGTGTAGTGGCATTTCAAGACTGAAACTTGTTAACATTATTGCATCCAGCCATATCAACTCGTGTAACAATCTTGCATATAAAATACTAACTGATGTCAGCGACCCCTTCCACAGAGCGTTCTCTGAATACGTAGCAACCTACTCGACCAATCAGAGCTACAAAACTGTACACATCCCCAAAAGGGCCTTTGGAACATCAACAGTTCCCTGCCTGTCAAGTTTTTGGAACTGGTTACCAAATTATTCCAGTGATACTAACTGTCAGGATATTTTAACGATTGTGGTTTTATATTTATCTTCATTTACTATTCGTTTTCTTTATTTATCCCTAAGCGTGACGTGTGTGTTAGAGTTGAACATTCACTCTTCATGTGTGCAGAAACCACACTCTTGACTTGACTTGAGTTAGAAGAAGCGATTGAAAGTGAAGCGCCTCTATATATCGTTTCGACCTATGCTTCCATCGACTAGATTTTGAAGACCGAGAGGTGATTTGTACCGACTGGGGTCTTCCTTAACTCGAGTTTCCAACAGTACGGTGATCAATGCGATGAGCATGAATGGCTACGTCGATGATATGTCAGAATAGGGACGTGGCTTCTAGGTTCTTGCATCCTGTGTTGACAATAAAGACCATTTTCTCCAGTTGTGCGCTGACCACAATTTATGTATAAGTAGTACAACTCCCTCTACGTGCACCCATCTCGGGTCACGTGGCTGCCACCAAGGGACAGGCTGCTTTGGACTAGAAATACCATATCGCCATCTCAATCATAGCACGAATCAGTATAAAACGAACTTTGATTCTGGCTACGTCACTTTGTGTATCCGGTCACTCTTCCTGCCACAAGTAGTTGTTCATTTTCGGATTTTCTTGCTTGTCACCACTATTCACAGTCCACAGAACAGGAATGTCGGTACGAATCACAGCATTCTCCGTCACGCGAACTGCGATCACGTCCGGTGAGCGATGTGCAAAGCGCTTGGGTTGACTACTTTCCTAGAGGGAAGCTAAAACGATGGTTTCATCAGAATCTCAGCTTCATTGTGTCCTTACACTGGAGCGTTCTCTAACTAGAAACCCCAGAAAAGACCGGAAGGGTTAATGGATAGTGAGAGCCCATGAAGTGTGTAAAGCTAGTGCCATTCTGGATACACGAGTAATGTTTTCGTATATTCGATGCTACGAGTGAGGCGGTAGCTGAGCAAAATGGGCAACTGAATCCCCTCCAGTCACATCGACTTTTGCTCTGAACTGAGCACCTTGAGGATAGATTTAATCGGTATGGTATTTCTAATTGGTTACCTAAGATGCGGACGTAACAAGTCCCACCATGGGCGATATTCGACACGAGCTAGTGTTGCCTAGGCGAAACAGCGCTTGGCTCAGGCGACCTGTTATCTTTACCGAAGGACTGTGGTGACTCGCTAGGCGCTGCCTTGGCACAGAGGAAGTGACCACCGACTGGCGGTTACCGGCCGTCTCTCACATCTTTAAAAATGGCCAAAGGACAGCCTACGTGATCTGTCGCGATGTCGGTCTGACCACAATTACCCCCATATTGTTGGCATGCTCCATGCTATCGCCACTAGTGGAAAATGAGTCAGTGAAAGTCACTTCGTCTTCCGCCCGAGTAGAGGGTGCGTGACCACACTTCACTGTTCGGTAGATACTTGAATGTCACTGTTCCTTTAAACTCTTACTACGGTAGGTTCTCTTGACCTACAGGATGTTTTTGCGTTTGTTGTCCAATCCTGTTTGCGGCAGTTTTTTGAAGGATGTACCTGAGAAATTTCTTTTGCTTCTAAGCTCTCTAACTCTCCTTCTCTACACTGATCTTTCTTGAGTTCGCAAGTATAAGTGGAATGTGTTAAGACTGCTCCATCTGTGCATATATCCACAATTTTGTGATCAAAATGTTCATGTATACTTCCGCTTATCCTTTGGTCAAAGTTCTATTTGCTGATGGACTGTAAACTTTAGGATTTACAGACGACATAAAAAAGCATCAGTAATACGCCGGTACGCAGTACAGATACTTCGCTTCCGCGCAACCAGCACTAGTCGCGCGCGGGCTGAGAATATTACAAGGGTCGCCCGGTCCCCTACGCAGCCTCGAATCATTGACTTTAGATTACGGAGCAGGTTTGTGATCGTTAAGGCCACCGACGACATAAGTCTCCCTTGGTCGCATATAGCTGAAATACAAGCACTCCAGAAAAGCTGGCGATCAGCGTTGTACGCTTCGGCATACGTGTTGCACCGCCGAAATGTGAGACACTGTCATTAGACTGGGCCAACCGACAACCGAGTCTCACTGTCACTGAACAACCGACGGAAGTTGTCAGCTGTGGGCAGCTGTATCACCCTTGGTGGTCAAATCACGAGATGGGTTGCTATGTTATTGCTAAGGTTTGTGAAACTGCAGAGCCTTTGTTCCCGAGACACAAGAGTATCAGTTGAAGGAATGGCTTACTGTGTTACGGTGCGGTCAGTATTTCCGTATGTAGCTGAGACCTAGTCTCCTGGAGGACGTTTGGATAGTATTTGTTGAAAGGCTGTGACGTGGTCAATAAAACGTCAGAGACCGAGCCAATTCGCTCCGAAAAAGTGCCGTCAATTCTAAGAAGCAGGACTAAAAAATTCATGGCAAAAGGTTATGCAGCATGGCGGGTTTACAAGGCTAACCTAGACTCAGTGACTTGGGGCAACTTGCTGACCCATCGCAACCATTGCACCACACTTGTCCGTGAGGACAAAGTAACTTATCAACAGTGCCTAGGCAAAACGTTTCTTGGAAATAAACTACTGTATATGCTTGTCAACAGTCTCTGTAAAGTAATGCATCCCTCCACTTTTCACAACAGACGGCAGTCCACAGATTGTCGACGAAGCAACCAATGTCCTGCGGTTACAATACGCCCAATTTTCGAACTCGCAGACTACCCGTTACCTACCGTCAAGCACATCACCGACTCCAGGGTTTTCAACCCAGTAACTCATTGCATGATCATAGCTCTCCGGGAGTCGACAACATCCGCCCCAAAACACTGAAGGCTGCGGTCACAAAGCTAGCCGAGCCACTATCACAGCTTTTCCGAAGATGCTTCGATGAACAACTTGTCCCCACTTTGTGGAAGCATGGAATTATTACTCCAATTTTTAAAGGCGGTAGCCATTCAGATCCTACAAACTATCACCCAGTGACTATTCTCCCTGTGCTCGCAGAGAGGTGAAAGCGGTTGTCACTGAGGCTCTAATGAACTACTTGCGAAAATGCAGTGTCTAGGCACCGGAGCAGCATGGTGGCCAACAACACCGGTCATGCACCACCAACTTGCTGATTGCACGGGGCAGTTGGACGGAATGGCTGATGGCGGGGTCGAAGTTGAAGTCATCTATCTGGGCTTTTCCAAAGGTTTCGACCGCCTGGATCACCGCATCCTACTTCGTAGATTATAGAGCTATAGAATAGGTTACCCAGTTCTTGGTTGGATTGGCAACTTTATTCAGCAATAGAGGCTTCAAGTGCATGTTAGGGGACCACTTTCCAACCCGATCGGGATGAAATGTGGTGTGGTGACTGCGCTTATTCCTGGTGTTTATAAACGACTTGGCAATGTTTATCTCTTCACATTTTCTGCTTTTCACCGTCGAAATCAAGATATGGCAAGCAATTAATAACAAGGAAGATCACGTTCAACTCAAACATGGCCTGGATTTCATTTATGATTGCTCATCGAGAAACCTACTACAGTTTAAAACAGCTAAATGCAGGGTGATCCACGTGCGTCATCAGGTCTGGAGACCACACGCTGCAGAAGGCCGCTTAGTAGCGTGACAGGTGTACTCATACAGGACGATCTCAGATGCTCAAAACAAGCAGAGAAAATATCGAGAACTAGCAATACACACGTTGACCTACCTCACAAACCGTTTGGTTTGTTTAACCCCTCAATCTTCCCATAAATGCTTAACGCCAACGTGTGACCGCCCGCGGAATATGCCATCTAAGCGTGGCACTCGTGGCAGAAACGTGATCTCGTTGTTCTCGAGAATTTTCAACGAAGAACAACCATGAACGTAAGGGGTCTATTTCATTTGCTCTATCGGTTTAGACTGAAGTCCCTAGGGATGTACAGCAGTCGATATCGGCGTTTGCGAGGGACCTCATAAATGTTCACAAAATTCTGAAGAACTCAAGCCACATTTGCCGCCCGCTACTGGAACCGTGCTAACACTGACATCATCCACTGATATTGACAATACAGTATAGCCGGATGGCGTGCCGAAGAAATTTCTTCTGCCTCGGAGTGTGTCAACCTTGGAACACTCTCCCAACTTATGCCGTCTCTTCTCCAAGTCTAACGACATTAAAAAACGACTTGATGAAGCGTTAAACCCATTGGCATTTCAATTTTAACTTGTCTTAGCCAGGGGGCTACAAAACGCAACCAAACGGTGTGTTCCCAAGATCCCAACCAATGGATTTATACTTTATCACGCTAACATATCACTCTTCTACACATTCCTATGGTGAGCCAACAAAAACGCTTTTCTATCATGAATTTTTATTTTCTCCATGCTTTCCAACCCACGGGACTTGTTAAACTTTAATTTCTTACGAGTTGCTCTGCGCCACGGGATTCATTTCATGGTAATTCACCGTGTATTCACTTTAAAATCTGAACACACCATGTTACTCGTAAGTCCAACAATGGACTCATAACTGCTACACCAAATGCTCCTCGCGGCATCAGTCAACTACTGCGTCCCCGGGATCCACCTCTAGCTCCAAGTATCTATTTACATCTCACGAGTCCAAAACTGACGTACGCCATCGTGGACTAGCATTGGAAGCGAACAATGCTGAATGTATCTCCACTGGGAAGAACTTACCGGCTTTAATATGACATTAGTAATGAAGGACGAATTGGTTGGAACGGAAGGGGATGCCGAAATGTGCACGCGTAAAAATAATAGAAAAGTCAACAAAAATGCAAACTTTAACCATCGGGTGGATGGGCTCGCGTCACGATGCATCACAACAAGCGCGAAGTGCCATCGACTTCTTGATATCGTCATTTCGGACGGGGAATTTTGGTACTATTGTGACCGATCGTAGGACTCGTGTGTTATATGGTCAATTTCCTTATACTCTGTCACCCAGGGACTTTTCACTCAAACAAGCTCGGGATCCTGAACCAACCCAAGCTAGGATAGGCGATTCGGAATAAGTCGGTTACGATCGCTTCCTCCGGTTTTGTTATATTAATAGCATCACTTTTCGCTACATACTTTTAAACGACTTTTCTGTTTGCCACTACAGATAGCACGCGTCGGGTCTATATTGTTGGTCATTTTTTCGCGCCTGCTTGATTTCTGATCCGGCTGTAGATCATTCCTGTGGAGCTCTTCTTCCCCCGTCCCCAGTGTAGAACCCGAACTGGAAATTACTCAGTTGAACTCAGGTCATCAAGCAACTAGCAATCCGATTTGACACTTTAAACGGCCCAGTTGATCCTCGCATTTTTGTCACTCTACAGTAGATGAGGAAATACTGGAGATATCGTTCGTTTCTAGGACCCGATTGTTCGCATCCCAGA
The DNA here is from genome assembly GCA_944474145.2 of Dicrocoelium dendriticum. Lineage (NCBI taxonomy): Eukaryota > Metazoa > Platyhelminthes > Trematoda > Plagiorchiida > Dicrocoeliidae > Dicrocoelium > Dicrocoelium dendriticum. Next base: position 24,789,072 of record OX104071.1, read on the forward strand.
GTTGTGCACTTTTTCACATCGGGCCTTATCCTTACTATTAACTGGGCGTGACAATCATCTTATTTATCGTTTTCACATTTACTATTTAGCCGAAGTGGCCGGTAGCCTTGCAATCCGAACGTCACTGATTCGAGCCCACGTAGGGAGCCGAGTGACCCTCGCAGTATCCTTGGTCCACGCGCGACTGGTGATAGTTGCGTGGCAGGGAAGCATCGATACGGTGCACTGCTGTATTTCTGTCCTGTGGTTAAAGTATAAATAACCATGTAGTCTGGCATTTCTGTGATGGAAGTTTTACCGTCTACTAAGTGAAATTTTTGGAGCGCATGGATTGTGTAATTTTTCAGGAGCCGGACACAGCAACTATGCAAACTCTGCTCGATATGCTGAGCAGCATGCTATGATTTTCAGCAGGCGCTTCGCACGTTTAATGTGTAGGATGCTATTGCAGGACTCGGTCGACACGCCACCGGTTTTTGCTGCCGTTGGACAGCTGCACTCGACCAGTTCACATGTCCAGGTAGTGGTATTACCCCGCTGTACCCATCGCTACGTCTCATGCAATTTTTCAGGCTTCCGATCACTTGCATTGAAGATGGCGGGATATAGACTCATAGGAAACTTAAACAGCTGCAGTGCGGTTAGTGTTATGGTGTGAGTCACGGTCCCTACGTATCGATTTCATCAGAAGACTTGTCGTCTTTGCCTTATGGTGCTTGCGTAGCTTTGCTAGTATTAGAAGCACTGTTGTTCGCTAGATGGTATCTGGCAGCATACTTTGGATCGTCTCTCCATGTTGGCTCAGTCGTACTTGTTGTATACCTATTGACCGTCTGCGTAGGCGTTTGTTTGCTAGCCGCACTCTGTCGGATGAACCTACAGCATGGTCAAAGGACGAGGTAGTGCAAAGCCAGGAAGTCAGGTAAGTTCCTACCGCCTACTTATATGATGTCTACTACGGCGGCCACGTGCACCGTCGTACATGGAGCACCAGCGTTCTCACATACATTCTACTTCCTTCTAACAGCTTGTTTCTTTTTCCTCACATCTCGTCCGTTCGTTTGCTCTCTGATTCAGCATCCTTTATTTCCATTAATCATTTTTAACGTTGCTACACTGGTCATGGTAACTTGATTGGTTAACTTTCGGTGCATGGATCAGAGCTGTCCATCTGGATGGAGTCGATGAAATAAATCACATTCAGTCTAGTGGAGGGGTCATTTTGAAGCGGATCGCAACATGTAATCTCAATCTGGATGGTGAAACGAACGGGATCACATCTGGTGCAGATGAATAGTAAGTGTCGCCTACTCACAACGTTTCACTCCATGACCGGCTTCGCATTCGTTTGCGGTCATCAGGACTACGAACAGACAACACCTAACATTCCATCTACTTTAGATACAGATTTAGTGACCGAATTGGCCAAATCCACTTCGTGATCAATCGACGCATATCCAGCAGATGCAATACGCCCCCCCGTTTCAAAGGTCTTGCCACCAAGCGATCTACCAAGCTTTGTCTTCTGCTCACCAGGACTAACCCACATCAATTTTACCGCAGAGGCTGTATTGCAAAAGCTGGCCTCTCTACGCAAACACAGCTCGCCGGGTGTCGAAGCCATTCGTCCTGAGGCATTGGGAGTAGCAGCAAACCAACTGGCAGGACATTTAGCTCAGTTTTTCCAGCACTGCTTAGACCAGAATCAAGTTCCCGCCATGTGGAAGCTTGGAATAATAAGCCCGATTCACAAAGGTGGAAGCAGATCTGATCCCTCCAACTACCGCCCAGTAACCCTTCTTCCTATACTCTCCAAGGTCATGGAATCCATAGTTGCCGATGCACTGGTGTGCTATCTGGAAAACTGCAACCTCATCACTCCTGAACAGCACGGTTTCCGTCGACAGCGGTCATGTACAACTAATTTACTCATTGCACGCAGTAGTTGGACCGAGGCAGCCGACGCTGGGGAAGGTGTTGATGTGATCTACCTGGATTTTTCCAAGGCTTTCGATCGTCTAGACCATCGGATACTACTATCCAAGCTGCAGCATTACGGGATCGGAGACCCTCTTTTAAGCTGGATCGCCAACTTTCTATTTCAAAGGCAATTAGTGGTCAGAGTTCGGAGCTCTTTATCGGACCCCATACAAGTCGAGTGTGGTGTGCCGCAAGGCTCGGTTCTAGGTCCACGTTTGTTTCTGGTGTTTATTAATGACCTTGCACAGGGAATCGCTTCAAACTTCCTAATGTTTGCCGACGATATCAAGATCTGGCGCAGGATCCAGGCGAACGCCGACCAACATGTGCTCCAAAGTGACTTAGATACAGTGTATCAATGGTCGATCCAAAACTTATTGCATTTCAACGTCAGTAAATGCAAGGTGCTTTCCATCCGACATCAGGGCAGCTACTCATACCGACTCGGAACGGATGTACTGCAAAAATCAACTCTCGAACGTGACTTGGGTGTCCTGGTTCAAGATGACTTGGGTTGCTCCAGGCAATCGGAAAAGGCCTCGAAGACCGGGAATCAACACGTTGGGCTGTTGAGGCGGGCGTTTGGACAAATAAACAGCTCCATATTTCGACAAATGCTCAGTGCGTATGTTCGCCCCCATGTCGAATACGCAATTCAAGCCTGGCATCCATGGCTGAAACACGACCTTAATGCACTGGAGCAGCCTCAACGCCGCGCATCTCAGAACGTAATTGGAATGCGCAATCTGTCCTACCAGGAGAGGCTGCGACGACTAGGATTGTTCAGTGGAAGCTATCGCAGGCTACGAGGCGACCTGATTATGACATACTTGATTCTGCGAGACCCACATCATGTGTGCCGCCCTTTACTGCAACTCAGCAGCAATACAAACCTGAGGGGCCACTCATTAAAACTCGCAGAACAATACAGTCGTCTGGAGTGCCGCAGAAATTTCTTTTCCATCCGTGTCTGTCACCCGTGGAATGCTCTCCCAGAATCGGTCGTCTCTGCACCGACACTAACAATATTTAAAAGACGGTTGGACGATGCACTCATCCACTTACACTTTGTTACTTAACACTACGTCTCCATCCTACACCTGGAGCTTACCCTGGAATTATTTGTTGTTAACTGTGGGTGTTGTGAATCTAAGTGGATCGCAGGACTGCAGCGAAGCAAACGATAAGTCCTTATTTTCGTATTTAAAGTGTTAACTATTTTACTATCCTTTTCATCATAATTATTATGTTGATATCCCCACCAACTATCCAACGGGGCTTGTAAAGCAACGCTTCTTAACCCGTATAAATTCATTGTTCATTGTCCATCCTGCTGCTAACAAAGCCATAATTCTGATGGAACAACCTGGGTACGAAACTTTTTCAGTTAAGGTGAATCAAGCACATTTTGAAGCATACATGAGTGCTTCAAAATGGCTGCCTAAATCAGTCATTCACCGTTAGGACAAGCATTGCCTGCCTCGGCTCGGTAACTCAGGGGGTAGAGGTTCCGCCTGAGATCCCAAACGTCCTGGGTTCGAGTACCTGCTCTCTCTACATAACGAGTGCAGACCAGTATGAAACCGGTGGTGGGAAACGCCGAATATTTATCCATATCCAACAGCTTTGATCCAATTTCTGCCTCTGATTACTGATGTCACATTCTCTGGTCGAAGTGCAGATCATTAAATTTTTGTTTGAGCAATGCACTCTGGCGCAACCGACAACGGCTGTATTTCGAATTGCGGCACAAAAATGTGGTTTCTTGTCAACATTAGTGTCAGTCGCAGTTGGACTTGACATCGCATGGGAGTCACCGCATCTACTCATTGACATGCACTCAGTTTTAGAAGTACGCCTAAGCACAACTACGGTATGTGATTACACACGATGGTACATATCGGTCGCGGTAACTGCATACTTGGACATGAGCCACACCAAATATCACACAGTGTGCAATTCGGTTCACTTGCTGCCGTAATTTTAATCATAATATCTCTGATCGGTAATCGCAAAACTATTTGGAGCGTATACTACGTTTCTTTTCGAATATTTGGCCCTACGCTGTGTACGCATGAGGCTTTTTACTCACAAATACTTTTCCCCGTCACGACTCATGCTGCCCTTCGCTCTATCACCGCTTTGCTAACCACTCAACTCTGCTGAATAACCGCGCTTAACCTGCTTGGGTTACTACAGTCATCCATACTTTATTCGCCTGACAACTTTTCTCTAATATTTTATGCACTTCACTGCTTCACGTATATGACCTAACTACTCATTGTCAGCCATCGTAACGTATGAATTTGCTTACATAATTTGAAGTCGCTTTCTATAACTGAGCATTTTCAACTGTATTTAAACCATTACTGTTTGTAATTGAATAGAAAGATCAAATATCATAGGGCGCTGTGCATAGTAGCAGACATTTTCTCACGAGGAATACTTGGATTCCTTTCGTACCGACGTCTCAGTTCCCCGTTCACTTCATCCACGAACCGGCCTCTTCTTTAATTCCCCCGTATAGTATGTTTACGGACTCCGGACTCAGTTTCACGATTTCGATTATTTCGTCGCGACTTTGAGCTCGTTCTCAGTTTCATCACTTAGATAACACTTTGAAACCAATTCTGCCAAGTTGTTTTCACATTGGCTTCCACCCGTTGTGTTCTGTCCTTGCAATTCACTGTCGAACTCATCATCGCGTGTCTCATTGATGTCATCATTTATGCATTTTACCTCGTTCACCAGTTGATTGGAACCTGTATTGGTAACATATTCCGAATAAAACTTAACCTCTCGTACAGAAAATTCCTTCCAAATCGGTGATGGCTGTTGCAGAAGCAAGCACACTCGATGCAATCTATGACGATTGACGGATGTATCGAAGTTGAGTGGCATGGAGATTTTTATTTTCGCACACGCTCCGTCGGAAACGTGAAAATTCAGCATTGGTTGTACCCGAAACAGGTTTAGCCATGTGGGTTTATCGTCTGTCTATGCAAACAAATGTGTACGAGCATGATGGACTCACGTCGTCTTGGTAGCACACCTTCCCTGTTATTCGGCCGGTGTAATAATTACTGAAGTGTATTTCCCTCAAGAACGTGGGTGCGCCTTCTTCGAGATGAAACTCTTTGACTAAGACACCAGACATTGGACTGTCCGAGTAACGTGGTTTGACACGCCTTGTTATCTCGCTCCTTATTTTTAGTTCGAAATCCATCTTCACATTTAAGCTATGGATCATAAAAAGGAATGTTATGCACGGTCAAGTTTTCATAGGTATCAAGAATGGACTTATTATTATCTCCTCTTTTAACAAGGCTACATGTATGATGACGACGAAGGAAAGTGAGTTGCTATCTACTGAGTCAAGGCTTCTCTTGCACTAACATTTACTTTGTCATCCGCATCAGTGTTCATGTTATCATTCTGGTGCGATCATGTAGCTTGGGATATGCGGATGAATGGCGTGGAGTCGCGATGCAAGAGGGGCGGAGTATTTCTAGCCATAATTTTGGGTTCATTATATGCCCACCAAGTAGTATTCCACTGCTGCAAGGACGTCTTCATTAGTGTCTACTAGGGGTCCTTCCTGACCGTTTAGCAATCCTCTTAGGAACTGTCTGACCCACTTATTCAGATATCAAATGAACATATAGGTCAGGGAGTGAACTTCACCATCGCCGATAACAACGCATCAGTAGCTGATATATATATATATATATATATATATATATATATATATATATATATATATATATATATATATATATATATATATATATATATATACGCAGCAGCCTCTAAATAGATATTGAGCCATCGAAAAACCATGAGGAACAGAATAGAAAAAATGTATAAATGTCAGGAACAGATAGCAAATACCTTTTGGCTTTTTTCTGTTCTCACACGCCATTTTGTACTTTTGCATTTTGAATAGTATAGTTCTAAGCACATTGCTAAAAGCATTTCAGTATACAGTCCCGGTTTCGCGGGATGTTACTGTCAAACCATTTGTACTCCTCATCCTTGGGCCCCTAACCAGGAAGACGTACTTGGTCGACCATTACGTGACAGATCAGCAATTTAATGGTTCGCCGCCAGGTGGTTGGCTGACGTCCACGCGTTCTCGGCTAATTCAATCCCTTGCGAACAAATAAGGCGCGGCGTAGTAAGCACTCGCATAACATACGTAGAACGTGACCAGCTGACGCACTGCGATTAAGCGGGGGGCTCATGTTTCCCAAGATGTGACACCGGACTTCATCGTTGCGAACCTGGTGCTTCCACCACACACGGGCCATCCGCCGCAAACATGTGTTGTCGAAGGCCGAAAGACTACGCATACCATCCACACAAATCGGCCAGGGCTCACTCCCGTATGGCAAGACCGCGCGGACACAAGCGTTGCAGACCCTCCCCTTTAAGGAAAGGGATACGTCCCGATGACTTCACAAATGACTCAGGTTGGTAAATGCCGACCGGGCTCTGGTAATGCGAAGGGATACCCCTTTCCAAATAGTGTCATCAACAGAAATACAGCTTCCGAGATGGACAAAGTTGTCCACAAGCCCTAGCTCTGTTCTTTCAATGGTAAATGGGGAGGGAGACGACTTCCAATTCTGGAGTATCACTTGACACTTCAAGGAGAAAAGCGCATACCATACCTAAACGCTTCAGTCGCCAGGCGGTTCAAAATGAGCTGTACATTCTGTGAATCGTCACCGAGCAGAGCGATATTATCAGCATAATCTAAGTCGGTCACGCGATTGCCAGGAAGAAGCTCAACATCAAGATTTTGGGAGCCTCTAGGGATCTCAACAGAACATCTTCAATTGCAAAGTTGAAGATGAATGGAGACAAAGGGCACTCTTGTCGCACACCATTAGTGACAGCGAAGGGTGAGGAAAATGTGCCAAAGACTTTCATTCTACCTGAAAGTTGGAAGTAAAGCGCCCTGAATGTATGTATGTAATCTCAACAGTCTAGCAACTAAACATAGAGCCAACAAAACCATAGAGATTAGCGTTTAAGTTGAAGTCATCGCGTCATAATCATCGTGGCATAGTAGCTGAAGTTGAGCAACACACTTCAGCTAATATGCCGCAGGAAGAAAGGAACCTTTTGACGAAAAGTATAACAAAACATTTTTAGTTTGTTTTTCATACGCCGATTTTTCTCTTTTTTGTCATTTTCAATGTTTGTAGTATTAAACATGTGAATCAATACAATTCTGTGCACAATGTTTCCGCTGATTTCGGTTGCGGACTATGTCTTCAGGAGTGTTAAGCCATTGGCACTCCTTATCTTTGGGTTCCCATCTTGGAAGAAGTACGGGTCCAACGGCGGCTGGACACGACGGCAGCGATTTCATGTGCTGTCGCCAAATGGAAGGCTGACCACCACGCGATCGCCTCCAACCAGGTCCTTGACGAGCGAATAGAGCGCGAGGCGGTAGACGGTCAGGTGCAATGCGTAAAACGTGACCGATCCATTTCAACTGGCGTAGCAAAATCAGATTGTTGAAGGGAATACTCGCATTCCCCAAGATGCAACGTCGAACGTCATTACTGTTAACTCGGTATTGCCACCAAACACGAGCGATCCTCCTTAAGCAACCGTTATCGAATGCAGAAAGACGACGACGAATCAGCCAGGACTCGCTCCCATACAACACTGAGCGAACTGATGCGCTGTAAACGGTGCTTTTAGCGAGAATGAAACGTCGCGACGATGCCACAAGTGCCTCAGGTTGGCAAATACTGATCGAACTCTAGCGATGCGAAGAGAAACTCCTTTGCTGATAGTGCCGTCAGCAGAAACACAGTTCCCAAGGTAGACGAAACTATCTACCTGTTCAAGTTGTGCACCTTCGAGAGTGAGCAGGGGAGCAGGTGAATGCCAATCCTTGAGCAGTACTTTACACTTCGATGGAGTGAAGCTCATGCCATATTTAGATGCCTCAACTGCTAAACTATCTAGAAGGAGTTGCATACCCTGAGGATCGCCACCAAGTAAGGCGATATCATCAGCATAATATAAGTCGGTCGCGCGCTCACCCGGTAGAAACTCTAGGCCAAAATGTTGGAGACCTTCTAGAGCACTCGACAGAAGGTCTTCACTTGCGAAGTTGAAGAGGAATGGGAACATAGGGTAGCCCTGTCGCACACCGCTATTGACATCGAATTGCGAGGAAAGCTTGCCGTAGACCCTCACTCTGCCGGATGTATGAAAGTGCTCGTAAGATGGCGGTATATTTCTCTGGCACCTCGTTCTTCAGCAAGCAACGCCATAAAGTAGGTCGATCGACGGAGTCAAAAGCAGCACGTATTTCTAGGAATGCAACGATAGTGGGCCTGTACCAAATGTGGCGATGTTCGGGGAGCGGGCGGAGGGTAAAGATTTGATCCACGCATCCGCGGCCGGGACGGAAACCAGTTTATTCTTCATGGTAGGATGATTCACGTATTGAGGAGAGTCTACGGAGCAGAATAGATGCCAATAGCATGGAGGCAACCGAAATAAAACTAATCCCGCGATGATTTACGCATGAAGTGCGAGCGCCTTTCCTGAAAATCGGGACAATAACTGGTTCGCCTTAAGAGGTAGGCACTTTCTCTTCATGCCAAATTTTTGCGAACAGCGAGATCAGCTGGTTAATGATTGCCACGTCGCCGTACTTGATCAGCTCCGGAGGAAGCCCGTCTGCGCCGACAGCCTTAAACCGCTTCAAGCGTTGAATCTCGAGGAAGACTTCCGCTTCGCTGGGTGGACAACTAGATGTACTGAATGTACTGATGGACGGCGGAGGCCAGTTAAACTGCGAGTGAAAATACTCAGCCCAGCGGTCTATACCTTTCTGTTGGTTTGTGATCGGAGACTCAGCCACCAAGCAAATAACCTCACTGACACCAGGCTTTCTGAAACCAGTGGACCGAATGAGTTGAAAAAGCCTGCGAGTGTTGCCAAAGAGGACAGCGGACTCTATCTCTAAAGCACGCTCAGACCACCATGAATACTGAATACTAAATACTAGTTCGAAGTAGCGAGTAGAGTTTTCCCTGTGTAGCTGCATCATTCGTCGCTTTTGGACATGTACTTCTTATTTATCGTTACGCTCTCTATATTTTGCCTTTGCAAAATGTTTTTCTAGGAGCTTCTTAAATTCGGACACTGAGTTCGCCTATACTATGTGCTGCGGCAAGTCGTTCCAGACATTCACCACTCTTCGTTCGAAACAGAGTTGGCGAGCGACCCGCTTCAAGTCCGGTACGACAAGCTTATACCAGTGTCCTCGTGTGCTGCTTGGTGTGCGCAGATGAAGCAGTTGTCTCAACATGGGGTAATCACTCAGATGTAATATCCGATGCGTCATGATGAGGTCAACCCTCAGCCGACGATAAGCTAGGGTGTACAGCCCCAGTTTCTTACATCGGTCTTCGTATGGCATACCTCGTAAGTTGGGAATCAGCCTGGTGGCTACATGCTGCACCCGTTCAAGCTTTTCTACCTCGCCCAGGGCGATGGGACAATACGCGGGAGAGCCGTACTCTAGCATTGGTCGTATTATCGAGACGAAGAGACGAGTAGCAAGCTCTTCGGACCAAGTGCTGAAGCTGCGCCTAAGCGTCCAAAGCATCCGTAGGCTGTTTTGGTACAGCCTATTCGTGTTGTCAATGGACTTTAGGTCGCAGCGTGAGAGTACACCGAGGTCGCGCACGAAAGACGTGGGATGCAGCGGTTGACCAGCCACTGCGTACGTTCGGCTGTGCTCACACTTACCCAACCTCATGAATTGCGACTTAGCAGGGTTGATCGGAAGGTTAACCTCTGCAGACCATGTTGAGAGGCTGTCGAGATCCTGCTGAAGTAAATCACAATCATTGGGTGTGCGGATTACTCTCCACACCTTCAAGTCATCTGCGAACAACGCACAATGTGATTGTAGTAGCTGAGGCACATCGTTTACATGGATCAGAAACATATCGGCCCCTCGCGATCCTTGCATAGGCTATGCTTAAGCAGCCGGTTGACAAAACGGTGCCACTCGTTGCAATCTAATTCCTCCGGGATATCTTTGCGGCGTTCTAACAGCTCCAGAGAACGAGCAGAGATCCAAGCCTTTGGGGGACGTCGAGCTAGGCCGCAGCTTGACTGCCCGGAAATGGTCATCGCTTTCTGTATACAAGTCCAGTGTTGCTCCACGTCTTGCGGTGGATTCCAAATGAGTACGTATAGTAGTGAAGATTGATAGCTCTCCTGGACAGAGGAATCAGTTGATCTGTTTACATCAATCTTGCGGTGCTTCGTGTTTTGGACCCTCCCCTCCAAAACACATGCAGATTTTGACGAAGACCAGTGCGTGATATAGAGTCAACGAAGGCAAACCAAAAGGACCTGCAGTCCAGTACGCTGCTACGCCATCTAAAGCTAATTGCAATGTGATCAATTTGAGACCACGGTTGTGTTGGCGAAGGGGGGCGCCACGTTGCGGAACGCTTCTTCGTACGCCTGAAGTTAGTGCTCGAGAGAAACAGATGGTTGTCTTCGCACAATGTGAGAAGCCTCTCTCCGTTACCAGAGCGGTTCTCATCGAGCGCGTGGTGATCACCAAGGTGGCGTTCGTATGTAACAAGCGGCCAATCAGTGTAGTAAAAGCTCCAGCAAGGATATCCGACCTTTTAGAATTAGTCAAGAGTTGATGTAGATCTAGGTAGAATTCGTCCTTGACCGAGCCGCCACGGCAGTCAGTTGGAGCGTACACGGAGATCACAAACAAGCTGCGTCTCTCTTCTCGGCGCTTGTTGATTCTACATGAACCCCGAAGCCGAACTGCACATAGTCGGCTCTTAATCGGGAACCAGTCCATCAGTGCCGCCTCGGCCTTGCCACTTATTGCTATACCTACACCAGCCAAACCCGCTGAGGCTGCTTCTGGATCTCCAGAAAGACGCAGATTTCTGACTTCGTGGTCAGTGGGGGGGGTGTCAATGTAAACACATTGCTGGGATCTTGCAATCGGGTTTCTGAAAGGCAGCAGACATCAATATTGAGGGAATCTAGGGTGCGCGCTAGACCGACTTGCTATCCAATCTGCATGAGCGTCCGAACGTTGAAGAACGCCATACGGAACGAGGATCGGGGACGAAGGAGAGCCATAGGTTGAACACTGTGGTTCGCGGCGCAATCGGAATCGCAGCCAGATTGTTGAACACACAATAGGGTAACGGAAATTAAGGATTGTTAGCAAACGTACAATTGGCGTGTGATGAAGTCGCGTGGATGTGAGAAGCAGAAACGATACCTGATGAGCACGTTGTAGTACAGTCCATGGTTTTGTGAGAGAGCGTGATACTAACTGGTTGCCCAAGCCGAAGTAGGAAGTTGACTTGGGGGATTCCACCCCGAGACTTTGGCTAAATAACCTACCCGCAAGGCTGCGGGCGAATTCAAGAAATCGCGCCCATTGCGAGACGCCGACTGGATGTTCAGTTCATGCGTCTTTCGTTTGGTAGATAACCAAATAGGGGCCCAATAATCTTCGTGAAATCAGCACAATTGCTGGACTACAATGCCCCATCGAGGTGGAACACCGTCGCCGAACACTTCGCTGGAACGGGGTACACCCGAACCACCCAGCTGGCACCACGAGGAGGTAGTTCGGCAAGCCAGCCGCTTGAATGATAGAAGTGTATTTCTCGGGGACTCCATTTCTTAGGAGACAGTGCCATGAAGCAGGCCGATCAACCGAGTCAAGTGCAGCTCGAGTGTCCAGAAAAACGACGATGGTTGGCTGGTGGTAGAGACGGTAGTGTTCAAGGATTTGGCGTACCGTGAAGATCTGGCCCACGCATCCTCGACCGGGGCGAGAGTCAGCTTGTTCTCGGTAAAACAACTCGCGGACCGGGGATAGTATGCGGAGCAGAATGGATGCCAGCAGTCTGGAAGCAACCGGTATGAGACTGATACCCCTAGGATTAGCACAGGATGTGCGAGCACCTTCCTTGAAAATAGGGACAATTACTGACTCACTCCAGGAGGATGAAATCTTCACTTTGTGCCCTACCTTGGAAAACAGCGATGCCAACTGCTTGGCAAGTGCTGGGCCGCCAAACTTGAACACCTCCGGAAAACGTTTGTCCGAGCCGGGAGACTTGTATTTCTTAAGGTGTTGAATCTCGACGAAATCATCAACAATCAAATCAACAGCAGCCATTTGAACTAATGCTTCGCTGTCATACAAACATGATGACCTAAATAATAAAGAACAAAAAGATGGAGAGTAGGGGGACTTACCTGAACGCTGTAATGCGCTAAGCAAACACTCAGGGTCGAGGCGCCTACACCTTGTGCTAACAACATACCGTCACAAACACATGGCTATCGTGCAAACATAAGGCGGCATCGGCGAGAAAGCTTCTTTGCGGCTTTCACTGCCCCGCGTCATAATCAGCCATTACCCAGCAGATAACTCAGCACCAAACACACTTCAAACAGGCAATCCGACTATAAGACGTCAGCAGACGCGCTACTGGTGTCGACTGCGAGCCATGTCCTGTAAACTCTTGAGCCAAGCACAAGGTGAGTCACATGGACTCCAGCCCGGGCTCCAGGGAAGAGTAGCACCTCTGGTACGGGACCTGCCTTAACCTCCAGGGTAGTCTGCCTATCTTTGGTCTCCACCTGTCACCCAGCTCTCACGTGTGGCTCCATGGAGTTACTTGCACGCGGCAGCGTCCACACCCCGGTCAACCGTCAGGCAGGCTGACTGAATCAGGTGAGGGTAGCCGGGAATACTATTCCCAGTGACTTCGTATTCGCATGTAACGTCAGTTCTGACAACTGGGCGGAAGAGATTGACCCTTGATTCAACGGCCAGAAGTTAAGACAATTTCCCAGATCCCTGCTGCGTTGCAGATAACACTTGGCTGTGCAAAGCCTAGAGGTGAACCCTCGAACAAAAGCCCAATGAGGTTGGGACTCTCATACGTACCCCTATTCCCCACGAAACGTCCGTCCGTTACCCCCGATTCTTCTCATGCTACGACGTTCCAGGTAGGTGACGCGCTCTGCGCTAAACCAGTGGCTGGATCCCTCAAACCCCAGAAGCCACTATTCATTGGATGCTGGAATGTCAGAACTCTGTTGGGTGTCGGCAGCCAAGCGTTGACGATGCGCACACTACATGACTACCAGATCGACAACATGCCTATCAAAAGCTCGAATACCCGGCTATGGCTCTCGACAAATCAAAGTCCCTGGTGTAGACCCCTCATATTGGCTTTACCACAATGGGTCGGAAGATAATTATGGCAATCAAGGGGTCGCCATGGCTCTCAGTTGCCAGGCACGCTACGCTCTCCCTTCATGGAAGCCAGTATCAGATAGGATAACAGTTGTACACTTCGAAGGTCACCCACTGTATCTGACCATAATCTCTGTCTACGCACCAACCCTAGTCTCAGCGGAAAGTGACAAAAACGAATTTTTCGATATTCTACAGACAGTGGTGAACCAAGTTCCAAAACGCGACATCCTACTTATTGCTAGGGGCTGGAATGCCTGAACCGGTCCTAGGAACGATCAAACCCGTCACATACTCGGGAGATACGCCCCTGGGAAGCGCTGTGATAATGGAGACCGCTTGCTCAGCTTCGCTGACCTCAACCGGTTGTGAGTAACCAATACTCGCTTCCAGCATCCCAGGAAGCATCTTCTGACGTGGTACTCCAACGATGGTCGTACAGCAAGCCAAATAGATTACATCTTAATCCGATCCAGGTGGATGTCCTCCATCGATGACTGTCGAGCGTACAGAGGAGCTGAAACAGGCAATAAAGGTGGTTCGGACCACGTACTCCTGCGCGCCAAATTCAGACTCCGTTTGACAACGCGCCGAAAGACCCTTCCACCAAAGCGTATCAACACTGCCCCACTGGAAAATACTGACTGCTGCCGGTCCCTTGAGGAAGCAATAGAAGCAGAAATTTCTGCCAGTGCACCACGCCTCGTAATTGCAGATAATTCTGTAGACGCTTGTTGGTCCACGCTAAAATCCTCAGTTCAACGCGCCGCCTTATCTACCGTGGGCTCTACCTCTAAGCCTGTAAAGGACTGGATCATTGATAATACTATCCGCTTGTCCGCTAAAACGAGAGAAGCACGTCTCACGAATTCCCCAGATTACTGTCGCTTGAGACGTGAGGCAACCACCTCAGCACAGAAGGATCGCAACCGCTACTGGTCTGATATCGCAGATAACATGGAAGCTGCATTAAATTCTGACAATTTGGGTCATCTTTTTCGTCTTATCCGTTTAGCTTCCGGCAAGCGCCACTCACCACAGCCGACATCAAAGGTGCCTTCGATTCGGTTGATCGATGTGCCCTTTGGAATTGTCTACTCAGGAAAGGTGTGCCCGAGAAATATGTAAATATTATCCAAGCATTATATGCGCGTAGCACGGGCAGAGTAAGGGCTTACAGCCGGCTGTCGCCACCCTTCAATATCTCCAGCGGTGTGAGACAAGGATGCCCGCTGTCACCTTTCCTATTCAACTTCGCTATTGACGAAGTCATGGAGATTGCATTTACAGGACATGACTTGGAAGGTGTGGAGCTAATCCCAGGAGAACGACTTCTTGACTTAGAGTACGCAGACGACATTGCCCTCATCTGTGACAGTTCCCAGACGTGTCAAGCCGCGCTGGACAGATTAGCACTGGCTGTCAGTCGCTTCGGGCTTTGCTTTGCACCACCGAAGTGCAAAGCGTTCCTCCAGGATTGGCAGGGTTCGCCCCCTGTGCTGACCCTTGGTGGGGATCAGCTAGAAGTCGTTCAGAAATTCAATTACCTGGGAAGTTGTATCAGCGCCCTTGGGATCGAAGACGAGATCACGAACCGCATAGCGAAAGCTCGAAGTGCTTTTGCTAACCTTCGCCACCTATGGCGACGGCGCGACATTACTCTCGCCCTGAAGGGTAGAGTGTACAATGCAGCGGTACGTTCGACCTTACTGTACGGTTGCGAAACCTGGCCCCTAAGATCGGCGGACATGAAGAGGCTACTTACGTTCGACCATCGGTGCCTTCGCAGTTTGGCTCACATCTGGTGGGAACACCGCGTGAGTAACGAGCGTGTTCGACGCCTTGTTTACGGCCTAGGAAAAGGGAATGAACCGCTCAGCACCGTCATTTCACTCACCAGGCTCCGATGGCTGGGCCACGTGTTGCGCATGCCAGCCCACCGACTCCCTCGACGTGCGTTGTTTGCTCACCGGGGATGTGGGTGGAAGAAGAGGAGAGGTGGCCAAGCGATGACTTGGTCCAGAGGAATGAAGGCCCTCACTTCGGAGCTGGCCTCAGTTGGAGCTTCACGGCTCCCTGGTTGGGGTCCAAAAGACGGTGAACACGTTTGGCTGGATACACTTGCTGATATGGCAAGGAGCCGACCTCAGTGGCGTTCCTGCTGTGAGTTTCTTTGTCCCCCCCATCCCTTTAGCCTCCTCCTCCATCTACGATCTTATCTCATAGGGTAAAACGTAATTAAATTTTTGTTTTTGCCTAGTAGCCGGCTAGTAGCTTACCGGAACGATGCCTATCCGTTGCTGGTAGCTCAGCTGGCATTCAACTGTCGTATTTATTTTTCCTTTATGTATTGTATGTATGTATGTATTTCCTTTATGTATTGCGGTACAATAGCGGAGGTGTTTACCATCTCTTGCTGACATGTATAATGATGATGATGATGATGGAAGGCCAAATCATCATCCATACTGAAGGAAAACTTTCCAGATGGGTAGAATATTTAGGAAACCTAAACCGCCTACTACACCACCGCATTCATTTCAGCACTAACCCAGCCAGGATATGACACGGGTTGCTCACCGCCATCTCACACAGAAATTGCAGACATCGTTCGTCACCTGAAGCCGAAGAAAGCCCCGGGAGCAGGCGGGATTCCAGTGGAAATCTACAAACCTTGTCTACCAGCTCTCCTTGGCCATTTGCACGAGCTCTTCTGCTCGATATGGGAGACCGAAATGTCCTTCCTCGTGGAGTACTTCAGTACTACTGCCATTTTTCAAGAAAGGTGACCGAACTGTGCGTAGTAATTATCGCGGGATTAGCCTACTCGGTGTGGCTGCCAAAACCTTCGCACGAATCTTGCTTTCCCGCTTTGCCAATGAGAGGAATCTGCGATCTTAACATAACCAAGGTGGCTTTCGTCCAGGCAGCGATTGCACCGACTAAATCTTCACTCTACGCCGAGTACTCGAACACCGCTACCAGTTCCAGTAGCCCACGTTTGTGCGCTTCGTTGATTTCGAACTGCTTTTGACTCAGTTGACCGCGAAGCACTGCAGAATTCTACTTGTCGATGGCGTGCCGGTTAAACTCGTTAACTTGATGAGATCATACTACCGTTGCACGAAGGCCCGGATTCGCGTGTACTGATTACTGGTTGGAAGCAGTAGGTAGTGTTTTCCCTGTGTAGCTACATCTAATGTCACTCAGGGACAAAGACCCATTAGGTTGTGGTGCGCTCGATATATTTTATGCCCGCAAAGTATTTGTCCAGGAATTTCTTAAATTCCGACACCGACTTTGCCTCAACTACGTGCTGCGGCAAGTCGTTCCACACATTCACCACTCTGCGTTCGAAACAGAGTTGGCGAGCGACCCGCTTCAAAT
Source organism: Dicrocoelium dendriticum (assembly GCA_944474145.2). NCBI lineage: Eukaryota > Metazoa > Platyhelminthes > Trematoda > Plagiorchiida > Dicrocoeliidae > Dicrocoelium > Dicrocoelium dendriticum. The sequence continues at coordinate 24,805,750 of OX104071.1, forward strand.
CCGGTACGACAAGCTAGTACCGGTGTCCTCGAGTGTTGCTTAATGTGCGCAGATGAAGTAGCGGCCTCAACATGGGGTAATCTCCCAGATGTAATATCCGGTGCGTTATGATGAGGTCAACCTTTAGTCGACGATACGCTAGGGTGTACAGTCCCAGTTTCTTGCACCGGTCTTCGTACGGCACACTTCGTAAATTGGGGCTCAGCCTCGTGGCTACATGCTGCACTCCTTCAATCTTTTCTACCTCGCCCCGGATGATAGGACAATACGCGGAAGAGCCATACTATAGCATTGGTCGTATTACTGAGAGGAAGGGGCGAGTGACAATCTCTTCAGACCAAGTGCTGAAGCTGCGCCTGAGCGCCCAAAGCATACGAAGGCTGTTTCGGTAAAGCTTATTCGTGCTGTCTATGGATTTCAGGTCACCGCGTGAGAGTATACCGAGGTCTCGCACGAAAGGCGCAAGATGCAAGGGTTGACCGGCAACCGTGTAGCTTCGACTGTGCTCACACTTATACAGCGTTATGTATTGCAACTTGGCCGGGTTGATCGGAAGGTTGACCTCTGCAGACCACGTGGAGGGGCGGTCGAGATCTTACTGAAGCAGATCATAATCATTGGGTGTGCCGATTACTCTCCACACCTTTAAGTCATCTGCGAACAGCGCACCAAGTGATTGGAGTAGCTGAGACACATCGTTTACACGGATCAGAAACAAAATCTGTCCCAGTACAGTGCTTTGGGGCACACCACCAGTCGGTCAAGTGGTTGTCCACCTGGACCCTCCATTTACAATCAACAAGGAAATTCTTGATCCATTCGTGCAGGGAGCCGCCAACACCGCGCACTTTCAACTTGTTTCACCGTGTCAAAAGCCTTACTGAAGTCAATGTAAATGATATCAACCGACTTGCCTTGGTTCAGCGCTTGTAACCATTCGTGTCTGGTCAACAGTAGGTTGGTGATGCACGAGCGACCTTTCATGAAACCATGCTGTGCGGGCGTCAAGAGGCTTTTCGACTCGAGAAGCTGCAGAAGAGTCTTCTTCTCGAGCGTCTTTGCCAAAACAGCGGTCAGGCAGATCGGCCGGTAGTTATCTATTTTGCTTGGGTTACCACCTTTCGGTATTGGCTTTAGGACAGAACATTTCCAATCGTCCGGTAATAGTCCAGTGGATAGTGACCTGTTGAACAGTTCAGTTACAGAAGGCGAGATAATGGCCGATAGGGACTTGAGGATCAGTGGGTGGATTCCATCTGGCCCGGCAGGCTTCGTCCCAAGACTTGCCAGAAGCTTGCGTACATTTTCAATGCTGCAATCCAGGCTGTCTAGTTCAGTGGGAACAGTACTCGTCGAACTTATTACAGACACCTGGTCACTTGCAAATACGGAGGCGAAGTGCGCCGCCAATGCGGACGCACGATCTGTGCTCGAGGTTAGGGGCTGTCTATCTGAGCCTTTCAACGCCGGCATATTGCCTGCAGGCCTCAGGCGCCGCTTCACGTAGGCAAAGATCATTTTGGGAGCAGTTTTTGCAGCGATTGCAAGCCGCTCTTCGAAGCTTCTGCATTTTTTTGTTTTCGCGTTGTTGCAGAGATTTCACTGTATCTTGTAGTCCTCATCAAAACCATATAACACGAATCTGTTCCATAGTCTGCGTCGTCGTCAGGCCAGTTTGCCTCACTCCTTGTCGAACCAATGTGGTTTGACTGGCCCAAATGGCGATGATGCAGCTTCAAATGCCAGTCAAGCTGGCGTCGGCATTGTTTTGAGTCCCCAGGCTGAAGCTGCCCTGATTGATTGAATCCCAGTAAACAGTAGGATGTGCACCGTTAGATTAGCTGGTTCGTTCCGCGCTACGAAGTCGCACGGGGACAAACGGTGCCTGTTTGTCATTGCGGCGTACGCCCCTACAAACTGTAGCGCTGATTCGGTAAAAGATGATTTCTGTCAGCAACTTGACGAGCTCCTTCGTTACAGAAGAAGCACGGATACTGTGGTGTTGGCTAGTGATCTAAACGCCCAAGTCGGAAAATTGTCCTCTGATGAGCTTCATCTGGGAGGCCAACATGGTGTAGGCTCCCGTAATGATAATGGTGAGCGATTGCTACAGCTGTGTGAAGATGCTCGCCTCTCTCGCGAGCACTAACTTTCGAAACAGCACCCGCAGAAGCGTGACTTGGCGCCCACCAGCCTCAGGCCAGCCATGGACGCAAATCGATCATATCGCGATCAGTTACCGCTGGAGGGACTGTGTCCAAAACTGTCGCTCGATTTGGAGCACGAGCGTGGACTCTGACCACGCACTTGTCTGTGCCGACCTCCTGGTGCGTTTCGGTGGACGTCCACAAAGTCGATGTGAGCGGATTGACACCAGCCAGCTGGCGAAGCCAAATGTTCTGAATGTGTACCAAAGTGCGCTGACATCTGGGCTGAGTAAGCGCCCACTAAACACCGTTGAAGATCACTGGTCGCATATTCGTCGAGCGTTGCTGTTAGCAGGCATGTCTTCATGTGGCAAAGCAAATTGCAAAACCGGACATTGGGTCTCTACACCGTCTCTGGAACTTATGGATGCTCGCCGACGTATTCCGGCTGGAAGCGAATACAATGAGGCTCGCAAAAATCTCAGGGCAAAACTACGTGCTAGCCTGAAGAAGGACCGCGAAACCTGGTGGTCTCACCGTGCCTCTGAGATGGAGACCGCCGCTGCCGTTGGTAATCATCGTAAGTTATTCCGTCTGATATGGGAAACAGGCAGCAGAAAACCTGGTATTAGCGAGACCATACGCGACGAGAGTGGGCATCTGATCCACAGCCTGTCAAAACGCTTGGAGCGTTGGGCTGAACACTTTGTAAGGCAATTTAACCAACCTGGTTTATCGCTTTCTTCTTCAGGCATTGAGCGCCCTTCTCCCTGGGCCGTCTCCTTGGATGCGCCCTCACGCGCAGAAGTCGAACGTGAGATCAGGCTGTTGAAATTGCATAAGGCCGCAGGGGCAGGTAGAATTCCCCCAGCCCTCTTCAAATTCGTGGGACCTGCTCTAGTAGATGATTTACACGAGTTGATAGTAAAACTTTGGAAGCAGGAGATAGTCCCGACAGACTGGAACCGCTCCGTCATTGTCCCAATTTTCAAGGGTGGCTCTCGTTTGGAATGCGGCAATCATAGAGGGATCAGTCTGATTTCGATTGCCTCTAAATTGCTTGCCTCTGTCATTCTCCACAGACTGACTGGCACTCGTGAAAGCCAGATTCGTGAAGAGCAAGCCGGATTTCGTCGAGGTCGGGGCTGCATCGACCACATCTTCACATTGCGTCAAGTGTTGGAGCATCGCCATGTTTATTGGCGACCCACCATTGTCGTGTCTCTTGACATAAAATGTGCCTTCAACTCAGTCGATCGATGTGCCCTTTGGGACTGTCTGCTGAGGAAAGGTGTGCCTGATAAATATGTACACATTATCAAAGCGCTGTACGCGCATAGTTCGGGCAGGGTGAGGGTTTATGGCAAACTGTCGCCACCCTTCAGTATCACCAGCGGTGTGAGACAAGGATGCCCGCTGTCACCTTTCCTCTTCGACTTCGCTATTGATGAAGCCATGGAAACAGCGTTCGCTGGACACACCTAGAAGGTGTGGAGCTACATCCTGGTGAGCAACTTCTTGACTTGGAGTATGCGGATGATATTGCCCTAATCTGTGACAGCTCCCAAACATGCCAAACAGCACTGGACCGATTAGCATTGGCTGTCACTCGTTTTGGGCTATACTTTGCTCCATCGAAATGCAAAGTACTTCTCCAGGATTGGCAGGAACCCAACCCTGCGCTAACGCTTGGTGGTGATCTGCTAAAAGTCGTTCAGAAATTCAAGTACCTGGGCAGCAATATTAGCACCCGTGGGATTGAAGATAAGGTTACAAACCGTATAGCGAAAGCTCGAGGTGCTTTTGCCAATCTCCGTCGCAACGAGACTGGACCTTAACGTGGTGCGACGGTTTGCGTACCTCATTGACCCATTGAGCTATACTGGGTGATGCCTCCGAGCATCTTGAGAGCTACTCCTACCAGGTTGGTCAATGGTGAGAGGTCAGACAAACTCAGTCTCCTGGTCCTCCAGGTTGGGGGTTTGAAATGGGATGGCGTCCATTTCTGTAAAACTAAATCACTGCCACCCCGCTGCCTTGCGGACAGGCTTTTGAGCCAAAGGCTTTGGATGAGGACCCTAATCGTTCTCCTGTCTAGGTCTGGGCGCCCTGGCAGTATCCCAGCCCACATACAACCATGACATTCTCTTCAAACATAAACTTCATCCTGCATCGGCCGTCGCGCAGATTATCAAGGGTCGCCTTATCTGCTGCATACAGCAGGGCGGATAAGCGAAAGCATGCTACTGCTGGCGCCTCCCTTCTTTCTTTTCCACCTTTTTCTCTTACTCCCATCCCGGCCCCCATTACTAACCTTCCCTCTATAATTCCCAGCTTAATTGACAGCAACCGAAGTGCTACTGGAGTAGAACCATCTGCAGCCACCATCCCACAGCACCTGTCGGACGCCTATCGGCAAAAGTTCCTTATAAGGCCACGCTGTCCCGTTTCCATGGCGACATTCAACGTCCGCACTCTAAGACAAACAGGTCAGCAGGCTGCACTCGCACGCACCTTGGACACACTGGGTGTTGATGTGTGTTGTGTGTCCGAAACTAGGATTAATGACCCTAACGGGGTTATTGAATTGACTGCACCCGGCTTATCCTCTCGTTATTGGTTGCACGCATCCGAAGACGCCGACGCGGCACTCACGGGTCAAGCTGGTGTAGGTATCATTCTCAGCTCCAAGGCTGAGTCATCGTTGGTTGATTGGATTCCGGTGAACAGCCGTTTATGTGCAGCCCGTTTGACGACATCAGCTAAGGTGAATTCGCGAAGTAAAACAAAACGCTGTTTGTTTGTGATTTCTGCTTATGCTCCCACGGACTGCAGTTCTAATGCAGTCAAGGACACTTTCTATCACGAACTGAACACGCTGCTACGCAGTGCTACTAGTTCAGATATTATAGTACTTGCAGGGGATATGAACGCACAAGTAGGGCGTCTGAGCTCTTCAGAAGCTCAGCTGGATGGTAAGTATGGACTTAACGCCGAACGGACTGACAACGGCGAGCGTCTGCTGCAACTGTGTGCGGAGCACCAGTTGTTTCTTACTAGCACTGCTTTTAGACACAGTGGGCGCCGAAGTGCCACTTGGCGTCCACCTGTAGCTGGTCAGCGATGGACCCAAATTGACCACATAGCCATAAGTTACAGGTGGCGCGGTTCCATTCTGGATTGCCGCTCGTACTGGAGTACCTGTGTCGACTCTGACCATGCCTTGGTGCGCTGTCGTTTCTCCATGAACTTTACCGGAAGGCGCACAAAGCGTCTCCCCCGGTTGGCAACGGAGAAATTGTCCCAGCCCTCTGTCAGGCAAGCCTATCAAGAAGCACTGCATAACGAACTCTCGCTGTCTTGTCCTAATGATACTGAACTTCAGTGGAATAGGATCTCGGCTGCCATGCACGACGCAGGAGCATCTGCTTGTGGCACTATCAGTCGTCATCGCACCAGTCACTGGATATCTGAGAGGTCCGTGAACCTTTTGGAAGCTAGAAGGCACCTCCCGGCTGGTTCTGAACACAATGTGACCAGACGGGCTATTAGGCGTGAACTAAAGCGGAGCCTACGTGCTGACAAGGAAGCCTGGTGGACCAGTCGGGCTCAAGAAATGGAGGAGGCAGGAGCAGTAGGCAATTACCGCAAGCTCTTCCAGCTAATCCGCACCACTGGTCCGAGGAAACCAGGCGTCAGTGAGACAATCAGAGACAGCGCGGGTGCGCTGATACACAATAAGGAACGCCGTATGGCTCGTTGGGCTGAGCACTTTGAACATCAGTTCAGCTGGCCCCCTGCTCCCGGACCTCTTCCTACTCAGGTGATGCAGGACGAGCCATGGACGGTTAGTTTAGAGCCTCCGTCGGAGGCCGAGGTCCGAAACGCGATCACAGCCCTCAATCGTTTCCGTGCCGCTGGCCCGGATTCCCTACCACCTGCACTATTTAAGGATGGAGGTGAGGTCCTCTGCAAAGCACTGACCTCCCTATTCGAACGCATCTGGAACGAAGAGTGTGCCGGCTAATTGGAGCGAATCGATTATAGTGGCAATATACAAAAAGGGCAGTCGCACAGACTGTGCGAACCACAGGAGTATTAGCCTAACGCCAGTTGTGACAAAATTACTGGCCTCGATTATCGTTCGTCGCCTCACTGCAGAACGGGAATCTCGGATTAGAGAAGAGCAGGCCGGTTTTCGCCCAGGACGTGGCTGTATAGACCATATATTTACTTTGAGGCAGGTGCTAGAGCAGCGCCACGCATACCGCAGACCGACAATAGCTGTGTTCCTCGATTTCAAGAGTGCGTTCGATTCAGTCGATCGATCGATTCTGTTCGAAATACTTGCGCGGAAAGGTGTTCCCACGAAATATGTGAACATCCTTCGTGCTCTATACTCGAACACCAGAGGCCGCGTCAGGGTCTATGGTGCCCTATCGGATAGCTTTTCGACTACAAGTGGCGTTCGACAGGGTTGCCCGATTTCCCCGTTTTTGTTCAATTTCGTCGTGGATTCTATCATGGAGTGTTCCCTTGCGTAATCTCACGATGTAGGTGTTGAAGTGCTGCCTGGTGAACGGTTAGTTGATCTAGATTATGCGGACGATATCGTCTTGCTTTTCGACAATGTTGAGGCGGCACAATCAACCCTGAATAGCCTGTCCAGAGTGGTCCCATTATTTGGTATGCACTTCGCACCTTCAAAGTGCAAAGTGTTGCTGCAGGACCACCAGCCACTCGATGACCCCTTGACGCTTGCTAACGAGGAACTCGAGGGGTTGATCAATTCACTTATCTTGGCAGCTGCATCAGCAATGATGGGCGCATAGAAACTGACGTGAGCTCACGCATTGCAAAGGCCAGAGCTGCCTTCTTGAACCTGCGTCATCTTTGGCGACAGAAGGGAGTTTCCCTCCGTCTGAAAGGCCGTGTATACAAGGCCACAGTGAGGGCCGTTCTGCTCTATGGTAGTGAAACTTGGCCCCTTCGGTCTGAAGATCTGAGGCGCCTTCAAGTCTTTGATCATCGTTGTTTGCGAAGCATTGCTGGTGTCGGATGGCACCAGCGTGTCCGCAACGATGATGTGCGTAGGCGAGTACTAGGTGGTGATGATCATGCTAGCTCCCTAGAACAACAGATAGCACTGAATAAGTTGCGTTGGCTCGGGCACGTGCTACGGATGCCTGGTCACCGCTTACCTAGGAGGGCCTTGTTCAGTCTACCAGGTGTCGGATGGCGCAAGGCTCGAGGTGGACAGAAGTTGACTTGGCAGCGTGAAATGAAGTCACTGACGACCAAACTGGGTGCCGTTGGTCCGTCTCGCCTTCCGGGTTGGAGTCCACGTGACTCACCTTGTGCTTGGCTCGAGACTTTACAGGACATGGCTCGCAACCGACACCAGTGGCGCGTCTGCTGCCGTCTCCTAATCGGATTGTCTGTTTAAAGTGTGTTTGGTGCTGAGTTATCTGCGGGGTAATGGCTGATTATGACGCGTGGCAGTGAAAGCCGCAAGGAAGCTGTCTCGCCGATGCCGCCTTATCTTTGCACGATAGCCAGCTGTTTGTGACGGTATGTTGTCTACACAAGGTGTAGGCGCCTTGACCCTGAATGTTTGCTTAGGGCATTAAGGTTTTCAGGTAAGTCCCCCTTCTCTCCCTCTTCTTATTCTTTATTTCATAGGTCCTCATGGTTGTATGGCAGCGAAGCATCAGTTCAAATGGCTGATGTACTGCTGTTGATGATGATGAATCTCCGCCACCTGTGGCGCAGACGCGACATTACTCTCGCCCTGAAGGGCAGAGTTTGCAACGCAGCCGTCCGTTCAACTCTCCTATATGGCTGTGAAACCTGGCCCATCAGGTCGACAGACATAAAGAGGCTCGTCATATTCGATCATCGCTGCCTTCGCATCTTAGCTCATGTCTGGTGGAAGCACCGCGTAAGCAATGAGCGTGTTCGACGTCGCGTATTTGGTGCAGGAAGAGCGAGTGAACCGCTCAGCACCACTATATCACGCACCAGGCTCCGATGGCTGGGCCACGTGTTGCGCATGCCAGCACACCGACTCCCGCTACGTGCATTGTTTGCGCGTTGTCGGTGCGGTTGGAAGAGGAGGAGGGGAGGCCAAGTGATGATTTGGTCGAGAGAAATAAAAACCCTCACTTCGAAGTTGGCATCGGTTGGTGCATCCCGACTGCCTAGCTGGGGTCCTAAGGACGGTGAACACGTTTGGTTGGACACACTCGCTGATATGGCTTGGAGCCAGCCCCAACGGGGCTTGTGTTGTGAGTTCCTTTGTCCATCCCGCTTAGCATCCCCTCCAATCACGATCTCACTTGTTAGGCATAATATGACTCTCATTTACGGCAACCATCTGTTAGCTCTCCGGAACGATGTCCATCCGTTACTGGGGACTCAGCGGGCGTGCTACCGTTTGTTTTCCTTTTCTTGTCTTTTGTATTGCGGCACAATAGCTGAGGTGTTTTCCACCTCCAGCTAACGTGTAATGATGATGACGATGATAATTCCGATAATTGAGGGGTACAAATCAGGAGCATGACGGTTTCACTCTCCCTTTTATGATAGTCCAACATGTTTCTGGTAAAAACCAGTCTACTCGGCTCGCTGCTCGAGTGACGCCATTAATGTCCGCCTTTCAATATTTGAAGACTGACTTTAGCGGGGGAGAATACAGCAGCGGCAGTTCCAAGCTGTCTATGATCATCGAGTGGTCACTCGCTCCCAGGGGCTCCAATACTTGAATGTCATGTATACGTTGCTCACAGCTGGTCAACATCAAATCTAAGCACGATAGAGTCGTGCGCGCAGTTATGCGCGTCGGTTGATTGATGTGCTGTGTGGCCCCGGTTTCAAATATAAACTCCGTAAACTTCCTCTCGATTTCACAATGCGCGGGGAGAAGTTCAGCCTCAGACCACTGTATTCGGGGTGAGCTGAAATCGCGCATGAGTAGGAACAGCTGACTACTCATGTGGTTGCGGACATGCCACATGGAGAAGGAACGGTGGAATTCGACATCAATACTTGAGTCTTTCAGGGTTGCTCCCTTTCTCCAGTGCTGTTCAACTTCGCAGTCAACTGGGTTATGCATCATGTCTTTGAGGGCTATCGTGGTGTTTAAGTTAGCCCTGACTTCTGACTGTCAGGTCTAGAATTTACTGACGATATCGCTATCCTCGCGGAAGATGCTATATCACTACAGTTACTGCTAAATCGGGTTGACCAATCAGCCTCTATGATCGGCCTCGAAATTAACACCATCGTTAGCCACCCGGTCTGCCCTGTCGCTCTCCTTACATGGACAACTCATCGAACCTGTTCCTAAGTTCAAGTATCTTGGATCCACTGTACTCCCCAATGGTCAGGCTACATCCGAAATCCGGAATCGTATTGACAGCGCTAGAACAGCCATATTACAACTGAGAAACATTGTGGCGAAGGACAGAAATTAATCTGAGAACGAAGATCCGAGTATTCTCAGCAACCATTCGTGCTATTTTACCCTATGGTTGTGAAACAGCCGCTGCGATCCGAAGACAGCCAGAAGCTGGAAATTTTCGACCACTGGTATCTAAGGCTTATCTTGAAAACGCAGTGGCATGAGCGTATCACCAATGACGAAATCCGTAAGCGCTGTTACGGTCTTCCGAAGCTCACAACGCTCATCCAACGTCGCAGACTTCAGTGGTTCGGTCACGTCTTCCGTAGACCAGACACTCACTTCACTATGCGCCGTAGTTTCACCCTCGCCTTGCCAAAGTTGGTGTCACCGCCGTGGTGGACAACTGAAAACGTGGCTCACTGCAGTGAAATCAGATGTCGATCTTCTGGGACTCCATGTGCGTACTGCTCGTCACTGGAGGAATCAATGGGTCAGTATCTGCACGGAGTTTGCCACCGACTGCCGCGCTTAGGCAGCTGCAAATCGAGACATGAAGCCGGGTCATCCTGTCACAGGGGCTAGCCGCAGTAAAGTAATTAAGCAGCCCGGAAGGTGAGACAGACCAACGGCACCCAGTTTGGTCGTCAGTGACTTCATTTCACGCTGCCAAGTCATCTTCTGTCCATCTCGAGCATTGCGCCAGCCTACACCTGGCAGACTAAACAAGGCCCTCCTAGGTAAGCAGTGACCAGACATATGTGGCACATGCCCAAGCCAACGCAACTTAGTGCTATCTGTTGTGCTAAGGAGCTAGCATGATTATCACTACCTAGTACTCGCCCACGCACATCATCGTTGCGGACACGCTGGTGCCATCCGACACCAGCAATGCTCCGCAAACACCGGTGATCAAAGACTTAAAGGTGCCTCAGATCTTCAGACCGAAGGGGCCAAGTCTTACTCCCATAGAGTAGGGCAGCTCTTACTGTGGTCTCGTGAACACTGCTTTTTAGACAGAGGTTATTCATGGTTGATTGTGCCGCCCCAACATCGTCGAAAAGCAAGACTAGATCATCCGCATAATAAAGATCAATTAACCTTTCGACAAGCAGAAGCTCCGCGCCTACATCGTAAGATTCCACAAGGGAACATTTCATGACAGGGTCCACGACGAAATTAAACAAAAACGGGGAAATCAGACAACCCTGACGAACGCGACTTATGGTCAGAAAATATATACGGCAGGTTACCGTAGACCCTGACGCGGCCTGTAGTGTTCGAGTATAGAGCATGTAAGATGCTCACATAGTTCGTGTGAACACCTTTCCGCACGAGTATTTCGAACAGAATGCATCGATCAACTGAGTCGAACGCACACATGAAATCAAGGAATACTGCTATTGTCCGCCTGTGGTATGCGTGGCGCTGCTCTAGTATCTGCCGAAAATTCAATATATGGTCTGTATAGCCACGTCCTGGGCGGAAACCTGCCAGCTCCTCCCTAATCCGGGATTCCAGTTCCGAAGTGAGGCGAGGAACGAGAATTGAGACCAATAATTTTGTCACTACAGGCGTTAGGCTAATACCGCTGTAGTTAGCGCAGTCGTTGCGACTGCTCTTCTTGTATATTGCCACTATGGTCGATTTACTCCAGTTAGCCCAGACGGTTTCGTTCTTCCATACATGTTCGAACAATGAGGTCAGTGCTTTGCATAAAGCCTCACTTCCATCCTCAAATAGTGCGGGTGGGAGGGAATCCGAGCCAGCGGCACGAAAACGATTGAGCTGTGATCTTATTTCGGATTTCGGCCTCCGACGGAGGCTCTAAACTAACCGTCCATGGCTCGTCCTGCATCACGTGAGTAGAAAGAGATCTGAGAGCAGGGGGTCCAAGTGAACTGATCTTGAAAGTGTTCCGCCCAACGAGCCATAACGGCGCTCCTTATTGTGTATCACCCACGCTCTCTCTGGTTAGCTCTTTGACGCATGGTTTCCTGGGTCCAGTGGTGCGGATTAGCTGGAGGAGTTTTCGGTAATTGCCTACTGCTCCTGTCTCCTCCATTTCTTGAGCGCTACTGGTCCATCAGGCTCTTTTTGTCAGCGCGTAGGCTCCGCTTTAGTTCTCGTCTAATAGTCCGTCTGGTCACATTGTGCTTAGAGTCAGTCGAGAGGTTTCTTCAGGATTCCGACATGTTCATCGACTTCTCGGATATCCAGTGACTGGTGCGGTGACTAATGATAGTGTCGCAAGCAGATGCTTTTGCGTCGTGCATGGCGGCCGAGATCCTATTCCACTGAAGCTCAGTGTCATTAGGACAAGACTGCGAAAGTTCGGTTCGCAGTGCGTCTTGATAGGTTTACCTGACCGAGGGCTGAGACAATTTCTCAGTTTCCAATCCGGGGATACGCTTGGTGTTTCTCCCCGTAAAGTTCATTGAAAAGCGACAGCGTACCAAGACACGATCAGAGTCGGCACAGGTATTTCTCTACGAGCAGCAGTCCAGGATGGAACCACAGCACCTGTAACTTATGGCTATGTGGTCAATTTGGGTCTATTGCTGGCCAGCTTCAGGACGCCAAGTGGCAGTTCGGCGCCCACTGTATTTAAAAGCAGTTCTAATAAGAAACAACTGGAGCTCCGCACACAGCTGCAGTAGACGCTGGCCGTTGTCAGTCCATTCAGAGTTAAGCTCATAATTAACACCCAGTTGAGCTTCTGAAGAGCCCAGGCGAGACACGTGTGCGTTCATATCTTCCCATACTACACACACTATACACGTTAGCTAAAGGTGGGAAACACCTCAGCTACTATGCCGCAAGTATTATAATGTCTGAAATAGTAGCACTGCGTAGCAGCGGGTTCAGTTCGTGATAGAATGTGTCCTTGACAGCATTACAACTGCAGTCAGTGGGAGCATAAGCGGAAATCAGGAATAAACAGCGCTTTGTACTAATTCGTGATTCAACCTCAGTTGATGTCGTCAAACGGGCTGCACATAAACGGCAGTTCACCGTAATCGTACCATCCAACGATGGCTCGGCCTTGGAGCTTAGAACGACACCTAAACCAGCTGGACCCGTGAGTGCTGCATCGGCGTCTCCGGATACGTGCAACCAACAACGAGAGGGTAAGCCGGGTACAGTTAATTCAACAACACCATTAGGGTCATTGATCCTAGTTTCGAGCACACAACACACCTCAATACCCAGTATGTCCAAGATGCGTACGAGTGCAGCCTGTTGACCTATTTGTCTTAGAGTGCGGACGTTGAAAGTCGCCATACAAACGAGACAGTGCGGCCTTATAGGGGACTGATGCCGATAGGCGTCCGATGCTTGTCGCGAGGTGGCTGCTGATGATTCTACTCCAGTGGCACTTCGGTTGCTGTTAATTAAGTTGGGAAGAAAGGTTAGTAATAGGGATCAGAATGGGAGTAACAGAAACAGGTGGGAAATAAGGAAGAGAAGCGCAAGCAGTAGCATATTTTCACTTATCCGACTGGGCAACTGGGTAGTATCTCGTCCGTTGACGAACCATGGACTTACAAACACAACCATTCACACACCCTCTTGCTGCTACGATGCTACGATGTTACTATGCCAACTTCACAAGCACACGCCAACATTTTACCTACCCTTCCCTTGTACCATTTACACCCATTTTTACCTGCTTCCTCTATGGCGATCAACCCCACCTACACCAATGGACCTGTTCCCGTGACATCTGCCAACTCATCCACAGAGTGCTCAACAGAGAGCTGCCTGTCCCAAAGTCTCCCATCTTCGTTCCTGCAACCCGGAACGCAGTTCAAACTTGTAGCCTTCCACGTACGCACATTACTACAGACCGGTAGCTGGATTCGCACGCACGCTAGAGACCCTTGGAATTGATATCTGCTGCTTGAATGAAACACGACTCTAAGACTATAACTCGGTCTACCAGCTGGCGTCACCGCTCAACCCACGCACCCGCTTTCATCTCCGCCTCTCTAGTGACGCCCAGTCTGCCGCATCTGGGCAAGCTGGCGTTAGAATCGCCCTCAGTGCTAGAGCCGAGACTGCTCTGATTGATTGGATTCCGATCAATAGTCATCTTTGTGCGATGAGGCTCCATGGCTCTTGTAAAGTTAGCAGACGTTTAGTCGAAAATCGTGCTCTCTTCGTGATCTCTGCCTACGCGCCCACTGACTTTAGCTCGGGCACAGTCAGACCAGTTCTACCAGAACCTTCATGAGCTGCTCCTAAGGGCTCCTAAAACAGACATCATTGTTTTGGCAGGAGACTTCAACGCGCGTGTCGGTCGTCTGCTGCCATGTGAACGCCACCTCGAGGGACCGCATGGATATGATGATGTTCGCTCAGACAACGGAGAGAGACTGCTCAGTCTGTGCTGATCATCACATCAGCTACTCCTCTCTAGCACCAGCTTTCGTCATCCTGGACGCCAGTGCGCCACTTGGCGCCTACATCATCAACTCAGCGCTGATCACCGATTGACCACATAGCTATAAGTCGCTGGTGGCGCGGCAGCGTACGCGACTGCCGATCCTTTTGGTCAACATGCGTCGATACCGATGATGTACTGGTATGTGCGACCGTTTGCATGCGTTTCGGTGATTCGACTAGGTTAAAACACACCCGACTAAACACCTACGGGTTGGAAGACCCAATGGTGAAGAAGGAGTATCGACAAAGGCTTCGTGAAAATCTCGCTCTCTCACACACTGGATGTTACTCAGCACTGGTCAATTCTGCAACAAGCCTTGCTGTCGGCCGGTTTGTCCAGCTGTGGCCTCGCTTGTTCCACTCCCAAAAGCTGGATCACGGGAAGATCCTCTGAATTGCTGGATAGCCGATGGACGGTACCTGTTGGCGCAGCGGACAACGAGTATAGCCGGTCTATTACGCAACAGCTGAAAGCAAACCTTCGCTCTGATCGTCAACCTTGGTGGTTAAAACAAGCTGATGAGATGGGAGCCGCTGCATCAACTGGAAACTTCCGCCGTATACTTTGCATCATCAGAGCCACCGGTTGCGATTCCCACGCTGTCAGCCAGACGAGTTGCAACTCAGACGGCACGAAGATCACCAATCTTCACAGGCGATTGCGTCGCTGGGCGCAGCATTTCGCTCTTCAATGCAACCACCCAACACAGCCCCTTGTGACACCTCCAGCCCCAATGGATGATGCTTGGCGTGTCTCCACAGCCCCCCCCCAAATGAAGCAGAGATCCGAAATGCAATCCAATCTTTGAAACACCACAAGGTTCCGGGTCCCGACAGCCTATCACCGTCTCTATTCAAAGATGGCGGGAGTGTACTTGTCAGCGGAATCCTATTGCTGTTCACGAAAGTTTGGTCTAAGGAGGTTCCGAACTCATGGGAGAATCGGTCATTGTTCCGATTCACAAGAAGAGCTCCCGCGACGACTGCTGCAATTACCGTGGAATCTCGTTAATCTCTGTCGCATCAAAAATCTTCGTGTCGGTCCTACTTCGCAGGCTTTTAACGACTGGAGAGGTGTTTTCCCGATAAGAATAAGCCGAATTTGGTTCAGGCCGCGGCTGCATCAACCAAATCTTCACGCTTCGCCAACTTCTCAAACTTCGTCACATCCACCGGCGGCCAACAATTGTAGTGTTTTTGAGAATCCGAGCGGCATTTGATTCAGTAGATATATCTGCGTTGTGGAGCTGTTTACTGAAGAAAGGTGTGCCCGGCAAGTTTGTAACCATCTTGAAAGAACTTTACACACGTCGGGCAAAGCCAGTGCTTACGGCACGCTCTCTTCTTCACTCGCTGTGACCAACGGTGTTCGCCAAGGTTGCCCTGTTTCACTTTTCCTCTTCAATTTTGCCATCGAAGATGCTGTCCAAAGAGCACTGGAAGGTGTCCAGAACTGCGATGTTGAGCTCCTCCTTGGAAACAGTCACAGACTTGGACTACACCGATGATATCGCCTTGCTGGAGGACGACCCACAAACCATCCAGAGCGTTTTGGACCGCTTAGCGATGGAAGTACGGCTTATGCTTCACTCCGGGAAATGTAAAACGCTGCTGCAGGACTGGCAGGTGCCTGAACCCACGCTCACCATTGCTGGACATATTCTGGAGCAAGTCCCTTGCTTTAATTATCTAGGGAGTTGCATCACGGCTGGGACACCTATGACTTCGTCGTGATGTCATTCTCAAGAGCGTACAATGCTTCAGTCCGTGCAGTACTCTTGTACGGCTGTGAGACGGCCTATTCGCTCGGAAGACATGAAGCGGCTGTCAATTTTCGACAACCACTCTCTACGAAGGATTGCTCAGGTATGGTGGCAACACCACGTAAGCAACGCAGTGGTGCGAGACCGAGTGCTTGAAGCGAGTAGTGCCAGTCTTCAGAACGTTATTCTCCGACATCTCATGGGTTGACTCGAGTACGTTTTGCACATGCTAGCCCATCGCTTTCCACGTCGAGCGCTATTTGCACTCCCAGGGAGCTACTGGAAAAAGTGTCGCGATGGACAGCCAATAACGTGGAGAAGGAGTAGGAAGAAGGCAACCACAAATTTGGCGGCAGTCGGACCCGTCCGTGTTCCAGGTTGGTGACACAAAATGCTGAATCTTAGTGGTTTGAAACATTGGACGTCGTGGCCCGCAACAGACATCAATGGCATCAATGTTGTTCTGCCATTATATCCCTCCTTTAGCACACAAAAAACAAACAAAAAATTCAAAATGGCGTGTGTAAAACCAAAAAATCGTTTTCCATTTTTAGTCCCAGTTCGTGTTTCTATTTTCCCGCTTTTTTCATGTGCCATGGTTCTGAGGGCATAATGTCTGATAACAGACTGTGAATATATGTACATATATCCGTCTTGTGTAAATGAGATCCGCTCGACGGCGGCGATACTCCAGGGAGAACAAGTCCAGCTTCTGAATTCGGAGAGTAGTTGAGGTCGTGAAACTCCGAGACGGATTTCGATTCACGCCTCTGAACATTGTCTAACAAGGCACATTCGTTGCTAGAGGGGATAGACCGCTAGGAGGCCATACTCCAGGGTTGGGTGAACATATGAAATGAACAAGGTTCTAAAGATCTCCGGCGAGATTCGAGAGAACGATCTTCGTAGGGCACCCAGCATCCTGTTAGCAGCCGCGACCTTTAGTGTGTCCGCTGAGGTTCTGAGGTCATGTGAAACGATAACTCCAAGATCCTTCTCGTGGGTGACCGTCTTGAGAAGATAGCCCCAGATGTGATATACACCGAACGGAACCAAGTCCCCAATGGGGAGAACGGCACATTTGTCACGGTTAACAGGGAGTTCCCACTTGACGGACCAATCATGCAGCAAGTCAAGTGATGCGTGCAACCTGTCGGCGTCAGCAAGACTGGATACTTATGACCATAGTTTGAGGTCATCTGCATAGATTAGATAGTCAGCTTGCAGTGTCGAAGGGAGGTCATTAATGTAGAGTTTGAAAAGTTCAGGTCCGAAGACGGAGCCGAGGGAAACGCCACTAGTCATATGCACAGGGGCAGAAAGAGTCTGTTGCAATTTCACTCGAATGGTCCGAGCTAGGAGAAAGCCTTCTATACAAGATAGAAGATTTCCACTGACTCCGATCCCCTGGAGGTTAAGGAGCAGTCGTTTGTGTGGAATTTTATCGAATGTCTTGTTGAAGTCGATGTAGACAACATCTAGATGTCGCTTCTCGTCAACTGCGTTGGTCCATGCTTTTCTAGCAACAAGCAAATTAGTTATGCAAGACCGTGCTCTGCGGAATCCATGCTGAGCGGGAGAGATAACGAGAGTGCTTTCGCAGTGAATGTGTAGGGCACGCTTCAGAATTCTTTCCATGATCTTGCAAACGACAGACGTCAGGCATATCGGCCGGTAGTTCGCAGGATCGTGCCGGTTACCTCCTTTATGTTTCGGCATTACTATGCCTACTTTCCAGTCAGATGGTAAGCGGCCATCCGCGAGCGAGCGACGGAACACTTGGCACATTGGCTCAGCTATGTATTCAGCTGCCATCTTGAGAAATAGTGGGTGAAGTTTGTCTGGACCTGGAGCGGAATTCGGGTTCAATTGGAGTAGAAGTTTCAATACTATCTCAGGAGTGATTTCGACTTGCTCCAGCAGCGGACAGTGCGCTGTCAGATCATCACTGGGTAGCAAGGACTCTACTGAGTAGACCGATGAGTACTGGGTGGCTAGTAGGTGAGCTTTTTCATCATCGCCATAGAGAACAGCGTCTACGTCGTGAGGAGCTAGGACAGGAATGCCACTGCCTGCCTTGGTGTTTCGCCTTAGATACGAGAAGAGTTTCTTAGGGCAGCTGCGGGATTGAACAACCAGGCTATGTTCGTATTGACCCCGTTTCTGGCGTTTCCTCAGCGTACACTGGTTTCTGACTGCTTTGTACTTCAGGTAGTCAGATGCAGCTTGTGTAGACTTGAATTGATTCCACAGTTTTCTTCGTCTGTTCATCAGGGATCTTAGCTCGCGGTCAATCCAAGGAGGACCTTTAGGGAAAGGCCTACCTTTGGAGCTGGGGACGACTTTCTCGATGACCGACATCAACTTCGAATGGAGTAGGTTCCATGCATCGTCGAGCTCCAGGGAGTGGGGTATACTCCAGTCTGTAGTGCTTGCCACTTCTTGCAGTCTAGATAGAACAACACGCCAGAAGTTACGACGACATGCCCCTTGGTCATGTATGACGAGACGGCGTGTCCACAAAAAGGAAACTGTGCAGTGGTCGCTTTGGCCAAGTGGATGGATGATCTTCAGGCCATTGACGTCCGAGGGCGCAGGAATGAGCGCCAGATCAAAAACGTGAGGCGTTTGACCAGGAAGCATCCGTGTCGGTATTGTGACATGCTGAATCCGGTTGCAACCAAGGTTTCAGGCCCAATTCGAATGAATCCTTGGGAAGATCACAGTGAAGGTCCCAATTGATGCTGGGTATATTGAAATCACCTATGATCAGATAATTTCTACCTCGAGACTTTACCGATTGCAACAGAGGAGTACCAGTTCCCGATGGAGCTCTGTATGCCACACCAATCGTGAGCAGTTGGTAGCCGTCGTTGATCCTGCACCACAGGACCTCTGAAACGCCAATCACAATCGCAGACAGCCTCAATGACGTGAATCTTGAGGCAAGCCTTCGAGTAGAGTATGACTCCACCTCCAGCTCGCCCACTGGTACGGTCAGCTCGATAGAGTTGATATCCTGAAATGCTAATTTCTGCATCTAAAATTTCTGGAGACAACCAAGTCTCAGTGAAAGCCAACAGGTCTGGCTGATGCTCAGAAATAAGCAGAGGAATCTCGTCGTTTGTTCTTGAGGCTGCGTACATTAGCACATATTACTAGCAATCCGCATGGAAACTGGGTAACAAGATGACTGGCTTCCAACGCGCTCTTGGAATTTTACGTACCACCCAAAAATCCACAGTATGTAGACTTGTTTCGCCGTTCGCTCGGCGCATTCGCTGAAGACCTGTTCCATTCTGATTCGATCTTCCGGGGAAAGGTCTCTCAAGACAGTATGTTTCACCTTTAAAGCATGAATCTCGTCTAAGAATGTGACGACATTCTTCTTCATCCTGGAGGACGATTTTAAAGAGACGAGCTCCCCTTTGGTTCAGATTCGTGGAAAGTTCGTCCAATCATGACTGGAACAGTAGGATTGTAGCTCCCTAAAAGATAACTGCTATCTTTCATGTACAATTTAATTTTTGACCGATTGTACATTACTCCTTCTTGTTTTAATCTTCCTTACAACCGGCTCGTCACTCGACAGCCTTGTAAGTTCCCGCGCTCACGTGTTCGCTCTCTTCTCGCTTCATCCGTCCGCTTTTTATTGTAGCCCATCGAATACAGTCCGCTGTGTCCGACTCCCATTGCCTTCTGATATCCGCACTTAATTTCGCGCACCGTCTCGGACTAGTATTAACTAGTCCTACAGGATAAATTCCCAAGCGCACCGGTCACGTGAAATAAGGAACAGGAGTACGAAAGTAATAAGGGCGTTAGGAAGCAAAAAGTAATAGAGTTATTAATTCAATAAGGCGAATAAACTAAGATGTGAAGGGATTGTTAAGAATTGAAGGCCAAGAGCGTCAAGTCGGTGTTCGAACTCTTTCAACGGTGGTGCCGACACCACGTTCTCAGGTGGCGTATTCCAGGAATCCATCACTCGGCCGGTGGCCGAGTGGTCTGCGCGTTTGGTTTGCAATCATAAGGTCACCGGTTCGAATCCGCGTAGGAGTGGGCGTCCTCGCGTTATACTCAGCCCGCGCGCGACTGGTGGTGGTCGCGCGGCAGCGAAGCGCCCTTAAGGCGTACAGCTGACACACATTTTATGAACACGGCGTGATGAACGAAAGTCCGCCCGGACTCCATCCTATACGGTTCTCTGCCGTGTATAGTAGTTCATGAAGAGCAAATATTCAACAATGGAAGGCTCTATGTACGAAAAAATTAGAACAATTTGTAGAGAATATATTAGGCTGCTACGTCATATTTGTACTGCAGAGCTCCCGCAATCTCTTGTGGGTGTCTTCATTGTCACGACGCAGTCTCTGTGGAGTCTCCCTACGACTCCCTGCATACAATGAATACTGCTTCATCTGCACGAAAATGCTTGTGTGGGCACTGTCCTGTTTGTAAAAGTACATCATATTGGGTATCCCGGTGAATTCAAATCGGTGTGTACGTTTCTCTTGCGATATTATCCGACTTTGCTCTCGCTGTCTCCATTGTAGGCTTTCGCAAGCCGGTCCTTTACCTTTTCGTTGTTCTTACCTTTTGTTCGTTGCTGTCAAGATGGTTAGAAAAGTTGTGAGTGTGCCTTTGGGTCTTAAAACAGCTGATTCAGTTTACCTATGCGGCTTAGAGAGATGTTCTTTAGCTGTGACCAACTTGTCCGGTGGTATGCAATGTGATCTTTGCGGTATGTGGTTCCATGAGGCATACAACTGTTTGCCTGCTGATCAGTATTGGCTCTTGGTAAGCAATGAGAGGTTACTATATAGCTGTGAAGATTGCTTTAATCTTAAAGCTCAGCGCTATGTAACCACGAAGGATTGCTTCGATTCGCTCGTTTCCAGACTGACAAACATGGAAAGGGTGTTGTCTTTGCTGTTGACAACTTTGGATGGGAAAGTTGAAGGTATAGTAGATCGCCTGACAACATCCGTTTTTCACGGCCAGGTGAAATTAGCGGATAGTAGCACGCAAACGGATTCCGTCGAACTAACACCCTATTCAGCAGCAGATTGTAAGCTAGTTGGCAGTAAACAGTTGGAAGGAGTAAATGATACCACAGCTAGTGACGAAATATTGCAGACCTTGCCAGCAAAACGCAAGCGGAGCAGAAGAAGAAAGCTGTAAACTTGCAAAATGCGGTAGTATCGGAGTGTACAGAAGATCAGGTAAGCACGTCGCTTGCAGAGCCTTCAGTATTGAGTTCTTCTGGGTCTCCTCTGAAAGCCTCTTCCTACGCAGCTAGTGCATCCAAGCAATCAGCCACTCAGTCGCAGGCTTCTGTGACTGGCGCGTGAAGTAGGCACCTCCGCCGCAGTGACTCTTACAGTGATAACAGTGTCATCTTTAGGAATGTCATGGAGTCCACCGCCCCTCTTCCAAAGGAGCGAATGCTTCATGACCTACAATGGTTTAATATTTGCGTTTCCAAACTGCTACCGCCGGGGTTTCCTGGCGGAGCTGTAAGGAAAAACATTAGGCTTGGGTCTGTGCCGGTCGATGTTTCGGACATCAAACCTTGTTTACTGAGAGTCGTTCTTTCAACACCGGACGAGCGTAATACGCTTCTGCGTTTCGCTTTTAAACTCAAGGCTTCTGTGGCCAGTATTCAACCTGACCTCCCATTGACTGATAGGTTGAAATTGAAGACTGCCATAAAGGACCTCAAAGCCCGTCGCGAGGCAGGTGAAACGGGTCTTCGATGGGTTGGTTGTCGAATGGTGAGCCGGAGGTCTACTTCCGCCCTTTCAGAGCCCGTTCTGGTGGCACCCGATCCCCAGTTCACGATCCCAATTTCCTTAAAGTAGTCCTCAGCAAACTGCGTAGTCTGAGGAATAAGCTGTGCGAGATTGTCACTCTTGTAGAAAGTTCCCGACCAGATGTACTTGCTTTCACTGAGATGTGGCTGTTCTCCGACATCCTGGACAGTTAAATGTGT
Organism: Dicrocoelium dendriticum; assembly: GCA_944474145.2. NCBI lineage: Eukaryota > Metazoa > Platyhelminthes > Trematoda > Plagiorchiida > Dicrocoeliidae > Dicrocoelium > Dicrocoelium dendriticum. The sequence goes on from OX104071.1 coordinate 24,827,506, forward strand.
TTGTATGGCTATACCCTTCTGCGAGCTGATGGCGCCTCATGCTGTCGCGGAGGTGAAGTTGCTTTGTACGTCAGATCCACCTTGACTATTTCGCGAACATATTTCTTTAATTCCCCTTAGATAACTGCCGAGATTCTTGCGGTTGATATTTGTGCTTCTTTCACGCAATTCTAAGTTGTGTTGGCATACAGAAGCTCCAAAGTACGTCAGGCAGGCTCACTGATTTCATTCGTACTCACACGACAAATAGATGTCTGGTTATGGGT
>OX104071.1:24828270-24875053 GCA_944474145.2 Dicrocoelium dendriticum
CATTGGATAGATCGCCAACTAAGATCCCTTATAAACAAAAGGCGTAAACTCTGGAACCGTTTTAAACTAACACGATCAGACCTCGATTATTCTCTCTATAAAACAATCAGGAATGTTTGTACTTTTCAGAAATGGGAGAAACGTCAACTATACAAGCTGCCTTTAGCTACTCTTTTCAGGGCTACATCCAAAGCGCTTTTCTCATACATCAAGCGAAGTACCAGAGCGGGCAGTGGAATCCCTGCCTTGTGTTCCCTTGAGCATGCCGCTTTAGTTCACGAAGACACAAAGCCAATCTTTTAGTTAAGCAATATTCCTCTGTGTATTCAACAGAAACGTCTCACCCTGACAGCTTCTTGTCATCTCTTCCTTCTTTTCGAGAGCACTTGGATATTAACGCTCATTTTGTGCTGGAACTGTTTCTTAATTTAAACCCGTGTTCTTCGCCTGACCTTGATGGTCTGCATCCATTGTTCCTTAAAACTGTAGCTAAGCACATCACTGCACCCATTTGTCAGATATTCCGTCTGTCTTTTGATACTAGACTTCTTCCGGCTGCCTGGAAATCGGAAATCATCAACCCTATTTATAAAGGTGGAAGCCGACAAGATCCAGCGAATTATCGTCCTATTTGTTTGACATCTGTAGTCTGCAATTTATGGAACAGAAAATAAAACGCGCGCCATGCCTCCATCTCGAATAGTTAGGTTTCATCTCTTCTGCCCAGCATGGATTTCGCAGCACTCGCTGATGCATCACAAACTTGCTTGTGGCAAGGGAGAAATGGGTGCGATCACTTGATGTTGGTAAACGATTGGATGTTGTGTTTGTTGATTCCGCTTCTTTTCAACCTCCGCGGAATTGGGGTTGCTGGCAATTTTTTCTTCTGGATCTCCGATTTCCTGTACAGTTGCTCTGCGCAGGTAGGAGTGAATGATACGCTTTCTGATCCTTTCCGTATGACCAGTGGTGTCCCACAGGGTTCTGTCCTTGGCCCTGTCCTATTCAATCTCTTTATTAACGACCTCCCGTCCGAGCTGCAGACTGAATGTTTGATTTATGCCGATGACTTGAAACTTTGGATTTGGGTATCCAGTCATGAGAATGTAGACAGGCTCCAAAAAACACTCAACCGGCTCCACGACTGGTCGGTAAAATGACGACTACCTATCAACCGTGATAAATGTTCCGTACTCCCGATTGGTGTTCGTGAACCATTTCGGGGTGTACCATATTGGAGGTTTCCTGCTTAGAAATGTCGCTCAGGAAAGGGACCTCGGAGTAATTGTCTCCTTACCTCAAAACAACTAAGACCACCTGGAAAAGGGTCACCGCTGCTTACAGGATGTTTCATGCCTTACGAAGAGCATTCTCCCGTCTTACTCCAGAACTCTTCAGATTCCTGTTTGCCTCACATGTGCGCCCGATTCTCGAGTACGGCTTGCAAGCTGCCCAGCCTCTCACAGAAACCGAATGCGATATGATTGAGAACGTCCAATGCCGTGGATCTAAATGTGTACCAGAGCTGCGGTGCCTATCTTATCCTCTCCGTCTCCAGCGACTAAACCTTTTCTCTCTAGATTACTGTCGTCGCCGCGGCGATTTGATCTACACTCGACGTATCCTAAGTGGAGAGTTAGGAAGCGAGTTACAGCAGTTCTTTCATCTGAACATTGAAAGTTCGACAGGTAGTCACGGATGGAAATTGTTCAAATCGAGGAGACTCCTTGTGCGGTCAGATCTAGCTTCATCCACGCGTGGTTACTTACTGGAATCGCCTTCAGGAGCTCGTCGTTGATACACAGTCCGAGGAAAGTTTCAAGAAAATGTTGGATTCCCACTTGATAACTGTGCCCGGATATTGCTTCACAACATAGTTTTAAGGTTCATTGTGGAACCCTGTTTTCACTATGACTCCAGCAATGTCCGCAATAACTGGGAATCGACGGAGCTGATAACGGACTCTCTTTCTGCTCTCTACCATACAACGATACAATGATACCTTCCCATTTCATCTTCAGTATCGTTAGTGCCACCTCACGCATCAGGCTCCGATGGCTGCGCCACTTGTTACGCATGCCAGCGCACCGACTCCCGCGACGTGCGTTTGCGTCCCGGTGGTGTGGATGGAAGAAGAGGGGTGGCCAAGCGATGGCTTGGTCAAGAGGAATGAAGGCCCTCACTTCTGAGCTGGCCTCGGTTGGAGCATCTCGGCTCCCTGGTTGGGGTCCGAAAAATGATGAACACATTTGGCTGGACACACTTGCTGATATGGCTGGATCTTACCGGGGTGCGATGGTTTGTGTGCCTTAGTGATCCATTGAGCTATGTTGGGTGGTGCTTTTGCACATTCATAGTCACTCATACCAGATTGATCAATAGTTAGAAGCCAAACAAACTCAGCCTCCTGGTCCTCCAGGTTGGGGGTTGGAATGAGGGTGGCACCTTATTCCTTAGAACGGACTCCTTGTAACCCAATGTCAAACCCGCTGCCTTGCGGTATGGTTTGAGAACCCTAATCCTTCTCCTGTCTAGACCTGGGCAACCTAACGGTATCCTGCCCACGCAATACAATGAATCCCTCCAAACCAATTTCTGATACTCTGACCACCGCAGAGGATAATCAACGGTGCCCCATCTGCTACATCGAGCAGGGTGGATAGGGGTTTGGATGCTACTGCTCAAGCCTCCCCGTCTTCTTACTCCCCCCTCTTTCGCGTTTTTTCTCTTATGGTCCAGTTCCAACTTCACTTATATCCCTCCAGTTTTCAACCCCCCAATTCTCGGCCCTCCACCAACATGCTTTGCTAGGCGTTTATCTTCTAATTTCAACTCATGCTAACGCGATGCGTCACTCCTGTCCTGTGGACAAGGCTATATCTAACCAAGCGGTTTATTCCAGTTACCGGCTTCCATTTGGAGCCCTCGATCCTCGTTCAGTTTGGCATGCCTCAATGTATGCACATTGCTACAGATCGGTCCACAGGTAGCACTTTTCCGAATATTAGAGACCCTGTCGATCGATATCTGCTGCTTATCGGAGACTCGCCTGCAAGACTCGAGTTCTGTGCTCACTCTGCGATTCCCTTCAGGTGAGACACGCGGTATTTCATCATTGCGCCTATCCAGTGGCGATGCAACTTCAAGCACTGGCCAAGCTGGTGTTGGTATTGCGCTGAGTCTCCGGGCTGAAGCTGCTCCGGTTGATTGGATTCCAATCAGTAGCCGGATGTGTGCAGTCGAATTGGATGACTCCTTCAAAGCTTCGAAGTCGCGCGGAACTACTAGGTGTCTATTCAGCATCGCTGCCTACGCGCCCACATATTGTAACGATGCTTCGGTAAAAAACGACTTCTACCGCCAACTGACCCAACTCCTTCGCCACAGAAGAAGCGCGGACACTGTAGTGCTGGCTGGGGATCTGGACGCACAAGTTGGAAAGTTGTCCACTGATGAAATGCATCTGGGCGATCAGCGCGGTGTAGACTCCCGTAGTGATCACCATGAGCGGTTACTTCATTTGTGTGAAGATGCCCGCTTATTTCTTGCGAGTACTAACTTCCGACACAGTACTCGCCGGAGGGTGACTTGGCGCCAATCAGCCTTGGACGCAAATCATCACATTGCAATCAGTTACCGCTGGTGTAGTTGCATCCAGAACTGTCGCTCGCTTTGGAGCACATGTGTGGACACCGACCATGCACTTGTATGTGCTGACATGCGGATGCGTTTTGGCGGACGCCCAAGACGACGCTGTGAGTGCATTGACACCAGCCAACTGACAAAGCCAGCTGTTCTGAATGCCTATCCAGGTACGCTGATATGCGAGTGGAGTAAGCGCTCACGGGAGCCAATTGAAGGTCACCGGTCACATGTTTACCAGACCTTACTAGCAGCAGAAAAATCCTCATGTAGTCAGTCTAATGACCAACATGGACTTTGGGTCTCTTCGTGGTCTCGAACTGATCGATGCTCGCCGGCTTATTCCGGCTGGAAGCGAACAGATGGAAACTTTCAAAGAGCTCCGGGCAAAATTCCGTGCTAGTCTGAAGAGAGACCGCGTATCTTGGCGGTCTCTTCATGCGTCAGATGAATATGGCCGCTTCCCGTAGTAGTTATTCCGTCGCCTCGCGCTCGGTCTTCTTTCAGCAGCTGTGACAGTACCGCCCAGCTAGCCGCTAGTTGTGACAAGCACACCGTTCATCCAGCTCCGACACGTACTAGGTGGTTGTCCAACCGCCTACGAAGTATCTTCTTTGTATTCAGCCCCCTCGGTCTAATACGACCCACGTATGCCCCAGACACGGAAGCTCTCGGAACCCTCGACCGGACGCATATTACACTCCTACTGCTTCCAATCTGTTGAATTTCATAATAAGTTTAGTGCACCAGTACATCCTGTCAACAACATTTTTCACTTCTGGTGCACCTGCACGCTTCAGACATTTTGAGATTTTTCAAACTTTCCATCCTCCTCTGAGATCCTCTCGGTTATTCCTCTGTCACTTCTTCGTTTGATTGCTGAGAAAGTGCATTTATGGCTTCCAACTGCATAGACTGCGGCATAGGGCTCCCCTCTCGATCAAAGGCAGTGCAGTGCAATCGATGTGATAGATGGCTACACATGAACTGCTGTAAGATTGAAGCTGACCTATACGAGGAAGGGTGGCCAAGCGATGACTTGGTCGAGAGGAATGAAGGCCCTCACTTCTGAGCTGGCCCCGGTTGGAGCATCTCGGCTCCCTGGTTGGGGTCCGAAAGACGATGAACACGTTTGGTTGGACACACTTGCTGACATGGCTAGGAGCCGACCTCAGTGGCGTTCGTGCTGTGAGTTTCTTTGTCCCACTTATCCCTCTTAGCCTCCCCCTCCAACCACGATCTCATTATTTAACCCTATATAATTTTGCTTATTGATTTTTTTGATACATAGTAGCCGGCTTGTAACTTGCCGGAACGATGCCCATCCGTTACCGGTAGCTCAGCCGGCTTGCCCCAGTTGAATTCCTTTTCTCTCTCCTTTTTTCTGTGTATTGCGACACAGTAACTGAGGTGTTCCTCACCTCTAGCTAACGTGTATGATGATGATATGATGATACGAATGCTTGAACGGACTGAATCATTGGTTATCACTGTGATGTCTGTCGAGATTTGGTGAACAACAAGTCCGTTTTAGATACTCTCACTCCACGTAACTTGCGATTGACACCAACACAATCGGATTCCGTTCCTGATTAAATTACTGCAGCTTGTACTTCGTCATCACCATCAATTACCTCTGCTACAGTTGCTCAAATTCGAAGGCGTGGCTCTTCCACTTCATCGGCCGAAATTACCTCAAGTTGAGCATCAAAACGATAAGAAAGCTGCTAGGACTGAAGTCAAGACGATGACGTATGCGGTCGTGGCAAGTACGAATGCTTCTGAGGCATCTGACGCTGACCATGTTCCAATGGGAGCTAAAATGAAAATGGCCTCAAAATCAAAAACAACTCCAATGTACACACCAACTCAACTGAAACTCGCTTTAGATAAAGCTGTTCAGCTGGAAAAGCTGATAAAAGAAAAACCGGTCCTACTGAAGTCTGAAACCCTTGGAAGTAACAGAACCCCTCGTGACCACTGCCTAATAGTTACAGCTGTTCTCGGATCGCGTAAAGAGACCTCGGCTGAGAGAATTCTTGACGACCAAACTTTTCTACAACGAACGGTGTCCCTTCTGTTTGACGAAGACGGACAGGGTATCAACATCCTGTCTGCTTTTTCCCTTGGGAGAAGGCATGGTGGTCCATCCAAAGCTCTCCCCCTTAAAATCGTCCTCCAGAATGAAGAAGCATGTCGTCGCATTCTTAGAAAAACCTCAAACTTAAAAGTTTAGGTATACTATGTCTTGAAAGACCTTTCCACAAAAGATCGAATCAAAACGAAACAAGCGGTCAGCAAACTGCGAACCCGCCGAGCAAACGGCGAAACTAATCATATTGTGGGTATTCGGATGGTACACAAAATCCAAAGAGCCTGTTGGAAGCCAATCTTCTGGATACCCAGCCCCCCTGCAGATTGCGAGTAATGTTTGCTAATGTACGCAACCTCGAGAACAAACTGGACGAGATTCCTCTGCTTATTTCTGAGCATCAGCCAGACCTGTTGGCTTTCATTGAGACTTGGTTGTCTCCAGAAATTTTAGATGCAGAAACCAGCATTTCAGGATATCCACTCTATCGAGCTGACCATACCAGTGGGTGAACTGGAGGTGGAAGGCTTGCCTCAAGGTTCACGTCATGGAGGCTGTCTGTGATTGTGGTGGCGTTTCGGAGGTGCTGTAATGCAGGATCAACGACGGCTACCAGCTGCTCACGATTGGTGTGGCATACAGAGCTCCATCAGGAACTGGTACTCGTCTGTTGCAATCGGTAAAAACTAATCCCTAAGGTAGAAATTTTCTGCTCATGGGTGACTTCAATGCACCCAGCATCGACTGGGATCTTCCTCACTGTGATCTTATCATGGATTTATTCGAAGCGGGCCTAATCTTAATTATCCATGACTGCAACCTTATTCAGCCTTATTTACCTTATTCGACACGGATGCTCCCTGGTCAAACGCTTCACATTCTTGATCTAGTGCTCACCCCTGCGCCCTCGGACGTCAATGGCCTGATGATTATCCACTTGGCCAAAACGATCACTGCGCAGTTTCCTCTTTGTGGACACGCCGTCTCGTCATATATGACCAAGGGACATGTCGTCGTAACTTCTGGCCCGTTGTTCCATCTAGACTGCAAGAAGTGGCAAGCACTACAGACTGGAGTATACCCCACTCCCTGGAGCTCGACGATGAATGGAACCTACTTCAATCCAACTTGTTGTCGGTCATCGAAGAAGTCGTTCCCAGTTCCAAAGTTAGGTTTTTCCCTAAAGGTCCTCCTTGGATTGACCGCGAGCTAAGATCCCAGATGAACAGACGTAGAAAACTGGGGAATTAATTCAAGTTTACAAAGCTACATCTGACTACCTGAAGTACAAAGCTGTCGGAAACCAGTGTACGCTGAGGAAACGTCAGAAACTGGGTCAATACTAACATTGCCTGGTTGTTCAATCCTGCAACTGCCCGAAGGAACTCCTCTCGTATCTAAGGCCAAACACCAAGGCAGGTAGTGGCATTCGTACCCTAGCTCCTCATGACGTAGACGCACTTCTCTATGGCGATAATGATAAAGCTCACCTGCTAGCCACCCAGTACTCACCGATCAACTCAGTGGAGTCCGCGCTACTCAGTGGTGATCTGACAGCGCACTGTCCGCTGCTGGAGAAAGTCGAAATCACTCCTGAGATACTATTGAGAGTTTACTCCAATTGAACCCGAATTCCTCCCCAGGTCCCGACAAACTTCACTTCCCATTTCTCAAGATGGCTGCTGGTATCATAGCTGATCCAGTATGTCAAGTGTTCCGTCGCTCGCTCGTGGATGGCCGCTTACTATCTGACTGGAAAGTGGGCATAGTAGTGCCGAAACATAAAGGAGGTAACCCCCACGATCCTATGAACTACCGGCCGATATGCCTGACGTTTGCAAGATCATGGAAAGAATTCTAAAGCGTGCCCCACACGTTCACTGCGAAAGCACTCACGTTATCTCTCCCACTCAGCATGGTTTCCGCAGGGTCTGGTCTTGGATAACTAATTTGCTTGTTGCTAGGGAAGCATGCGCCAGTTCAGCCAGGCGTTCGATAAAGTTCTATACAAACGACTGCTGCTTAAACTCCGGGGGATTGGAGTCAGTGGAAATGTTCTATCTTGCATAGAAGACTCTCCTAATTCGGACCATTCGAGTGAAAGTGAACCAGACCCTCTCTACCGCTCTGCCTATGACTAGTGTTGCAACCCGGTGTTGTTTGAGACGCTTGTAAGGGATTCGGGGGAGAACCACCTGAAGAAATTTAACCTGTGTTGCGCAGTGTATTATTCGTCCGGACGAGGATCCCGAGGGCTTCTAGTTCCGGGGCGTCTGTGAGTCGTAATAGACCGAGGGACTGAAAAGCACAAGTGTGTGTATGTGATCTCATCAGTCTAACAACTAGACAAAGAGCCAACAGAAAACCATGGAGATCAGAGGATAGAGGAGAGTCATCGTGGCATCGTAGTTGAAGGTGAGCAACATACTTCAGCTAATATGCCGCGAGAAGAAAGGAACCTTTTGGCAAAGGTAGAACAAACATTTTTAGTCTGTATTTCACACGCCGATTTTTCTTTTTTTGTCATTTTCAATGTTTGAAGTATTAAACATGTGAATCAATACAATACTGTACACAAGAGGTACTTCGTAGGCGGCTGGACCACCATTTATTAAGAGTCGGAGCTGGATGGATGGTGGGTTTACGTTGCATCTCGTGGCGAGTTGGACGGCACTGTCACAGCCGCTGATTCAGGACCGGGCGTGCAAACACGCATAAGAGACTGCTGCTCTAACGGTCCTGAAGACCAAATGGTAAGGTGAAGAGGAAACGACCATCACAATCTAAGCTACGCTCGACGTCATACCTGTTAGCTTGTTACGAAGACATTGATGCACTACGCGCAACATAGATTCTACAAGGGATTTCCGTGTCAGGCTTGTAGCTCTTGAAATCTGGGCCGATGCAGTAGACAGTGGCCACGCTGTAGACGTGCTATTCGTGGACTTTTCGAAGGCTTTTGACACTGTTCCTCATCTTAGACTTCCATTAAAGTTGAGATCTTACGGGATATCTGGTCGCACTTTTAAATGAGTGTCTGCTTTTCTGGAGGAGAGGGAATCGTGTGCACGTGTGGGTCGTAGCCTTTCGCCTAAGTAAGCTGTCCTTAGTGACGTTCCGCAAGGCTCGGTATTGGGGCCATCGTTGTCCGCCATCTATGTAAACCACTTACCGGGGACTTAGGAATGTTGTCACTAATATTTGCTGACGATCTTATGCTCTGGAACACTGTGGATATTCCAGAGGGTCCTGAGGAAATTCAGTGGGCCTTGGATAGGCTCTGGGAATGGTCTACCTTATGCTTGATGCCCATAAATCGGGCCAAGTGCTCTGTTCTTTGAATCGGAGCTGCTAGTCCTCACACCCCATATGTTGTCGACGGTGGTGAAATCCCTGTGGTTATTCAGCAGGTTGGTTTAGGTGTCGTTCAATCATCATCTCTTCATTCTGGCTACAATTGGACGAAGGCTGCTTGTCGGGGGTTTCGTATGATGTGGTTTATCCGCCGCTCCTTCGGAGTCCTGACGGCCAATATGTATGTGAAACTATTTTCGTTTTTCGTGCGACCCCACTTGGAATATCGTATCCAGGTTTGTTCACCATGTCTTATCCGAGGCAAAGTGAACTTAGAGAGGGTGTTATGATAGGGTACTAGGTTAGTGCAGGGTCTACGGGAACAGGCGTATCCTGAGCACTTGCTTAGTTTGGGGATGTACTCCATGCACTACCGAAGCGTAAGATCGGCCCTAACATGTTTGGGCTGTGTAGTTCCACTAAATTGCTCAATCTCCACGATCACCCATTGAAGTTGCATAAACCACGGTCTGATCGGATTAGAACGAAAACTCGTCTGTCGCGCCGAGCTATAGAGCACTGGAATTAGTTTCCAGATCATGTTAAGGAACCTACGGTTAAGGGTTTTGCGTGTCAGCTCAGTGCTTTTGGGTGGCAGCACCAAACCTTTCCTTTTCCCTAACCGACTCCTCCTCAGTCTTCAGTTCCTTTTTAATGATTCAACTACCTTAGTATTCTACTTGTTTAGCTTTCCTTGCCCTCTGCTTTTGCTGTTTCCTCTTTCTTCCTTACGTTGCCGACCCATCAGGGACTGATGGGCAATAATTTTTGGACAGGGAATGATGCGGTCTTTGTTTTAGGTCCGTCAACTCCTGGTTCAGCGACCTGCTGAAGAAGGAACACTCACGGGATAATCCTATCGTTCCCGTCACACTTGGACTTGAACTCGGTGTGTTCCAATTGGTGTGCACGTGTCGGGGTGCTATCTGACTGCTCTCGTTGATTGCATTGTAGGCCATCGCTAGCCTGTCCACACTTCTGCGTTACTTTTATGTATCTTTACTGTTATGATGGTAAAATTGAACGTTAATGTGCCTTCGAGTGTTTAGTCAGTCTATTCAGTTTCTCTAAGTTTCGTTGCAAAGTACCCTAAACCTGTGACCGACTTGTCGGGTGGTGTGCAGTATGGTGCATGAAGCATGCATCTGTTTGATTCCGGAACTACGCTTTTCTGGCAAATATCTAGCGTGCACTTTATAGCTATGATGACTGTTGTAAGCGTGGAACTCAGCGCTGTGTGCTTATGAAGGAGTACTTTGACTCACTGGTCTCCAGATTAGCAAACACGGAGCAAGAATTGCCTTTGTTGTTGGCGTTTGAAGGGAAAGTTAATGGGTTGTTGCAGCAGTTAACATCCTCAGGTTTTCTTAGCCATATGAAAACCGCAGATGGTAGTGTACAGACAGATTCGGTCGATTTGACGCCCTTTCCAATAACGGATAGCGAACAAGTTAGCGACGAACATTCGGTGGGATTTCATAATTCAAATGTTAGTTTTGAGGAGTCGTAAGCCTCCTTGCCTACAACAATTATGTGGCACAGGAAGGCAATGGTCGCAACTTGAGGTAACTACGGGCAAGCACGTTACCTTCAGAGCCATCCGATATGATTCTGCGGTCTTCGCGCTGCAAGTATCTTCCTATGCGGCCATTGCATCCAAACAGTCAGCCACGCAGTTGCAGGCTCCTGCGGCTGTGGCGTGTGGAGTAGGCACGCCTCGTCACAGTGGTTCTTATACTGATAGTATTATTATTAATATTCAACGCCTGACCAATATACAATTGAGAGTGCCACAGCACAGTTAACAACAACAAGGGGAAAACAGGTGGACAGTAAAAAGGTTTGGAAAATTTACAGGGCCAATGTATTGTGCGGGAAGAGATCTTCCCGGTTGCCCAGGCCGAGGAAGAGCGTTGACTTAAGGGACCCCACCCCGAGCCTTTAATCATAAAGACCTTACCTGCAAAGCAGCGGGACGATTAACGGAGACCGTTGATTTCCGGGTGACTCATTCGCCTTCTTTGTGTTCACAGAGAAGCCGATGGCCAACAAGGTTGTTCATCCGCCCTCCGTTAGGTACTCACTTCTGGTTACAGAAGTGAGTGGTCAGTGACCCTATAGCCGGTCACATTGGCTTTGACACAGCGCCGTACGAGCTCTTGTGGTATTTGATAGAGAACCAGGTGACTAGCCCAAAACTCCTCACGCTCTGAGATACTGCCGCTGATTGTCCGCGACTACTTATTCATCTCGCCTGCAAGCCAAACGAAACTTATTTGCCGTTACCTCCACAGGGGAGGCATTCCCCTATCCGCAACCTGGGGACGCGCCCGATAGCGTACAGCTCCGCAACGGGATACTGATAGTAGTGTCATTTTTAAGATTGTCAGCGAGTCGACTGCCGCTCTTCCAAAAAAGCGAATTCTAGCTTATCTTCAATGGCTTAAGATTTGCGTTTCTAAACTACTACTGCTTGGGATCCTTGGCATAACTGTACGGAAACTCATTAGGCGTTGTACCGTGCCGGTGGATTTGTCGTACATTAGACTGCGTTTACTAAGAGTTGTTCTTTCAACACCATCATCATCATCAACGGCAGTACATCAGCCATTTGAACTGATGTTTCGCTGTCATACAACGATGAGGACCTATGAAATAAAGAATAAGAAGAGGGAGAGAAGGGGGAGTTACCTGAAAACCTTAATGCCTTAAGCAAACGTTCAGGATCAAGACGCCTACACATTGTGTAGACAACATACCGTCACAAACAGCAGGCTATCGTACAAAGATAACGCGGCATCGGCGAGACGGCTTCCTTGCGGCTTTCACTGCCCCGCGTCATAATCAGCCCTTACCCCGCAGATTACACAACACCAAACACACTTTAAACAGGCAATCCAATTAGGAGACGGCAGTAGACGCGCCACTGGTGTCTACTGCGAGCAATGTCCTGTAAAGTCTCTAGCCAAGCACAAGGCGAATCACGTAGACTCCAGCCCGGAAGGCGAGACGGACTAACGGCACCCAGTTTGGTCATCAGTGACTTCATTTGCTGCTGCCAAGTCAACTTCTGTCCACCTCGAGCCTTGTGCCATCCTACACCTGGCAGACTAAACAAGGCCCTCCTAGGTAAGCGGTGAATAGGCATACGTAGCACGTGCCCGAGCTAACGCAACTTATTCAGTGCTATCTGTTGTTCTAGGGAGCTAGCATGATTATCACCACCTAGTATTCGCCTACGAACATCATCGTTGCGGACACGCTGGTGTCATCCGACGCCAGCAATGTTTCGCAGACAACGATTATCAAAGACTTGAGGGCGCCTCAGATCTTCAGATCGAAGGGGCCAAGTCTCACTCCCATAGAGCAGAACGGCCCTCACTGTGGCCTTGTATACACGGCCTTTCAGACTGAGGGGAACTCCTTTCTGTCGCCAAAGATGTCGCAGATTCAAGAAGTTAGCTCTGACTTTTGCAATGCGTGAGCTGACGTCAGTTTCTATGCGCCCCTCATTGCTAATGCAGCTGCCAAGGTAAGTGAAATGATCAACCACCTCGAGTTTCTCGTTAGCAAGCGTCAAGGGGTCATAAAGTGGCTGGTGGTCCTGCAGCAACACTTTGCACTTTGAAGGTGCGAAGTGCATATCAAATAATGAGACCACTCTGGACAGGTTATTCAACACCCGAGGAGTGTAAAGCGCTTCTGTGTTTCGCTTTGGACTCAAAGGTTCTAGTGTTAGTATTCAGCCTGACCTCCCTTTGGCTGATTGATTGAAAATAAAAGACGCCAGCACGGACCTAAAGGCGCTTCTCGAAGCTGTCGAAAAGGGTCTCAATTTGGTGAGTTTTCGGGTGCTGAGTCGGTAACCCACTTCTGCCCTTTCTAGTGCCACACGATCCCCGGCTCCTGATCTCTGTTTACTTAAAGTGGTCCTCAGCAACTTGCGTAGTCTGAGAAATAAGGTGTGCGGGATCGTCCCTCTTGAAGTCTCCCAGTCAGACCTACTTGTTTTCACTGAGACGTGGCTGTTCGTCAACATCCTCAACATTGAAATGTGTCTACCAGAATATACCATACTACGATCTGATCGCACTTCAAGCCGTCGTGGACATAGAGTTGCTATATAGGTCAGATACATCTTAACAATTTTACGGAAGTATATGTTCTGCTCAGGATAGAGCTGCTGAGGCTCTTCCCGTGGAAGTGCGCACCTCCCACGCAACACAAAATTGTGTTGGTATGCAATAGCTCCAGATGTACGCCAAGTGGGCTTATTGCTTTTGTACGCACTCATACGGCAAATCGATGCCTGGTTATAGGTGATTTTAATGCTCCTGTGGTTGATTGGCAGAATTCCATTTGCGAAGCGGAAGCAAGGCGTTTTTCCGCTGACCTCCTTGACCTTTCTTTACAAGCATCCTTTTATCAATTTGTACAAAAGCCCACTAGATTCATGGAGGGCCAAAACCCCTGCCTCTTCGACCACCACTTTGCAAAGTCGGTGTACTTTGTGAGAGTTTACAATTCCCCTCGGATGCTTGTGACCACCTGCGACTGGTATTCACTTGTGCCTTAAGTCGGGGTCGTCAACGATATATTGCCCGTAACCCAAATATCTGGAACGCAGATTTTCAAGCCATGAAAATCATGGCTGCAAAGTTCCGGCGCATCATATCAGAGACTGCTCCTGTCCAGATCTCGTGTGACAAATTTAAGTCCTTTCTCTGTACGATATCTTTCCTCCATATCCCAGTCTCAGTGCGGAATAAACGGGGGGCAAAACCATCATGGTCTGACTCCGAGGCGCGCGGATGCTCAGTAGGCGATCTAGGTGTTGGAAGACTTACGTGTCCGCCCCTCGGAAAGTACGTATCACCGCTACAGAGAGATGCGAAATGCCTGTAAGCAGCATCTGCGGACCGCATGTCTGAGCTATAAACTGGAGCTGACCCGGTCCGCCCCAGCCAACCCGGAACGATTTTGGGTTGCGTCAAACGGCGATACAATGCGAATTCGTCTATCTGCGTGCTGTTTGGGCCTGACAGCACTGAATCATCATCAGACCAGAACAAAGTTTGTTTATCTGCAGAACAGTATGCAAAGTCGTTTGTTCGCGAGTCTCCATTACCGAATCAAGACATAGCAGCAAAGTTTCCGGTGGACTCTTTCCTGATGAATGTTTCCATCTCGGAAGCTCAGGTACTCCCGATGCTGCGTGAACTTAATCCCACCAAAGCTGCCGGGATGGACGCCATCCATCCCAAGCTTTTTACGAGCTGGCCGATGGGTTGTGCAAATCCATCACATATCATTTTGTGAAATCTTCCTAACCGCTCTGTACCTACCGATTGGAGAGAGGCTATCTTTTGTCATGTTTTCAAAAAAGATGATAAGCAACTTACTGAGAATTACAGACCCGTTAGCGTGACAAGCGTAATGGTTAAGTTATTATAGAAATTGCTAAGAGATGCTTTCAAAAAGCAAATGGTTATATTCATTTTACCCAACCCGTCTCAACATGGGTTCCGCAGTGGTTATTCTTGTTTGACTAACTTCTTGTTTCCCTGGGAATGCTGGGCTGAGGCTGTAAATTTAGAACAGACGGTAAACGTCTTGTTCATTGACTTTTCCAAAGTCTTTCACACTGTTATGATAATAACAATAACAATAGAAATAATACTAATAGGTATATTTCTCACCGAGTGAGAAACTGTAGTCATATTTGGCACAGGTCATATTTTACAGAATATGTCATGCTCATGCATGAATGGTAAACATTTATGTGATTTTCATAGCTTTTGCTGTTTCAACGGTTTGTATTAACTCACAGTTGTGTTTCGACACAATGTGCACTAGTTGACATAGTGGATGGTAACAGCACTAGGGGTGTGTCAAACAGTATGCAATCTTGTTTACTCATTATATGTTGTCTAGCTCTGGTTGGTACAAATCATCAAGTGATCTCTCCCAAGAAAACAGGGTCATAATCGTATTCAAATCCAGGTACTTAGTGAGCTTAACGCAAAAGGTCGTTGTACTCTCACACGATCTGATTGGGACTGAGCGCTTATTCTGCAGGATATCATATCTGATAAGGAAAAACTTAGAGCACAGATTTACCCTGCACCTGAATACCCTCAGGGTAAACTCTTTATTGCACAGCTCCCTTGTCGAACTATGTTGTGGTTCTAGGGAGAGCAAACAGCAGTGTGCGTTATGATGAATCATATTCTACAGAAGCATCAGGTTATGTCTGAATCTTCGTAGCCAAAGCGGATCGAGCTGGAATTGTTGGCAGCGTTCCCAATAGTTCTTAGTAGAGGTTTTGCCTAGCAGACGTTTGGTAATTGACCTTCCACACTGTCGCTTTCTGTTTAAACTCAAAATCCTCATCATCATCAATGCACGTTAGCGGTGGATGAGAATCACACCTCAACTAATGTGTCGCAATACAAAAAGTAACACGTTGAGCAATTTCCGCTTAAATGCTATAAAAAAGTAGCCTTACGCTAATATCACGTTTTTGATGGTTGTTAGAGAGGGAGGCTAAAGTCATGCACATCGTTATACACGTTAGCTGCAGGTGAAAAAACACCTCAGCTATTGTGCCGCAATACCAAAAAGAAAAAATGAAACAGCGGCACGCCGGCTGAGTCATCAGTAACTGATGCACATCGTTTCTGTGGGCTACCAGCCAGCTATTTTGCAGCAAAAAGTCATATTATGCCTAATAATTGAGTTCGTGGTTAGAGGGGGAGGGACAAAGAAACTCACATGTCAATAAGTGTATTCAGCCAAACATGTTCGTCGTCTTTCGGTCTCCAATCAGGAAGCCAAGAGGCTCCAACCGAGGCCAACTTCGAAGTAAGGGTCTTCATTCCTCTTGACCAAGTCATCGCTTGGCCACCTCTCCCCTTCTTCCATCCCCCATCCTCGGCGCGTAAACAACCCACGTCGCGGGAGCCGGTGGGCTGACATGCGCAGCACGTGGCGGAGCTATCGGACCCTGGTGCGTGAAATAACAGTGCTGTGTGGTTCGCTTCTTCCTGCGCCATAAACAAGGCGGCGTACACGCTCATTGCTCACACGGTCTCCCTACCGGATATGAGCCAAACTGCGAAAACACCGGTGATCGAAAGTAACTAGCCTCTTTATGTCGGCTGGTCTAATGGGCCAGATCTCAAAACTGTACACTAGGATCGAACGTATGGCTGCATTGTACAATCTATCCATCAGGGCCAGGATGAGGTCGCGCCGGTGCCATTGCTGGCAAAAATTAGCAAAGACGCCTCGTGCTTTTGTTATACGGTTTGTGACCTCTTCTTCAATTCCAGCGGCGCTGATACAACTGCCGAGTTCGTTGAACTTCCGAACGACTTCTGGCTTTTCCCCATCAAGAGTCAGCGCAGGAGGCGTTCCCTGTCAATCCTTGTAGAAAGCTTTGCACTTTGAGGATGCAAAGCATAGCCCGAAACCGGCGACAGCCAATGTTAATCTGTCCAGTGCCGCTTTAACGCTTGTGAGCTGTCACAAATGAGGGCGATATCGTCAGCGTACTCTATGTCAAGAAGTCGTTCACCTCGCTGTAGCTCCACACCTTCCAAGTCGTCCATTGTGAACGCAATTTCCATGACTTCGTCAATAGTGAAGTGGAAGTGGAAAGGTGACAGCGGGATCTTTGTCTTACACCGCTGGAGATATTGAATGGCGGCGGCAGCTTGCCGTAAACCCTCACTCTGTCCGAGCTACGCGCGTATAGCGCTCGCATAATATTTACAAACTTCTCGGACACACCTTTCCTAAGCAGACAATCCCAAAGGGTACGTCGATCAACTGAATCGAAGGTTTCTTTGATGTCAAAGAACACGACAACTATTTAAGGATGGAGGTGAGGTCCACTGCAAAGCACTAACCTTCCTATTCGAACGTACCTGGAAGGTAGACAGTATTCCGGCTAACTGGAGCGTATCGGTTATAGTGGTACTATACAAGGAGGGCAGTCGCACAGACTGTTCTAACCACGGCGCTATTAACTTAACGCCAGTTGTGACAAAATTACTGGTCTCGATTCTCGTTCCTCATCTCACTGTGGAATGGGAATCTCGGATTAGGACATAGCAGGTCTGTTTTCGCCCATAGTGTGGCTGTATAGACCATATATTCACTTTGCAGCAGGTGCTAGAGCAGCGTCACGCATACCGCAGACCGACAATAGCTGTGTTCCTTGATATCAAGAGTTCCTCCGATTCAGTCGATCGATCGATTCTGTTCGAAATACTTGCGGGGAAAGGTGTTTCGCTCGAAATGTGTACATCTTACGTGCTCAATACTCGAACCCTACAGGCCGCGTGAGGGTCTACGGCGACCTGTCGGATAGATTTCCGACCACAAGTGGCTTTCGTCAGGGTTGTCCGATTTCCCCATTTTTGTTCAACTTCGTCGTGGATTCTATCATGGAGTGTTCCCTTGCGGGATCTCAGGATGTAGGCATTTAAGTCCTATCTTGGTGGAAGGTTATTTGATCTTGATTATGCGAACAATATCGTCTTGCTTTTCGACGATGTTGCGGCGGCACAATCAACCCTGAATAACCTGTCTAGTGTGGTCCCATTATTCGGTATGCGCTTCGCACCTTCAAAGTGCAAAGTGTTGCTGCAAGGCCATCAGCCACTTTGTGAACCTTTGACTTGTTGACGAGGAACTCGAAGTGGTTGATCAATTCACTTACCTTGGTGGCTGCATCAACAACGATGGGCACTTAGAAACTGAACTCAGTTCACGCATTGCAAAGGTCAGAACTGTCTTCTTGAACCTGTGGCATCTTTGACGACAGAAGTGAGTTTCCCTCCGTCTGAAATGCCGGGTATACAGGGTCACAGGGCCGTCCTGCTCTATTGTAGTGAAACGGCCTCTTCCGTCCGAAGATCTGAGGCGTCTTCAAGTCCTTGATCCTCGTTGTCTGCGAAGTATTGCTGATATCGGATGGCACCAGCGTGTCCGCAATGATGATGTGCGTAGGCGAGTACTAGGTGGGGATAATCATGCTAGTTTCTTAGAACAACGGATAGCACTTAATAAGATACGTTGGTTTAGGCGCGTGCTACCTGTGCCTATTCACCGCTTACCTAGGAAGGCCTTGTTTAATCTGCAAGGTGTAGGGTGGCGCAAGGCTCGAGGTGGACAGAAGTTGACTTGGCAGCGGGAAATGAAGTCACTGACGACCAAACTGGGTGCCGTTGGTCCGTCTCGCCTTCCGGGCTGGAGTCCACTTGACCCGCCTTGTGCTTGGCTCGAAAGTTTACAGGTCATAGCTCGCAAGCGACACCAGTTGGATTGTTTGTTTGAAGTGTGTTTGGTGCTGAGTTATCTGCGGGCTAAGGGCTGATTATGGCGCGGAGCATTGAATGCCGCAAAGAAGCTGTATGGCCGCTGCCGCCGTATCTTTGCACGATAGCCAGCTGTTTGTGACGGTATGTTGTCTACACAATGTGTAGGCGCCTTGTCCCTGAATGTGTGCTTAGGATATTAAGGTTTTCAGGTAGGTCCCCCTTCTCTCCCTCTTCTTATTCTTTATTTCGTAGGTCCTCATGGTTGGATGGCAGCGAAGTATCAATTCAAATGACTGATGTACTGTTGTTGTTGTCGTTGTTGTTGATGGTGATGTAGGACATCGCCGTGTCCGTTTTGGACCGTTATTACTCTTTTTTTTATCTCCTTTTTGGTTTACGCAGTTTTCGGTGCATCCACGATTGCACGCCCTGGCATTGAGCTTGATCTGGCCCTTTATGTTCCCTTACGTTAATTTGTTGACCAGCCAACCAGGTTTCTGGTAGGTCGAAATCCGTCACTCTCGAATCTGGTTTTCGCTAAGCCGATTGCTTTTGTCAGAGACTTTGAATGCGATTAATTTCTGGGTGTTAGGGACCATGCATGTCCGTTATGGTTGACAGGCATGCCTGCGCACTTAATGGAGTATCCAATGACCGCACCATCCTAAGATCAAGCGTGCTGCTTTTCTGGCGTTGAAACCAGGCCACAAACGTACCTTGCGTCATTTCGGAAACTGACAGGCAGCCTGGGACATATTCAAGTTCTACTTATCTCAGTTTTCTCTCCCTCACATACCAATTTCTGTGAGGAATAAAATCGAAGCGACGCCACCTTAATTTGATTCCGCGGCGCGATGGCTGCTTAACAGACAGACCAGGTGTTGACATGGTTATCTGTCTGCTCCTTCAGCATGCACCTTTTACAAGTACGGAGAAGTTCGAAATGTCTGCAAGCAATATCTGCGTCGTGCTCGGTTACAACATTAAATCGATCTCGCAGCTGCAGCCTCCTCAAACCAAAAACGCTTTTGCTTACATCAAAGGACGAATCAACACGAACTCTTCCCTCCCGGTGTTGTTCGCTCCCGACTGCTCTTCTACTGTCACTGATCTTGATAAAGCTTCTTTGCCTAGGGGACAGTATGTAGGCGTGCATGTCCGGAATTCCCACTGCCGCATATTAGTTTGAAGGTAAAAATTCCTATGGACACTTATCTGGAGGAGGTTTCTATATCGGAGCCTCAGGTTCTCAAGCTACTACGAGAGCTAAATTCGGAGTGGGCGCTTTCCATCCCAAACTCTTGTATGAGCTAGCACTGATCTTTGCTGTCCAATTACGCGACTGTATGAGAAGTTACTGCACATCTGTTCTCTACCAAACGACTGGAAAAACACTGTTCTATGTTCCGTTTAAATAGAAGATGGCAAACACTTATCTGAGAACTACAGACTTGTTAGGCTAACTAGCGTGTTGGTCAAGCTCTTGGAATAACTTGTGAGGAATGCCCTTGAAAGCCATTTAAGTGCTGTTCAGATGTTCAGCCCCTCCCACACGGCTTTCCTAAGGGCTATTCTTGCATTACCAACTTGTTAGTGGTCTGCGAACATTGGGCCAAAGCGGTTGATCAAGAAAAAGACACTGGACGTCTTGTTCCTCGACTTTTCCAAAGCTTTTGACACCGTTCCACATTCTCGCTTTCTCTACAAGCTGCAGGCCTATGGCATCTCTAGACCAATCTTGCAAAGCGTTTCAGGTTTCTTAACCAGAAGGAAGATGTGTGTTTGTGTGGGTTCTAGCCTGTCTTCACATCAGTGTGTTCGCATTGGTGTTTCGCAGTTGTCGGTCCTTGGCCTCCCTGCTATTCACTTTGTTCCTTAATGACCTGCCCGACGAACTGGGAGACCCATACCTAATTTTCGTGGATGACAAACTTCTGGTCCACAGTGAATGAACCTGGTAAACCACTGGCCCTACAAAAGGCTCTAGATAGACTATGTGACTTGTGGCAACTGTCCATAAATCTCGTTAAATGTCCAGTGTTGCGAGTAGGATAAAATGACCTAACGACACATCATCTACTTAGGGCTAATCAAGTGTCGCGGCTGCCACTTTAAGCTGACCTAGGTACCTTGCTGTCGTCTAATTTTAAGTCTCGTGAACATTGGATGGTAACTGTTCGCAAAGGTTTCAACAGGCTGTCGGTGGTTCTCGGGTTATTCGGGATCATGACAGCCAATTGTTCACAAGATTATTTGCACCTTTGTTAGGCCGCGCTTAGAATATTACGTACAGGCTTGTCCGGGGCAACATGGCATTTGAACGAGTCCTTACAGTCTCGAACGAAAATAGTATTTCAAATAAGGAGGCTGTCATACCCTGAGAGGTTACTGAAGTTGAACAACTTTTCCATGCACTACAGACGTTTTCAGGTGACCTAATCCTTACCTATCGCGCCATATATTATATCATTGTTGTTTGCAACCACATTAACACCACGTTTTCCTCCTC
Organism: Dicrocoelium dendriticum; assembly: GCA_944474145.2. Classification (NCBI taxonomy): domain Eukaryota; kingdom Metazoa; phylum Platyhelminthes; class Trematoda; order Plagiorchiida; family Dicrocoeliidae; genus Dicrocoelium; species Dicrocoelium dendriticum. The sequence continues at coordinate 24,849,197 of OX104071.1, forward strand.
AACTCTCATCTGTTCGGGCCGAACTGAGGATGTTTCGTCCCTGCGCCCGTTCTTGCCAGGAGTCGGTGCTATTGGTACTCCCTTTGTGTGAGCCGTGCTTCCAATCATTTTGTAATCTTGTGTACAACCAAATTTTTACCTCTAAAATCTTGTTTGCTCTTATATCAGCCGGCGTTTTCTTTCGGATTTACTTCTTATCCTCTGGATTTTATTTTTTGTTGTTCTGTCACTTTTATGTTGGCTGTTCGTTCTTGTTTTCAAAATTTTCTACCGTTCTAACGCATCACTTGGTCATTTTAGCTTTTGATATGCCGGACTTTGTCATTCCAGTCGCTAAAAGCGATCTATTAAAACGCGCGACTCCAAATTCTTATGTCGTCAATGAAGTTTTGTCTGTGCGACACTTACGGAATCAGTTACCAAGTAGGTCACATTGATACCGTCCGTGAATGTTATTATGAACTAATTTTACACCAACTTGGATGTCTGATTTCCTACAACAGTGTACCGCTATCTCACATTCTTTAATGCATTATGAGCACCGAGTCTCATTGCTTAGCTGCACGTACTGCGTTGCCAGCACCTTTTGACATGTTCTTCCGGAACCGCGTCCGGCACCGGCCCTGCCCTTTAGCAACTTGCTTGCTAATACCATATATATATATATATATATATATATATATATATATATATATATATATATATATATATATATATATATATATGTGGTTGGCGGCATCCGTTTTCGAATTTGCGTGTCACTGTGGTCAGCCACAAGACGCCTGCGCCTATAGAGGGACCATGGGTGCCTTGCGCTGCACTACCCACAGCTCCAACCACACAACACATATCCAGTGTAAACCCGAAGGAATATGACCGGGCCGCATGTGGATGGGGGCCACGTCTCGTCAACGAAGGCACCCCACCCTCCTTCACAGGGAAACGCAAGCACGCTGTATTTGGAGAATCATTCGCACCCAATGCGGTGGCTGGACTGTAGTCCGCTCCACACTGAGTGCATGGAACCACTTTTCGAGCCTAGGGCGGCCACAGGGACCGTACACCCCGTCCCCTCCAGCAACGACCAACTGTCTCCGAGAGCCAGTATGGATGAGGTAGTGGGTAATAGACAGGTAGACACCTTGTCAACAAGCAAATCAAGCGCAGCCACACCGGGGATGTCAAACAACATACGATCACTTGAAATAACATTATCAAATAAGACAAATCGAATAATGCATACAGATACGATGGTTAACTCTTCACCAAATGAGTCTATGAAATAAGTTGGTTGCCAACAAATCCGCGAAATGTTCAATAGTTCAGAAGACATATACTAAGCAAATGCCACACCCGCGAAATTGTTATCGAACTTAACTACAGTTAGCTTAAGCAACGTGTGCAGGTTTATGGAAGATAGTTCAGGTAGACATTAATATGAGATAAAAGGCATTAAGACACTATAGCAAACCCACCACCTGAAATAAAGTGACTCAGCATGCAAGCGCGCGGTTAGTAAATCGAATACAATGTACCTACAAATGATGCGCCGGTTCTGTCTACGTTCTCTGCAGGACTCGTCGTCGTTTCGGTTGTGGCCCCGAGTGGCCTCGTTCATGCCTCACTAGGCCTGCCTGACTCAGGTACGTGCGGCCGCATGTGCTACAGCACCATGCGTTCGATGTCAATGGAGCACAACCCATCGGCGCATGTGGTTTCGGTAATTGCCACTTCTTCTCTGGATGCACGAGGCCTTTCTCTTACACCTTGGCAACGGCTTTCGTGATCAGATCGCGCCATGCACGCCGATCAACCGCTTCGATTCCCCTGACCTGCAATCAAGAGTAGAACGTGAGAGGCTCACTTTGATCATGTCCTGGTAAGGAAGCTTCGGTTCCCCACATGCCGCTTCTCAACACTCAGCTGACCATATAATAGCTGCTTCGGTATCCGCGTCGAATGCATACGGCTCACATGACCGAGCCACCTCAGGTGACTCGGAAAAAGTATGCAGTCCACTGCATACATTCCACTTTTTCGCAACACTTCCGTGTCCGCAATTCTGTCGCATCAACCGATGCGCAGTATCCGTCGCAGACACTGTTGATGGAACCGCTCGAGAGATTGCACATCCCGGCGGTACATCGTCCACGTTTCACGTACGTATAGAAGAACGGACAGCACCATGAATTTGCACACCATCAGCTTCGTGCTGACGGTAAGATGGTGAATGTTCCACACTCAGTACTGTAGCTTCCCGAATGCCCCCGCTGCCTTCCAGAGGTGGATATGAAGCTCACTGTGCAGCTGCTGGTCAGTCGATACCACACTCCCAAGGTAGCAGAAGCGGGAGGTGGTTTTCAGTGCATCATCACCAATGCTGGTTCACAGCACCATTGTAGATTGCATCTCCGGTGAAGGCTGAAAGAGACAGACAGTTTTGCTTGTGTTGATGCTATGCCCGCATTTGGCGGCTGTCGAAGCCCGAGCACTAGTCATGTGCTGCAACTCATCCGCGCTGTGTGAAAACAACATACAGTCGTCAGCAAACGGCAACATACGGATAGTTGTCTCACAGACTAGGGTTCTCACACCGAAACGACGGATGTTCAGCAACCCACCATCAATACGGTGCTCCACACGAACACCGTAAGCACAAGCCGCATCAAAAGCACAAGACATTGCATGAAGATAAATATTAAACAGGACAGGAGCTAAGAAATAGCTTTGCTTCGCACCAGTGACAACTGCAAAGTCCTCCGAGCTCTCTCCACTCAGCTGCACCCTCGCCCGCATACCACTGCAGACATCCAACTAAAGTTCCAAACTTTCACGGGCAACCAAACTTGCCCAACGCGAGCCACAATGCCTCGCCGTATCAAATGCCTTTGTGAAATCAACAAGAAGCGAGTACAACGGCTGGTGTCGTTCTCTGCACTTCTCCTGCAACTGACAAGCCACAAACACCATATCTATAGTGCACGGTTGACTCTCACTTCCCACTTTGAAGAAGCGCCTACCTTTTAACCTACTAAAAGCTTAGCTTGAACTCGCAATCTGCGGCTCAAAAACATCCTAACGAACTAGCCCGCAATTTCTCAGTGATGAATGCGTTTGATGGGCCGAACGCTGACTGGGATCATCTCCAGTGTTCCACGAAGAATGCCTTTGACGCATGCTGTGCACTCAACCTGAGACGTCATAATTTTATGGATCTCTGAGGCATCTATCAGCTCGATCAAAGCACGGAAACAGGTTCCGATGGGCACTGATTTTCAGCGTCTCCGTAACTCCCTGAAACGACATCTGCCAAGAAGTCTTCGAGTTATCCGGGAATGTTGCTGGATTGCAAAGGCCCGTGCGATGGAGAAAGTTAGCATTGTTAGCACTATTAGAAACAGCCAGGTGTTAGTTCAGCTCATCCGAGACACGGGTCCGAGAATGCCATCAGTTAGCGAGACAATAGCTGAAAAAGTTAGACAGTTCATCCATTCTCAACGTCGTCGACCAGCCCTTTGGGCGAAAAATTTTGGAGAGTAATTCAGCAGGCCTGCTGCGACACTGCCGCTTGCCGAATCGTCTGACCCGACGTGGGAAGTAGGTATTACACTCCCCACTTTGGAAGAGACTTGACATGTGCTTTTAGTGTTGGGATGAAAAAGGCTCCTGAACCCGACGATCTTTCTTCATCTCTGCTGATGGTATTTGACTGGACTCGCTTCTCTATTTAAGACGATTTGGAAGACAAACTAATGCCTTCAGATTGGTGACTGTCAAATGTCGTACTTATCTTCAAGAAGGGTCAGCGCACTTTGTTTGAAAATCATCGAGGCATCAACTTTGTTTACGTTGCCTCTAAAATTCTCACGGGTATCATTCTCCGACGACTTACTGGTCCCTGTGATAACCGAATCACTGAAAACCAGGCTGGTTGGTCATGGTTGTATCTACTACATAATTTCTCTTCGCCAAGTTTTAGAGCGGTAACACACATACCGATGACTGAAAATGTTGTTTTTCCTCGATTTGGAAGCCGCCTTCGACTCTGTTGGCCACGTCAGCTTGTGGTAATGTCTCTTCATGAAAGGTGTGCCGGCTAGATTTTTTTCCATTATGCAGTCACTACCGTGACTCCCGAGGCCGTGTAAAGGTTTATGGGAAACTGTCCTGAGTTCCCACGACAAGTGGGGTTCACCAAGGTTGTCCTATATCTTCTTTTCAATTTTATTATTGAAATGATCATGCTTGACTCCGTTCTCTCACTGTCTTGGAGTGGAAGTTCTGCCAGGTGACCGACAGAAACCTGGAGCATGCGGGCGATAAGACTCTCCTTGGGTCTGACGCACTGGCTTTGCAAACACTACCGGATCGACTTACGCGTAGGGCTGCACGCTTCGGTATGGGCTTTACGCCTTCAGAGTGCAAACTACTGCTTTTAGCACTGGATCGACACCGGTTATAGCTATCACAGAACAGCCACTGAAAGTGGTGGATCGGTTCACTTACCTTGGTAGCTTTGTCACCTCTGGTGGTCATACCACTGTGGAAATTACTTCGCGTATCCGCAAGGCCCGTATGGGTTTCCATAGACTCAACCATCTGTGGAGATGGCGGATATCAGCTTTATAGTGAAAGGTGGTGTGTCTAGCGCTGCGGTAAGTCAGGTATTACTACATGTATCAAAGATGGGGACAGTTCGCGGCGAAGACATTAAACGGTTGGCCGTGTTTGGCCACCGGTGCTTTCGGACTATTGCTTACGTCTGGTTGGAACACCGGTTAAGAAAGCCTGAGTTCCGCTAGTTCCTTTTTAGCAAGCATCTTTCTGATTCCTCAGTCGAGTGGCCTGGACTAGGCCATGTCCTCTGCCTGCCCGTTGACCGGCCTCCTCTGCGTGCATTATACGCCATGGCTGCATCCAAGTGGGTGAAATCACGTGATGGTCAATCCATGGCGTGGCATGGAGACATGAAGAAATTGACTGAGAGACTTGATCCGGCTGGTGCATGCCGTCTTCCTGGATGCGGGCCTCAGGATTATCTATACCAATGGTTGGTGTCCCTATCAGACTTGGGTTAGTCATATAGTCAGTGGCGTTCCTACATTCTCGTATCTGATTGTTCATTTTCATCCCATTCTGATTAGTTTAATGCACTTTCTTCTTGCTTCCACTTTACATTCCATTAGTATTCGACCCTACTATATTGACGAGGAATAATAAGAGGGAGAAAAAGGAGACTTAACGTAAACCCTCGATGTCCTAAGTAAACATTCAGGGTCAAAACGCCTATACCTTGTGACTATCATGCAAAGATAAGGTGGCATCAGCGTGACAGCTTTCTTGCGGTTTTCACTGCATCACATCTTAATAAGCCATTATCCCGCAGATAAATCATCACTTTAAACAGCTAGTCCGATTATGTGACGGCAGCAGATGCGCCACTGGTGCCGACTGCGAACCATGTCCTGTATCCTCTCAAGTCAAATGCAAGGTGGGTCATGTGGACTTCAGCTTGGAAGACGAGACGGACCAACGCTACCAGGTTTTGTAGTTAAAGGCTTCACTTTCCCGCTGTTAAGTTAACTTTTGCCCATCTCGGGTTCTACAAGCTACCCTCGGTAAGCGGTTACCGGGCTTACGTAGTACGCGCTCAATGCAACGCAGCTTATTCAATGCTATCTATTGTTCTAAAGAACTAGGCTGTTTATGACCTCCCAGCATTCGCCAACGCGCATCATCGTTGCGGACACATTAGTGCCCCCCGACACCACACAACAATGATCAAAGACTTGAAGGTGCCTCAGGTCGAAGAGGCCAAATCGCACTTCCGTCTAGTAGCACGGCCCTCATTGTGCCCTTGTAACTACGTCCATTCAGACCGAGAGAAACTCTTTTATAACGCCAAAGATGTCTCATATCCATGAGGACAGTTTTAGCTTTTACAGTGCGCGAACTGACTTCAGTACTTATGGGCTAATCGTTGTTGACGCGGCTGCCAAGGTAAGTGAAGGGGTAAAATACCTCGAGTTCCTCGCTGTCAGGTGGTCATCAAGTGGCTGGTCGTCGTGCTGCAGCACTTTGTACTTTGAAGGGGCGCAGCGCATGCCAAATAATGGGACCATTCTTGAGAGGTTATTCTGGGTTGGTTGGCCGCACCAACACCTTCCGCATAATCCTTAACTGGATTACTTTCTTAGACTCGATGCGCGTGTCAAATTTGCTGTAATACCATTCCATCTCGCGTAGGTAACTAAACAGTAACATCTTCACTAAGGCCACCTCGCGTTCTGTCTTCTTTTATTGCATTATCGCTAGCTTCCCCTTCCCAATTATTAATTTCAGATTACTTGCTACTATTTACGCCCATACCCCTCTTCCCCTATGGTTTTACCCTGAAATCATGTTGGCCAGTCGTGGTGAATGCTGCGTAGGAGCCCAGTGTCTCCGTGTGGACTGTGGTGTTATTCATGAATACTCAACTTTTTTAGCACAACCCTTTCAAGCAGTAGCATTCCGTTTAGGACACTGGCTCATTGATTTCACCTGGAACTATGCAACCCCACGGTTTATTGCTTTTTATCTATTTATGAAGAACTCGGACTATTGTGGACTCTCTTTTCACGCAACTGCTCTGTCACTTAACTTCCATCCTTGTCTTTTTTCTCATCTCTTCAGAATGCCACCACATCCTCATCACCGAAGGACATGTTTATATTCTGCGGACGTTTGACATCCTTTTTAGCGTTTTACAGTGAGTTTCTCAATTCGCCTCTCATCTTGATCTTATCTCTAGTGAATGGAGCAACCTATTCCCTAATGTTAAGGAGGAAGCCTGGGGAATCGTTCTGAAAGGTGCGCATTTTTTTGCCCTATTACTTTGCTACATTTGTCTTTATTCGTCCCATGCGTTGACATTTCATCGGTTTCCTTCTGCCTCGCACTTTGTTGATCGCACTACGTAGCATCACTGCTTTCGATTTGAAATATACTCAAATCTATACCCAATGGGAATGGAAGTTAGAGGAATTTTCGAGTGTTAATCGAAAAGCTTCCACCCATGTTCATCTACAATTGAAAATGATCCATTGCTATTGATGAACGGGAAATTCAGGCTATCCTCCGCTCTCTGTGTTCGGCAGCATTACTCGAGCGGTATTCGCTGGGCAGCTTTGCGGTGTTGATTTAATCTCCGTGTTCTACTTTGCACCGGGTTTTGCATTCAGTTTTATCCGTGGGGTTGTGGACGGGAATATATGGCCCACACAATCTAACCACCATGCAGCCGAAGATGGCAAATATCCAAACTATTTAGTCGCATGTGCACAAATGTGCTGCCCATACACATCACCTGTTTCTTATCCGCTTTGGCGCTATTCAGATTTGGATTATCCAACCAACTAAGCGTCTCAAAGTGTGTTGGATTTCGTTTGCAAGTTATTCGAACGTGACTTGCTTCCAAGTACCATCTCTCGCGTTACCAGGATCATTTAAGTCAACAGCCATTGAGGACCGATGGTGAAAACTTGATCTAACGAAACGTGAAGGTTTCCCTGTTGCGTCGGTTGCGTGGGGGTTGGGATGACACGAAGTCTCCTGTCACCCGCCTACTGTCCGCTCACTGGGGGCGCGGTGCAAAGGATTGAGTGGGTACAGTATGTTGCCACAAGGCTCATCCCCGGTTTACGAGGTGTGCCATATGAAGACCGGTGCAAGAGACTAGGGTTGTACACCCTTATCAGGACGCACCGGATATTACATCTGGGTGAATACCCCATGTTGAGGCCGCTGCTGCATCTGCGCACACCCAGCAGCACACGAGGACACCGGTACAAGCTTGTCGTACCGGATTTGAAGCGGGTCGCTCACCAACTATGCTTCGAGCGGAGCGTGGTGAATATTTGGAACAACCTGCCTGCAGACATAGTCGAAGCAAAGTCGGTGTCGGAGTTTAAGTAGCTCCTGGACTCACACTTTGCCGATTTGAGATTTCACGAATAATCACGATCATCATAGGCAGATTTTCATGAAAAATGTTAGACGCAGTTACACAGAAACATCTTTACTCGCTGCATTTTCTCTCAGTATTCCACGCATACTTGAACTGATGGCCCATGGACCACATACCAAACATCTAAACCACTCTCCCACCAGTCGGCAGTAGAGAAGCCACAAAAGTCACTACTACCTGATAGTAAGGAGGACAGCTGTACTCAAGAACGCCATCGCTTTGTGTAGAACTACCATATCATGGTTCAGGAAAATCGCGGAATCCGTGTCGACTCAGTTTGTTAGGCTTCTTCGCGATATCCCTGTTCTTGAACCACCGATAACCCCGCTTGCAAATAAGCCTTGTCAGTGCAGGTGATCAGCGGCATGTCGAAAAATGATTTCACTGACTAAGTAATTAAGGTTCCACAGGAAACCCCGGGAGATCGTCCACAAAGTACAATTTGGTGAAGATATTCGTGGTATTAGCTTCACAACAATATTGCATTCTTCTATTTTGGCATGTCTTTTAGTAGTTCGTTATCTATGAGGATGGTCAGCTCTTTGAACATTACATGCGCTCGACGTATTCTTGCAGTGGCCTATCCAGAAGAATAGGATCGATGAGCTCCTGACTGGTTTCCGACTCGATGGGAGTCGCATTAAGCTCAAGCTTACTCTACATGAACTCGTACTATAACCCGCAGAAAGATGGCCTACTATGGTCGTTTTTCTTAACTCTCATTCAGTTAATGTTGTTAGCCTGAAGGGCCTACCAGAAGTGCCCTTCGATTCTAATGACTCTCATCCACGACCCGAGGATGCAATTAATGATGAACTGAAGGTTTTTTTCTGAGCTTCCCTCGGCAAGTGAGGTGCGTCAGAGATGCTCTGTGTCACGCTTCGTCTGCAAATGACCATTTTTCATTCTAGAGCGGACGTTTTGCAGCTTAGCCGACTGACAGATTTAAAACATATGGGCAACACGAGGTTAACCCCGGGATAAAATTGGGATTAACTTAGGCATCGTTTTCATTCGTTAGCTCTAAGCGAATTGTCAATATATTTTATTAAAATTTTACGTCATAGCTCTTATAACTAGGCATAAGCAGGTCATTGAATTTATTTTGTGTTTAAAATGTGGAGTTAAGCTTTTGCCCATTTTCCCCCATGGCCAAGGAAAATGGGTATACCCCGGGGTAAAATGGGTATATCGCCTTCCACCAGTAAGAATGTCATCTTGCAGTAAAATAATCCAATAATGGAGTCAACAAGTTTTATGCAGGCTCATGATATTGACAAAATTTATGAAATCAAGGTACTTTTTGTAAACAGTGTTACCGCAAAAATATATAATCGTTATACAACGGTGTTTGTCAGTAGTGTCTGTGGCATAAACATTTCACTGCCAGCATATTCCTAACCACATGTATATTGTTCTCGACTACTTCAAGTAGGATGTGCCATCTTTTTAAGGGTACTTTCAACTGAAATCTCATCAATGTGATCTTTCTCTGGAAAAACATAGTAGGATCCAGTCATTGACTTAGTCCAGCATTTCACCATGTACAAGCCTTCGTCTTATATTTCAATAACAAGCTCCAAGAACTTGTATACAGTCTTTTTAGCTTTATATTTAACTGAAACCCAGTCCCCAACGGTGATAGTTTATGTATCTTCATCTTTGCTCATTTGTTTACTTTCTCCAGTGTGCTCCATATCCGTCTGGAAGTTAAGGATAGAATTCGCATTTCTGAACTTTTCTTCCTCGATTTATTAGCATTTTTTCCTTTTCTTCGTTAAGCAACCTGACTGATGCCTGCTCTGATATCAGTACTTCTCCAGGCATTGCATGGAACTCTATTTCTCTTCTTTACGGGCAGTGCCCATGGCTTACAAAAGTTTATGGGCAAACACTTCGATGAAATCGTCCTGATTATTGCTTGCTGTAACACTTTCAACAGTGATAGTCCAACTTCATTCGAAGCAGGCATTTGCGTATCAGAAGTGCTTGGTTGAGCATCACCAACTACATTTCTTTGTTCTTCTGGTTCCACTACTTCTGTGACTGGAATAACAGTCTGAGTATCCCCAGAGAAGTCTCAATTCTGTGCTGAGTGGCTTTTTTACTAACTGGATTGATCTCACTGCCTCTGAATCCACTGATATTTTTTGAGGCACTCAGTCAAACATTTGCTTGACCAAGGAAGAACGTCTTCCTTGCTAACTTTCTGGAGTCTGCTTTCTCGAAACCACTTCTTGAGAATAGACTTTCTGACCAACTTTAAAGGTCTAAATACATAGACATCTAATGATTGAAGTGCATATCTAGTGTTTGGTGGCACATTATTATCATGCTCTTTTCTATGGTCAACTTTATTGTTTTGTAACTGAGGTGGCTGACATGTCCATAAATAAGCACAATAGGCTTCTCCACATGTGCTGCACCTTGAATACAATGCACGAGCCAGCATTCAAAAACGGAGTCCTCCATTCATCCTGATTTTTTGACGACAAAACGTGATCATGCAGGACCACCTCTAGTCCAGGATTGATAAATAGCACAAGCTGCGGACGCTTATTCTCTCCTCATCAACAGAAAGTAGAGGAAGCCGACCGGAACCAACTCGTTTGATAGATTGAACAATCTACTTTCGTAACATCTCGTACGGAATTTTCTCGAAAAATTCCTTTGTCGTGGCTCCTTTTTCCACCAGGTCTCTAGCATTTTCAAAGTTTTCCGGTGAATATCTGGTTGTCGTTTTGCGTTTGTAATTTTGTTGCATTTTTCGCAAGTCAATCTGAAATAGCGCATGTTTTGATTATTTGCCGAAAACAAGAAAATCTTTATTGGCGCAATTTGTATGTACTATAGTCTTTAACTATTAACTCATGTTATATAATGCTAGTTAACGCAATTTGTTACAAATAACATCAAAAAATATATCCAAAAAGTTGTGTTAAGTTTCCCTGCACAATACAAACCTATCCACTTTACCCCGTCTAAGTTAATCAGTAGCCATTTGTAAAATATTTTAAAGTTCATTTTGTTTTTTCTGTAGACTCAAAGAAAAACCTTTACTGATCAAAAATATGTAGCGCGTACCAGTCGAAGTTGAGTACTCAGTAAGTTCAAGAGAAGCTTGACCTGTTAGTACAGACACGTCAGCCATAACTAAAATGGTGGGGCTTCCTGTAGTGTCAAAGCGTAATATTGTCAGATTATGCAAATGGTTACAGAAATCATTCAACTTTAATAAAAGTCTACAAATGATTTCAGAAGGTTTTGAATACAAATCGGTTTTGGTATGGTCTTATTGTGGCAACATTTCGCCCTTGACACAAGAGCTTCTTCAGGCCAGGTGAATTGGTACAAAATTGGCTTAGCTTTTTATGGGAAGGTTGCAAGTCATAACATGAAGCATTAGATAATAGTGTTACAGGTCAATAGGTCAAGTGGCCGTGCTAGTGAAACAACAAGCAGCGAGCGTTCCTCATTGATCCACGTCACGGGTCGTTCACATGTGAGGCATTCCTTTCTGGCAGCTGCTGATTCACGCTCCGACCTGAGTTCGTCCGCCGACACCTTTTCTGACTGACCGTGTTAACACAGCCCGCCACGCGTTCGATAACTCCACCCCGTCTGTTCTGTTCACACAGTTATTAGTCTTAGTAATCTCGGTCGCCTCAGCAATCAACCTTTGGTTTGTTGCTGGTTATCCCCTCCTAAGTATCTCGACATTGTCCCAATCAATCGCGTGTCCTGCCTCTAGCGCATGTACGGCCACCGCTGAATGTTTTAGTAGGGCCCTGTATTCAGGCTCATTTCTCGGTGGACGCGAAACCAGCTCTTATGTTCTGCTATCCTCGTGCGTAGCTCTCTCGCTGTTTGACCTATATACACGTGTTCACGGTCTTTGCAATAGATTTTATAAACACAATTTGTCATCCTGTCTCTTGGAAGTGGATCCCTCAAACACACAAGTGCTGAATATAGCGTTTTACCCTTTCGAAAAACCACTCTTATTTTCTCCCTGTTTAGTACTCGTCTGATTGCTTCTGATGTCCCCTTTTTTATAGGGAATTCTCACCGTCCCAATCCACTCCGTTGTGCGTCACGGAGGTGGATTTAGAGCTCTCTGTAATTGGCGTTTCATTAACCGTCTCGGATATCCACTGTCTACTAATTTGTTCACCGTCTGCTTACGAGCGGCCTTCCTGTCCTCCTCCTCTGTACACATAGTCTGGGCTCTGTGAAACAGAGAGGATTCGACAGCGTCATAGACTTGTTTTGGATAACCCGAACTGTAATGAAGCACTCCGTCCGTATCTGTCGGCTTGCGATACATCGTCGTCTTTAGCCGTCCACCGTTCCTGTGAACTAGGCAATCGAGGAATGGCAATGTGCCACTGCAAGATTCCAGTTCCATAGTAAAGTTTATGTTTCCATTAATGGAGTTCCCTATAAAAAGGGAACCTCAGAAGCAATCAGACAAGTACTAAACAGGGCGAAAATAAGAGTGGTTTTTCGAAAGGGTAAAACGCTCTATCAGCACTTGTGCGTTTGAAGAATCCACTTCCAAGTGACTGGACGACAAATTGTGTTTATAAAATCCATTGCAAAGACTGTGAACACGTGTATATAGGTCAAACAGCGAGAGAGCTACGCACGAGGATAGCAGAACATAAGAGCTGGTTTCGCGTCCACCGAGAAATGAGCCTGAATACAGGGCCCTACTAAAACATTCAGCGGTGGCCGTACATGCGCTAGAGGCAGGACACGCGATTGATTGGGACAATGTCGAGATACTTAGGAGGGGATAACCAGCAACAAGCCAAAGGTTGATTGCTGAAGCGACCGAGATTACTAAGACTAATAACTGTGTGAAAAGAACAGACGGGGTGGAGTTATCGAACGCGTGGCGGACTGTGTTAACACGGTCAGTTCAGAAAAGGTGTCGGCGGACGAACTCAGGTCGGAAGAGTGAATCAGCAGCTGCCAGAAAGGAATACCTCACATGTGAACGACCCGTGACGTGGATCAATGAGGAACGCTCGCTGCTTGCTGTTTCACTAGCATGGCCACTTGACCTATTGACCTGTAACTATTATCTAATGCTTCATGTTATGACTTGCAACCTTCCCATAAAAAGCTAAGTCAATTTTGTACCAATTCACCTGGCCTGAAGAAGCTCTTGTGTCACAATAAAACCATACCAAAACCGATTTGTATTCTCAAAACTTCTGAAACCATGAAATCCCAGTCGGTTCCAAACATATTCCAATATAGTAAAGTCTACAAATTTTCATACAACTTCAACCAATCATTTACTGTAGGTTTTAATCTCTCCCTATACCCATTTTACCCCGGGTGACCCCATACTCCCTGTGTGTCATTGAGATCGCCTTTGATTAACCTTATGGTGTTCACTACATAACTGAACGCGTTTTCGCGCCTTCAGAATCTAAACTATTTCTGCAGAGCTGTTCCGGTTCACTTCGTATTCGCATCGTCACTGATGGTGGCATTGCTATTTAGCTAGAGAGGAAGAATACCTCAGTTGTCTTGCTGTAATACCAACCTGCGATCGGAACTGCGGTGAGCGCGCACACTGTGGCATGATAACAACAAGTACGACGGCAAAACACCGGGGGAATAATCACATCTTTCGAACAGCAATAGTTTAGGGCGATTTCAAAGGGGTCCCTCAGTACTGACTTGGTTAATCTCTCCGGACCTTTGTTCCCCGACATGATGCTGAACAACCCTGCCAAGTTTTCCAGTCCCTCTGTTTTAGGATTTTTCTACGTGAACTGTCGCAGACCCACCGACTCTAGCTGAGTGCACTCACATTAAATAGCACACGCCGCGGCGGGCACCTAGCTTTGCTAATGCACAGTCTCGAGTTTAATATGCAACTTACTTGAGCGCTGGGAGATATGTGGACCTGATAGCCGAATGAGAGGTTGTCTGACTCTGCATAGAGATCTAGCGCGTGTTGTGTCGTTCCCGTCACTGCGGTATTGTGACGGATTCAGGCTTTATCTCATAGGAAAATCGCGTTGTTTATGTGACACACAGGCTCACAGACGCGTAATTGAAAGCACGCGATTGGACAAAGCCAATGCGGATCGAGCAACTTACTATCTAATCGGATACGCACAACTAGACGCGTTAGCTTCGGAGTGCAGTGGTTCTCCTCATACAAACCACCGATGCTACATAGCCCTCGAGGCCAACGAACTAATTCATTGACACAAGTGCCAGTGAAAATGTGCAACGAAACGAAGTCTGCAGTTATGCATGTTTGCGCAGACCCGCATGAACAAGTATCCCTCACCCCTTTCACGGAGGACTGCGTCTTACGTCACTGAAAGTTGTCATCCCGTTTGGATTTCTTTCTCTTATTGTGTAATCGGAGCGGAATAAGATATGTGCAAAGTTTTAAACCAAATTTTTGGATTGTTTCGAACACGAGTAAAAGGGACTTCGTTATTTCGTCGAGAACACAACTTTTTACCACTATTTATTCTAGCTGCGCTAGTCACCGTTGTTGTCTTCCATTGAGCTGCTCATACGTCGCTCACACCTGGTCTCGGACCGGAAATTTAGGCCCTCAGCTTGTATACTGCGGATCACTGACTTGAATGCAGAACTCAGTGATCCTTGTTAGACTGAATTGAGGTGCTGTGGGTAACACACCTTCGCGAAGGAGAAGCATTTCGGCAACGTACACTGTAATAGCCTGATATCAAACTCGCTCTTTTGCATTCCCCCTTTTGGCTGATTTTTGACCGAATTCATCTTTGGCCCCCTTGGCTTCTCCCACTGGGCTTCGGATGATCATTCAGTTTTAATATGATAGATTTAGCTTCGAGTTCATTGTCGATTATATTTTCCTCGTGTCTTGTGATTCAGCTGCGGTCTGTGTCCACTTGTACCTCGGTACCTGCAATGCGAAAATTGATGTAACACAAATGTGGGCTGGTTTTAACTCTTTTATTGATGCTTTTCTGCTTAGTATCCGACGCGCTGCTCGGTTTTTCGGCAAGGTCCGTCCCAACCATATTCAATCAGGCCTCCGCCACACCATCTCCTCCATTTTCATACGAAACTGGTGTCCACGACTATCCTTCTACATGGCGGTAACTCAAATCGTTGGGTTGTAAGTGACGACGGCTTGTTCTTATGCCTCGTCACGGACAGAGATATCACGTGACTTTTCTTCCGCTCATATGCGAGTTACTACCATGCAAAGGAAAGCGTTGTCCCCAGAACTTCCACTTCTATAGCTAATATGTCCAAGTTTACTTACAACCGCACACGACTTTCTAGTAATTGGTCTTCTGCTTACGTAGGTGTCCTCCTTACACTAGTTCAATCTGTTCATGTTTTACTTCATTGTAAGTGCATGTGCCACTTTTCTAGATTTCCTACTTATAGTTGGCGGCATCTGGTTTCAGATTTGCCTGTCACTGTGGCCAGCCACAGGACGCCTGCGCCTATAGAGGGACCATGGGTGGCTTGCGCTGCACCACTCACAGCTCTAACCACACACCCCATATCCAGCGTAAACCCGAAGGAATAAGACCGGGAGGCATGTGGATGGGAGCCACGTTTCATCAACGGAGCCAGCCCACACTCCTTCACAGGCAAACACAAGCACGCTGTATTTGGGAATCAATCGCGCACAAGGCGGTGGCTGGACCGTAGTCCGCTCCACACTGAGTGCATGGAACCACTGTTCGAGCCTAGCACGGCCACAAGGACGGTGCACCCCGTCCTCTCCAGCAACGATCAACTGTCTCCTGGAGCCAGTATGGATGAGATAGTGGGTGATAGACAGGTAGGCACCTTGTCAACATGCAAATCAAGCGCAGTCATACCGGGGATGTCAAACAACAACCAATCACTTAGAGGACATTAACAAATAAAATATATCTATTAAAGAATACGGGTATGCAGACATAACTCTGCCCTAAATTAGCATATGAAGTAAGTTGTTTAGCAACGAATCCTCGATACGCACAAATAGTCCTTAAGTTACTCAATAAAGTTGACGAAGATAACCACATTTAGCGTAAGCAATGTATGCGAGAAGATTACTCGGGTAGGCAGAACAAACCAAATAATGTGGAATGAAATTTATCCGGCTTAAAATGTCCTAGTTTAACTGTATGCTGATTTAACTTAACTGCGGTGAAGAAGCACTATGAGAGTGCAACATCAACCTCAGCATGGAGCCTATTTCCTACTTATACTGTTCATGTTACATATCTCGTAGATTCCCTCGATGTTCCTCCCCATTATAACGTTGACAACATAATTGCTCCACTGTGTGTAAATCGTACTTCCATCTGTGTATTGTCGGATCATAACTTACTACACTTTCATTCTGTTCTTTCGACAACGGCGTCTCCATACACTCTAGCGAACCGCCGCGGCAGTAACTTGCTTACGTGGTCATTTCAAGTCAAACGTGTGAGTGAACTACGACACGTAATTTCATCGTTGACCGCGGTTCACTTTGTAATGATCCTCCATCATTATGATCGTAACTGATAAAGCCGTTAGATATTAGGTGTTGTCGGCCCGAAAACACAGCATTTCACGACCGTTTTCGAACTAATTCCATCACTTCAGATAGGGACAGCAGGTATCTAACTCGGGACCGTTTGGATGTCAGTTGTGACCGCTGCTCCACCACCACCAGATCACCACGGGCAATGCTGAGCACCACGGGTAATGACTGGTTGGCGTAGAGATTTCGATGTACACCTTGTGTGATTGGGTTACGATGTGTATTGTGGTGAATCGTAGTCGATGATTCGTTCACTGGGGCTGTAGTTGAAGCACAGAAATCTTGCGTGTCGCTCGGTGACAACGCTGTGCCGGCTTCATACTCATCATATAACAGCACCATTTGTTTGTTTCATATGTGTGGGGGTCATTGTAAAGCACATTACGGTTCAGCTTGATATTGAGCGCCGCAATCCATTCACACAACGAGTGCTTTAAAATCACTAGCCCCCTCCAATTACTCGTTGAACTTTGTTACATGCGTTGCCCACGACCCAGTAAGTAATCCGGCTTCCAGTCGCAGTCCTATTCTGTCTACTTGACGAATGTAAACAAGCGCAAAATTGCTCTTGGAGTGACCCATTGCCAGCGTTCCACACGCTGTTGTTGCCATTTGTGACTGTTGTGTTTTTATTCTTGAACTTCCAATTTTTCAGGCTGCGAACTTTGTGTTCGTCAACTGGCCGCTGTGTTAGAGACAAGCGAAGGTGGTGTGTTGCATGTGGACCGTTTCGAGATCGCGAATCATCGTAACTCGCTGAAAATGCATGTGTATCTGCTTTGTCAATTTGTCGACATGTTTGAGAACGAATTGAATGCCAACGCGAAATCAAACGCAGCTATGAAAGTGAGTTCACGGTCCTTTGGACTTCTCCCAATTTTCTCCTTTGAGATATCTTTCTTTCTTTCCTGGCATATTTGTGTACATATGCTTGTATTAACCAGCCATTTGCTATTAGAGCAGTAATGTACGTTCCACCTGCACCGTCAGAATTTCGTGTTCTGATCGCTTTGTTGCCGAGTGTCCTTTTGCACTTGGCGTCTTCTATTTTTTGCATTTCTTGCTCTTGCTTCTCCTGTTTATTACCTCAACGACGGCAATCGGATTCATCGCGGTTGGTCACCCTGGTCACGGTTAATTGGCTGAATTTAACAGACCTTAACCATGTCACTCACATTTGAAGTCCTTATTTGTATCTTTTTGAGCTGCTTTCTCTTTAGGTTCTGTGAGATTCTTTGGGTGCTTTGGAGTCATCACATTTCCGGATTGATTGGAGATATGTAGTCTCTAACAGACTACAATTTATGCTAGGATGTTGCCTTTTTGAACCACCAACGTTAGGTTCGTTTGATACTACCTGACTAAAGGTACAACAGCTTTACAGAAAATTTCGCCAGCGAGCGGTTTGAGCCTGTTTGATCTCATACGCTTTCCTATCGGCAGGTTATCATTGAATGGCTCAGCTAGATGATATTCGTTTCCCTAAATAATGCTAGCCCCATACTTCAACTAATTCTCGGGGAGCTATTGATTTGCTTATAATCCTTCCAGCGGAAAGGTGATTAACGTCTAGTACCAATTTCCGGGAGTCAGCCACCTAGTAAACGTCCATCCACGTGTTGTAACGTCACCACAACTACTCGTCGTCCATGACATTTTTTTACTTCAATGTTGGATAGCTTAGTGATAAGCACATCTCCAATTCTCTGTGTTCTTTGTGGCTTCTCTGTCACTGCATACGCCGATCTTTGTGCTCTGTGGTGTAATCTGTGTAAACTTGTTGCTTATTTAATAGATCGGAAGACCTGTAACTCGGGTTCGCATTTGCGATGCCGATTGGTTCTCACAGCTAGGAAATTTGATTGCAGACGTTTCGCCACCAATCGAAGCGGCGTCTTCATTGTGTACTAGTCAGTAGCTTGCTAACAGACACTGAACCTCGTGTTAATCCAGCTGCTGGGCTGTTCATTACATACATTTTGAAACGCTCGTAGCCACTTTTCATTCAGATTGGCTCAATCTTTGGGTACTTGCGGCTGGTGTGAAGCCTGCTGCGATGTAAGGTTGCTCTTTGAAATGTTATTGGTGTAATAGCCATTTTGTTGACTATTGTTATCTTGTCGACCACGTCGTAGCAACCGAATCCACCGCACTCCGAGACCAGAACCATCGTTTCTTGATCGAACTTATTTGCTAATCAGCCATACGGTTTCCTTAGTTCTGTCTGTTATTCATTTTCGTTATCTGTTTTCTGTGCTCTCCTATTTGAAAGCTGGAATGTCTTCCATTTGATGTGGAATTGCTTCCACTAAAACAAAGCAGTGTCATGGACTGTATTAGGGAACAGACGTTTCAGTTACTTTTCGAAATTCCGAAACTCATTTTCTAACACTACAATCTTTCCACAGATGCTACAGTACCAGACGGTTTGAACAAGGAATCACCTTCTGTATACGTATCTCTTCGTGTCTGCTTTAATATATTTCTTTTACTGCTTCAGTAGACGTTTTGGCGATGTCATGAATGGGATTTAAAGGTTGCTTTCAATTCATGTGAACGTATTCGTCGGGTACTTGTAAGCACGTCAGTCACATGTACGCAACTGACTATTCTGTTTCTCTGTTTACAGTCCCGTTTTATTTCTTGCTTGCATTTGACAGCTTCACTTATCCCTCCCTTTACATTTCCTACCTCCGGAGTCTATGTTTGTACAGTGCTTCTCCGATTTAGGAACTAACCAGACTTGACACCTGTTATAATTGAGGGGACGCCGCCTCTGTTATGATTGCGTAATTGCCTGATAAGATTGTCGCTGGCACGGTTGGAGCACGCCTACGATGACGACTTGTAACGCTGGCCAATCGAACGGCGTTGCGCTGACCTGATGACGCTAGCTTAGCCGGTGAGACGGAAAATTGAGCGAGCGAACGATCCTAGCCGCACGTGTTCGGATAGACGCTGAGCCCTCGGAACGGACGCACACGAGAGGGGGTTACGTAGACGTGCGCTAATGACTTAGACGCGTAGGCTGGCCAGCTAACGACTCACACGCAATCAAGTGACCCGACCGACTCCCAACTGAGGCGAAGAGAAAGAAAAGGCAAGTGGTCCTCTGTAGGCTCTTTTACGACCAACAAAGGGCGAATCACAGGCAATGCTATGGGTCATTAAGTAAGGGAAAACTGTCACCACGAAGAGGTGGTAGTTTGCAAATGAGCATTGTCGAAAGGTGCGCAGTTGGACCGCGTCTCGGAGTGGCTGCACACCGCTGCGTTGTGGGGGGGGGGATTGGACCTCGCTTTCCACAGCCGTTCTTCCGGGGTTTCTGGCGCGTTTTTGCGGGAATATTTGACGGCCCCTCAACAACACCACTGCACGGTACGCCCATTTGAACTCACTCATTCGTCGGGACATCACACTGGGTCAGGCGACTGCCGGAGGGTTGTTCTCGGTGTAGCGACGTTGGTTGACACAAAGACAGAGTTTATCGATCATTGTCGGCTTTGTAGAAATCGGTCAACCGTTGTGGTCGACACGTTGGTGCTAGGGTCAACGGTCTAGACACGGATTCAAAGCTAGCGTTTGCATAAGGGCAGTGTCCTACCAGTCTGTATTTCCAACGGATGTAAGAAGACTTCTTGGTGCCAAAACAAATAAAATTAGCGTTTAGCATATGGACAACAGCTTTTTGCGTTAATTCCTCTTCGAATCCCCCAGGTTACTTTATTCCTGTTTCAGTGAACTTCCACGCTTTTGTACATAGGGGATACATTTCTGCCTTCGGCCTTAATTTCTTGTTGCTGACTGTGGGAACGCAGTGTATATGCTTATTAGGTGGGGTTTGCAACCATATGCACTTCATCTTTCAGGTTGACAACCGTTCAGTCCATCAAAGAGGTCCGCTTTCACAATTTTTCATCCACCGCAGTAGAGCACTTATTTGCGTTCACACACCAAAGTGTGTTCTCTTATTTGTATGCTTACTGAACCATATTAAATATAGGAATTTTTAAAATAACGTACATGATTGTTCATTGCAGGGAATAGACATTAAACCTTTATATAAAGTGAATTACTCTTTTTCTCAGCTATCGTTTGAATTTTGCGCTACAGACTGTTACATAAGTGCTTGCGACTACAGAACAGAATGTCAGAAAGTGATGCTAAACCGAAAATCTCTGTGTGTCTTTGTCTGAATAAAAATACCTATTTGTGTATATACTCGGAAAGTAAGCCGGTTGTGTGCGTGAGTTTCGTATCAGTCTCCAAAATTAGTAAGGAGATGGAGGGAGGGAATAATTCCTAGGCTTAGCGATTCACTTCATCAGGCTGGTAATTTCGGATTTAATGGGTGCGAGTTGGTTGGTGTGCGATAAGCAGGAGATAAGGTACCAAAGAAAGGTACGTCAAAGCAACGCAACCGTGCATCCTGAAGGATTCTCTTGAATTTCTTAAATAACGCACGATATATCTAATCTGCATGTTGGTGTTTTTAAATTCCCTTTCGGAGAAGACTGCTCTAATCTTTTCGTCTTCCTCCTCATGTCCGCTTTACACTTAGTGTGCCCCACCAGATGGACTGTTTGATATGAATGCCACCGCGGCATTTTTAGTCGTTCATTGAACGGTGTGTACGCTTCGTGCTTTTGGGTTTTGGTTTGGTTTTGCCCTTACATTTGATCACGGCGAGTGACTTATTTTCTGCAGCCGGCCCGTAGCCTTAAGGGTCACAAGCCTGCCTAGTATTCCGAGAGCGCGGGTTCGATCTTGCGTAGGAACCGCGCGACCCTCGCAGTATCCTTAGCCCACACCCGACTGGTGGTGGTTGCTCGGCAGCGAAACATCGGTACTGCGTACCGGTTGATTGCCGATGTCTATTGCTCTGATCGCTAAGATCGCACCGGACCGCTCTGAGTGGCTGTTCAAGTAAATCTGTCCTCCCTGATTGACTGATCAAAAAAGCATGGCCGTAGTTATTGTGTAGTGGCCATCAGACATGGGATAGATGAAGAAAGAAACTTTTCTTCTCGACGGTGCCTCATCATCATCATTATACACGCTAGATGCAGGTAGAAAACACCTCAGCTATGGTGCCTCAGTACAAAAGAAAAGAAAAAATGTGCGAGGCACGCCGGCTGAGTCACCAATATCGGATGGACGTCGTTCCAGAGAGCTAAGAGCCGGCTCTCGTGTCGCAAAAAGTCAAATATGAATTTTCTCTGTTCTCTTCCATAGTATTAGTTTGTACGAGAACATTCTTTTGATTTACTTATGCAATTATTCCCCCTTTTTCCGGAATATGGTCGGAGTTTGATCCGTATGTATGGTTCGCTGATCCATTCGTTTGAAGGCGCTTTTCCTAACACATGCTCTTTCTCATTTTCCACTTACTCCAGTTTACCATGACCCTGTAATTGCCTCTCCTTCGCTATTAATCACTTGCTTACTGGATGGCAGCGCTTCCAACTTTGCTGGGAGCGGTTGGTCATCTCACTGATGCTCTTCTACACAGATTGTTTCCCTATCTTTCAGTTCTTCTGAGTCAATTTACACCTTATTCAATGTAGTCCACTCTTCTCGTTTCAGTTTGTTTCCACTTTTTCTGCTTGCGTTTGCTAACCCACATGTGTCATCCGTCTCGCAGGTCGGACGCACGAGAGCTCGAGGAGGTGGAGCTTCAGGCCGAGGCCAAAACCGCGCTGCTGCCCGTGATGACGCAGGATCTTCTGAAATCTCCCTATCCATTGATTGGATTACAGAGTGCGAGAAGGCGGTGAGCATATTAGATCAGCTGTACAGTCTACAACTGAACAAGCTTTGGAATCCACCGGTGGTCGAGGAAGATTTTATCAATTTGTCTGCAAATTGTTGCTACAAACTGCTCGAGAACCGGTCGATGGCTAGCAGCATGGATGTGCGCGCGGCGATGACCAGTCTGTTGGCCAGTCTTGTCCGACGATACGGCCACTCGATTACGTGTTGTGTGAAGCTCACTCAGCTTCTGCAGTGTTTCCCCCACATGGTCAACTGTCTCATCTCCTTTGTCCGGTCGTTTATGGAGGAAGATCACATGACAGGAGTAGTCCGGGAACTGCTGAAGGTACACTTTTTATTGCCAGTTTCTATTTTCACAGTTTGTGTTCCCATTTCTTGTTGGAACTTGCTCGTAATCGCATACGGTTACCTCTCGCCTCGGGTAAGAAAGCTGTGCCGTACTGAGGGGTAGCATTGGGGCGTGAGACAGCCTTGAGGCTCTTGTTTAGCCGTTTGGGATATTCCTGGTTTTACTTGGTGTGTTACTGCGTTTATCCTCGTGAGCGATAATTTTCAATCTGGAACAACCCACACACCTCTTCATAGCATAGGTCCTTCTCTCATACATCGATTAATGGCTGATGCCGCGTTACCGAATTGGGCAGGACTCTTCAATCAATTATTTGTTCATTTAACCATCGATCGCCTTATGTCTTGTTTTTGCCACTGCGTTCTGGGTACCAACATACTGTTTGCTTTAGACTCGCCATGCTACACTATCTACTTGCGCTACCCGCCAAGCTGCAGGTGGAAAACACCTCAGCCATTGTGCCGCAATACAAAAGACAAGAAGCAAAAAACGAGAGAGGCACGCTGGCTGAGTCCCCAGTAACGGATGGGCATTGTTTTGCAGAGCTAACAGCCGGCTGTCGTGCCGCAAAAAGGGAGTTATATTATGTGTAACGAATGAGATCGTGATTGGAGGGCGAAGCTAAGCGGGAGGTTCATGGACAGAGGAACTCACAACACAAACGCCATTGGGGCCGACTCCTAGCCATATCAGCAAGTGTGTCCAACCAAACGTGTTCATCGTTCTTAGGACCCCAGCTAGAAAGCCGGTATGCACCAAGCGAGGCCAACTTCGAAGTAAGGGTTTTCCTTTCTCTCGACCAAGTCATCGCTTGGCCTTCCCACTTCCTCTTCCAACCGCACTCCCAGCGCGCAGACAATGCACGTCCCGGGAGTCGGTGTGCTGGCATGCGCAACACGTGGCCCACCTATCGGAGCCTGGTGCGTGATATAATGGTGCTGAGAGATTCAGTCGCTCTTCTTGCACCAAACACACGACGCCGAACACGCTCATTGCTCACGCGGTACTCCCGCCAGACATGAGCTAAGCTGCGAAGGCAGCGATGATCGAATGTGACGAGCCGCTTTATGTCTGTCGACCTGAAGGGCCAGGTTTCACAACCGTATAAGAGGGTTGAACGGACGGCTGCATTTTACGTTCTCTTCCCTTCAGAGAGAGAGCGATGTCGCGTCTGCGCCACAGGTGACGGAAATTGACAAAAGCACTTCGAGGTTTTGCTATACGGTTCGTAATCTCAGCTTCGATCCCACGAGCGTTAATATAGCTGCCCAGGTACTTGAATTCCTGAACGATTTCTAGCCGATCAACACCCAGGGCCAGCGCAGGAGTGGCTCCCTGCCAATCTTGGAAAAGAACTTTGCATTTCGATGGAGCAAAGCATTGCTCAAAACGATTGACAGCCAGTGCTAATCAGTCTAGTGCAGCCTGACACGTTTGGACGCTGTCACAAATGAGAGTAATGTCGTCCGCATACTCCAAGTCAAGAAGTCGCTCATCTGAAAGTAGCTCCACACATTCTAGCTCATGTCCAACGAACGTCGTATCTATGGCTTCATCAATAGCGAAGTTAAAGAGGAAAAGTGACGGCGGGCAATCTTGTCTCACATCGCTGGAGATATTGAAGGGCGGCGACAGCTTGCCGTAAACCCTCATTCTGTCCGAACTATGCGCGTACAGCGCTTTGATATTGTTTACATATTTATCGGGCACACCTTTTCTCAGCAGACAGTCTTAGAGGGCACATCGATCCACCGAATCGAAGGCACCTTTGATGTCGAGAAACACAACAACGGTAGATCGTCAATAAACATGGCGGTGATCCAACTATTGATGCAGCCTCGATTTCGACGAAACCTGGCTTGCTCTTCGTGGATCTGGCCTTCACGAGTGCCAGTCAATCTGTGCATAACGACAGAGACAAGTAATTTAAAGGCAATTGAGATCTGGGTCCATTTTGTTGTCACGGCTCTGTATTATCGGTGCGCACACCAGCGGCCCACCAGTTTGCTCTAATGCTAACCACGACTCACTAGGTGAAGCCCCTACCACACTCGCCCATACGAAGCATAGACACATTTAAGCCTCGCCAGATACTGTTGTGTTCATAATCGCAAACTGACCAACATCTATTAATTCTCAGGAAATATGCAGCTACAACGGTGCTGATCTAGAACGGGACGCACAAGCCACTCAGAACTTCTCCTCCTTTTTGCTGGAAGTGGCAGCAGCCTATCCTGGACTGGCGCAGTCAATTTTACCTTTACTTCGTCCACGTCTGGATGAGGACCCCTACCAGATGCGAAATTGCGTTCTTGGCGTAATCGGTGAGGTCTTATCCTCATTTGCGCGCCGCGAACAACTGGATTCCAAAGAATCAGTCCAACGCGAACGCTTGATGGATTTGTTGCAAGTAAGCAAAGCGTTTCACGCAAACCAGCGACTTTTTGTGATTATCACTATTGACTTGAAGTCCGCCGTCGATTCGCCTATCACCCATCTGCTACGCTTTTGACTACTCTATCTAGTTGCTAGTGAAATCCTTGTTTTTCTTATTTCACACATTGACTTTTCTGGTCTTGTGATTGTCTGCGATATGCGTTGTTTCCCCTGTATTGTCTTTCTGTGCAACTTATCTACAACGATCATTAATAACCTTATTGTTAATCTTCCTTCCGGACTAAATGCCTTGAATGTTGCCAAATGACAAACGTAGATTATTTGGTTGATATAACTCACTTGATGTCTGTCCCAGTTCACTTATAGACGCTTTGCGTGTTAGCGGGTTTTTCACCTTCAGCTTACGGGATGTCTATGCATAATTGATCTGCTACACAATGTCTCTGCAGGCATCAGACGTTTCCGAACCCAACACTACGGCACATATCCTCTGACGCCTTTATGGACTAGTGGCATTGACATTCTGCTTTTTGAAAATTAGAAATTCCTCCTCTTCGATCCTTGATGTCTACGGTTTGTAACTTATGCACGAAAGGAAGCGCTGTCGTTTTCTCTGGCCGGTGTTGGCCCCATTGATACTTTTGGGATCGGATCTCTGGTTAGCATAAGGCTTCGCATGCATTCAGACGACCACTGCGGCGTGTGCTATCTGTCGACACTGAGCCTGCTTTGGTGTAGCTTGGTCTGACGGATGGACAGTCCGGGCGA
>OX104071.1:24875089-24929037 GCA_944474145.2 Dicrocoelium dendriticum
GCCCACTGCGTCAACTTCGCTACTGCAGCGAATTACACGTTATCGTAGGCATTACCAGTTACTACACCATATTCGGAACTTAATACGCCTAGCCGTTTTTGTATTACTTCTTTCTTTTTCTGTATCTGCTTCCAAAGCAGAAGGTGAATTTAGCGGAGGCTCGAAATTTGCGCTATCCGCCGCCGACTGCTAAAAATGCAAATGTGTCCATAACCACTGCACCTAGCTTAACTATTTTACCTTTGTCTTAACCAGCGCCTAGAGTTTGTCTTACACCGTCCATTGCTGTCACGTTTTAGTTAACATTTCGGCTCCAAAACGGCGTTGATTCCGCGCGTTTGGAGATTTACACTTTGAAATTCGCGCCAGGCTTGCGGTTCTGGTATGCTGTTTCTGGGCTATATTTCGGCTCCATTTTCCAATATTAGTGTATTTTCTAGTTAAGTGGGCTGGCCTTTCAGTCGCACTTTTCTAAGAAAGGCTAAATTGTTAGCCACTACTGTTATTTCCTTTGTTTCCACCCTCCACTTTTACGATCTAATTTTGGCTTGCTTATTCTTTTCCATGAGCCCGCTACTAATGGATGCTCGAAATGCGGTGATGTGACCAAAGAAAATAGATCAAATTCTCTTTAGTAGCACCTCAAGATTTGGCAGCTGTAGCCAGTGAACATCGCAGAATTCGTACATAAGCTACGGAGACCCAAACTACTGCCTTCAAAAATGTCGAGGCCTACGAAACTTTTGTATTTATCCCTGCTTTACTGTTCGGAAAGATAAACACGATCAAAAGCAGTTGTTAACGATATTACTTCTCCATATATGAGCATGTATGTTATGTACAATTTAATCTGATCCCACGCAGGAATAGCATCTAGCGCTTGTCTAGAAATATACCTATATTTATTTATTTATTTATTTCATAAGTAGGCCGATGACCTCATGGTTTGAATGCTGAAAACTGTTGCACCCGGTTCCAACTTAAGCAATGGTGAAGTGCCTTCCGGTCTATAAATGCCACTGCTGAGCTGGTGACTAGATGAAATAAAAGAGACCGCCCATTAACAACAAGTGTGATCATATACGAAGGTACATTATTCATGGTTAAGCATTTCGCAAATACATGGTTCATAAAGTTTAACTGTGAACCACATGACTCACCATCGTTTTTGTTTAGCGATATGAAGGAAACTTGTGCTGGTAGGGCACGGCCTGTACGAATTAATTTATCGTAGTTCGTGCACTGCGTACGTAAGTTAGGGCACTGGCTGAGGTGTGTTAATTACCGCAGTGGTAGCACACAAACCGTCGTACAATATCCTCAGAGGAACGGTGGAGTCAGTTGACGCACAACGTCTGCAGGCAGGGCGGCATCAAAAGTAAACAACTGATTTTTCAGATATTACTTATGCCCAAAATGGTTGCAAGCTGTTTCCCAAGAGAGAGTTGCTTCTTCCTGTGATAATATCTTTTCCTTTAGGCTTTCATCTATAATTCCAGCAACCAGGCAGTGAATTTTCATGACTTCTTCAAAACGCGTATAACGATTGTTGTAATCCATATTGGATTAACTTGAGCAATACGAGCGGTAAAATTATTTACTCTTTCTTCGCGCTGCGGCCGTAAATTCGAATAGAGCTAGCGAGCGTAATACGTATCTGCTGAATTCCCATAGTTATATATAAAATAATAAATAAATAAAGATATATTTCTAGACAAGCGCTAGATGCTGTTCCTGCGTGGGATCAGATCAAATTGTACATAACATCCATGCTCATATATGGAGAAGAAATATCGTTAACAACTGCTTTTGATCGTGTTTATCTTTCCGAACAGTAAAGCAGGGATAAATACAAAAGTTTCGTGGGCCTCGACATGTTTGAAGGCAGAAGTTTGGGTCTCCGTAGCTTATGTACGATGCCTGCGCATTTCACCGGCTACCGCTGCCAAACCTTGAGGTGCCTGAATCCATTAGTAAACATCAATTAGAGAAATTTGATCCATTTTCTTTGGTCACATCACCGCATTTCGAGCATCCATTAGTAGCGGGCTCATGGAAAGGAATAAGCAAGCCAAAATTAGATCGTAAAAGTGGAGGGTGGAAACAAAGGAAATAACAGTAGTGGCTAACAATTTAGCCTTTCTTAGAAAAGTGCGACTGAAAGGCCAGCCCACTTAACTAGAAAATACACTAATATTGGAAAATGGAGCCAAAATATAGCCCAGAAACAGCATACCAGAACCGCAAACCTGGCGCGAATTTCAAAGTGTAAATCTCCAAACAAGCGGAATCAACGCCGTTTTGGAGCCGAAATGTTAACTAAAACGGGACAACAATGGGCGGTCTAGGACAAACCCTAGGCGCTGGTTACGACAAAGGTAAAATAATTAAGCTAGGTGCAGTGGTTATGGAGATATTTGCATTTTTAGCAGTCGGCGGCGGATAGCGCCAATTTTTGAGCCTCCGATAAATTCACCTTCTGCTTTGTAAGCAGATACAGAAAAAAGAAAGAAATAATACAAAAAACGGCTAGGCGTATTAAGTTCCGAATATGGAGTAGTAACTGGTAATGCCTACGATAACGTGTAATTCGCTGCCGTAGCGAAGTATGACGCAGTGGGCCGAAAAGCATACTTTCTCAGTAAACGTAGTAAAAGTTGAGAAACCAGACGGAAAGGTTTCAAGGAAATACTCGGTAGGGCTGTAAGAATTATTACATAGGTAGAACAGCACAGGATATGGTGTAGCTAGCCCACAGCCAGAATGCGACCATGTGCGAGTTTCAGAGTATATTGGGCCGCAGCATCCACTATGAATGTGGAATTCAACGTTTTTAATGCTCCGATGTGGATGCGAAAATTATATCAAAGCCGCATGAGCTGAGTCCATATGGATAAGACAAGGTAACATAAAAATCATTTGCCCCGTCTAAACTAGGATAACGCAAGCATTTCCAACAGAAATATTACCAGTTTCGACTTTTTGAGGCCATTTTATACGTCGTTATGGTTATACCACTGACACTAACGAGCCAGGGTGGTCTTTCAGTGATAATAAAAAATACCAATGTGAGAAAATTCACAAATGTGTCCAGGTGAGAAACACCTTGGGTTCCGCTTTGGTTAGACACGAATACCACTTCTTTTGGGGGTTGCGCCATCGCAAGCATGACTGATTAGTGAGCCACAGGTGCTAAAGCACACGACTGTGCATTAAGTTGCTAGTTTAGAGCTCTATTTTTCTTAGCTGAGAGTCGGATGCAAGTGCCTGTGGTGTTGGACCAGAATAACGCCATCGTTCCCTGCAGAAACATAATCAGTTTCAGCACTTTGAGGTGCTGTTGATAAATCTAGTATTCTGACCCATTAATGCTCCATATCGGATGGTGCGTTTACGTTGATTGGTACGCCCATTCAACTAAAAGCGTTAGCTACTTACCTAGGTATTCGCTAATCTATGACCCTCAACTTTTCAGAGATTGTGCAGTATCAGTTAGCAAAAGCACGCAGAATGGTCTTCCACATAGGCCGCCACATTAACTGGGCTGAAGCACGGATGAAGCTTTACTGCAGTCATGTTCGTCCGCAGCTGGAATATTGCCCCTTTATCTTTAGTAATTTGCGGAAGCAAGACCGCATATTGCTCAAAAGGTCTCAGCGGCGGTTTACCAAAATAGTAGCCCCACAAGGCCTGGCGCTTAGTTACCTACAGAGGTGTAACCATCTCAAACTCCAGCATCTATGGCTGCGGCGCATTATCTTAAACCTGTGCTTCTTACATAAGTTAATATACCAAGCGGTGCACAGTGATATCCCCAGCCTGACACTGAGAAGAGCATCAGAATTCAACTTTCGAAACAAGCACTGCACAGTTGCCCCGCTGCCAGCGAGGAAGAAACTACGTTCACGTTTCTTCCTTTTCGCTTATGTAAATATCTGGAACAAATTTCCTTCACAGCTGCGGGAGATTCACAATCCACAGGCTTTCAAGCAGGAGGTACGAAAGTTTATGTGCCTGGATAACATAAGACGCCTTTTCAACATCTGTGATTCTGATGACAACATTTTTGAGACCGGCCCCGATGGGGCATAGCTCACATTTTGGTCAGCTCTGGCGCAACTTTGTATTGCGCTCAACTAGGCTTTATGACTGGAGCATCTTGGGCTCACAGGTGCTCCCCATACTTTGCGGTCCCTGTCACACCACGTGAGAGATCTCGGCCCGATCAGTTGCACGCATCTTACAGATGTTAGGACTGCTAATCCGACCACAAAGGTATTCAGCCTACCCCAGTAGTAGCTGAGCGCTTTATTGGCTCCCACCGACATCTAGTTAAATAGGAAGTCTTGAAATAGTAGACGCTACCGCAAAGGCAACCTGGAAACTCTAATCGGTAGCTCGAACCCTTTGAAAGCTCCTTCTCGACGTCCAGTTTCTTACTGCTCAACAGATCAGCAAGTAAAGCAGCCTAGTACTATTGAATGGGAGCACGGTAAGCCTGTAGGCACTGACCAGGTAGGGTGTTGCATAGCAATGGGAAAGCAATCCGAACGGACAAATTTTACTGCACTTCTCCCTTCTCTTCTACAATTTGGTTCCTTCGTCTCCATCTTTACCCCTTAGTATTTTCCAAATACCTAGTCCACTTGGTCTCTTGCGAATACTTATACTTGTGACCCATGAGTCAAGTCTACTAAAAACATTTTAACAACATTAAACCTCATGTGAAATGCCAGGTTCTAGCGTTGTTGTCCACACATTTGGTGCACCCGTAAGTTATCATTTATCTGTCTAAAATAGTCGTATAAATTGCCTGCTTTATAGGTATTTCTACTAGCCTACGTAATCGGCATCTACTAGTTGCCCATAACCGATGCCCTCCCCTAGGTTTAAGTACTCGCTACTTTACACCGCTGATTATATAACAGGGCCACCTACCCACCTCGAAGGCAATATCACCATAACCTATATTCAGGCATTTACTCTCCACTTAAGCTTTCTTGGCCCGTACATTTAGTTTTATCTGAGTTATACCTATGCCTATCACTATCGGAAACGCTGGTAGACAGGCATTATGAAAAACCAGATACTTTTCTTCAATCCTTTATGCTTGCACAACAATTTTTCCGGATTCCCTTTCTCTGGCAAAACGCTAACCATGCGGCAGTGAGGCCCCTGTCACCTGGAAAGCTAGACACCCAGATATTTTGACCACCACTTCTTCTTTCCTTTGCCGTTCGTACGTTATTTTAACCTTTACCTGGCTCCAAAGCCTACCATACGTAATGCGTAATGGTGGGTGAACAACCAGGCTCCCACTTGTTTTCCGTTATCTTCTCTGCTTGCGTTATATTATTGTTCATTCATTTTGCCTGACAATGTGGAAGCTTCCCACCAGGAAACCTCCAAGTTAATAGCTGTTGTGATCTCCCAGTTTTCTATTACCTTACACTGGTGGATATCACTTGCACTTGCATCGGACTCCCAACCAAGAGAGTTAGAGCTCAAAATAGCAACGCGATGAAGAAATGGTGTGCTTTTACACATGAGGCTCAATAATCCGTCACAAATGAGAAAGTGCAACCTCTATAAGATGAGGTGATCATGCCTAACCAAAGCGGCATTCGGGGTATTTTCCACCTGAATGCATTTCGCTAATTTTTTGGACACATATTTCTCTATTATCAGTAGAAGACATCTCTAGCTCATTAGCATTGGTGGCACATTCATTAAGATATATGACAAAACCCCAAAGTGCTGAAACTGATGGTGTTTCTCCAGGGACCGATTGCGTTATTCTGGTCCAACACCACAGGCACTTGCATCCGACTCTCAGCTAAGAGAAATAGAGCTCTAAACTAGCAACTTAATGCACAGTCGTGTGCTTTAGCACCTGTGGCTCACTAATCAGTCATGCTTGCGATGGCGCAACCCCCAAAAGAAGTGGTATTCGTGTCTAACCAAAGCGGAACCCAAGGTGTTTCTCACCTGGACACATTTTGTGAATTTTCTCACATTGGTATTTTTATTATCACTGGAAGACCACCCTGGCTCATTAGTGTCAGTGGTATAACCATAACGACGTATAAAATGGCATCAAAAGTCGAAACTGGTAATATTTCTGTTGGAAATGCTTGCGTTATCCTAGTTTAGACGGGGCAAATGATTTTTATGTTACCTTGTCTTATCCATATGGACTCAGCTCATGCGGCTTTGATATAATTTTCGCATCCACATCGGAGCATTAAAAACGTTGAATTCCACATTCATAGTGGATTCTGCGGCCCAATATACTCTGAAACTCGCACATGGTCGCATTCTGGCTGTGGGCTAGCTACACCATATCCTGTGCTGTTCTACCTATATAATAATTCTTACAGCCTACCTAGTATTTCCCTGAAACCTTTCCGTCTGTTTTCCCAACTTTTACTACGTTTACTGAGAAAGTATGCTTTTCGGCCCACTGCGTCATACTTCGCTACGGCAGCGAATTACACGTTATCGTAGGCATTACCAGTTACTACTCCATATTCGGAACTTAATACGCCTAGCCGTTTTTTGTATTACTTCTTTCTTTTTCTGTATCTGCTTCCAAAGCAGAAGGTGAATTTATCGGAGGCTCGAAATTGGCGCTATCCGCCGCCGTCTGCTAAAAATGCAAATATCTCCATAACCACTGCACCTAGCTTAATTATTTTACTTTTGTCGTAACCAGCGCCTAGGGTTTGTCCTATACCGCCCATTGCTGTCCCGTTTTAGTTAACATTTCGGCTCCAAAACGGCGTTGATTCCGCATGTTTGGAGATTTACACTTTGAAATTCGCGCCAGGCTTGCGGTTCTGGTATGCTGTTTCTGGGCTATATTTCGGTTCCATTTCCCAATATTAGTGTATTTTCTAGTTAAGTGGGCTGGCCTTTCAGTCGCACTTTTCTAAGAAAGGCTAAATTGTTAGCCACTACTGTTATTTCCTTTGTTTCCACCCTCCACTTTTACGATCTAATTTTGGCTTGCTTATTCTTTTCCATGAGCCCGCTACTAATGGATGCTCGAAATGCGGTGATGTGACCAAAGAAAATAGATCAAATTTTCTTTAGTAGCACCTCAAGGTTTGGCAGCTGTAACCAGTGAAAATCGCAGAATTCATACATAAGCTACGGAGACCCAAACTACTGCCTTCAAAAATGTCGAGGCCTACGAAACTTTTGTATTTATCCCTGATTTACTGTTCGGAAAGATAAACACGATCAAAAGCAGTTGTTAACGATATTACTTCTCCATATATGAGCATGGATGTTATGTACAATTTAATCTGATCCCACGCAGGAATAGCATCTAGCGCTTGTCTAGAAATATACCTATATTTATTTATTTATTTATTTCATATGTAGGCCGATGACCTCATGGTTTGAATGCTGAAAACTGTTGCACCCGGTTCCAACTTAAGCAATGGTGAAGTGCCTTCCGGTCTATAAATGCCACTGCTGAGCTGGTGACTAGATGAAATAAAAGAGACCGCCCATTAACAACAAGTGTGATCATATACGAAGGTACATTATTCATGGTTAAGCATTTCGCAAATACATGGTTCATAAAGTTTAACTGTGAACCACATGACTCACCATCGTTTTTGTTTAGCGATATGAAGGAAACTTGTGCTGGTAGGGCACGGCCTGTACGAATTAATTTATCGTATTTCATGCACTGCGTACGTAAGTGAGGGCACTGGCTGAGGTGTGTCAATTACCGCAGTGGTAGCACACAAACCTCCGCACAATATCCTCAGAGGAAACGGTGGAGTCCGTTTACGCAACACTTCTGCAGGCAGGGCGGAGTTAAAAGTAAACAACTGATTTTTCAGATATTGCTTATGCCGGAAAATGTTGCAAGCTGTTTCCCAAAAGACAGTTGCTTCTTCCTGTGATAATATCTTTTCCTTTAAGCTTTCCTCTATAATTCCAGCAACCAGACACTGAAGTTTCATGACTTCTTCAAAACGCGTATAACGATTGTTGTAATCCATATTGGATTAACTTGAGCAATACGAGCGGTAAAATTATTTACTCTTTCTTCGCGCTGCGGCCGTAAATTCGAATAGAGCTAGCGAGCGTAATACGTATCTTCTGAATTTCCATAGTTATAAATAAATTAATAAATAAATAAAGATATATTTCTAGACAAGCGCTAGATGCTGTTCCTGCGTGGGATCAGATCAAATTGTACATAACATCCATGCTCATATATGGAGAAGTAATATCGTTAACAACTGCTTTTGATCGTGTTTATCTTTCCGAACAGTAAAGCAGGGATAAATACAAAAGTTTCGTAGGCCTCGACATTTTTGAAGGCAGTAGTTTGGGTCTCCGTAGCTTAAGTACAGCTGCCAAACCTTGAGGTGCTACTAAAGAAAATTTGATCTATTTTCTTTGGTCACATCACCGCATTTCGAGCATCCATTAGTAGCGGGCTCATGGAAAGGAATAAGCAAGCCAAAATTAGATCGTAAAAGTGGAGGGTGGAAACAAAGGAAATAACAGTAGTGGCTAACAATTTAGCCTTTCTTAGAAAAGTGCGACTGAAAGGCCAGCCCACTTAACTAGGAAATACACTAATATTGGGAAATGGAGCCGAAATATAGCCCAGAAACAGCATACCAGAACCGCAAGCCTGGCGCGAATTTCAAAGTGTAAATCTCCAAACATGCGGAATCAACGCCGTTTTGGAGCCGAAATGTTAATTAAAACGGGACAGCAATGGGCGGTATAGGACAAACCCTAGGCGCTGGTTACGACAAAAGTAAAATAATTAAGCTAGGTGCAGTGGTTATGGAGATATTTGCATTTTTAGCAGACGGCGGCGGATAGCGCCAAATTCGAGCCTCCGATAAATTCACCTTCTGCTTTGGAAGCAGATACAGAAAAAGAAAGAAGTAATACAAAAAACGGCTAGGCGTATTAAGTTCCGAATATGGTGTAGTAACTGGTAATGCCTACGATAACGTGTAATTCGCTGCCGTAGCGAAGTATGACGCAGTGGGCCGAAAAGCATACTTTCTCAGTAAACGTAGTAAAAGTTGGGAAAACAGACGGAAAGGTTTCAGGGAAATACTAGGTAGGCTGTAAGAATTATTATATAGGTAGAACAGCACAGGATATGGTGTAGCTAGCCCACAGCCAGAATGCGACCATGTGCGAGTTTCAGAGTATATTGGGCCGCAGCATCCACTATGAATGTGGAATTCAACGTTTTTAATGCTCCGATGTGGATGCGAAAATTATATCAAAGCCGCATGAGCTGAGTCCATATGGATAAGACAAGGTAACATAAAACTCATTTGCCCCGTCTAAACTAGGATAACGCAAACATTTCCTACAGAAATATTGCCAGTTTCGACTTTTGAGGCCATTTTATACGTCGTTATGGTTATACCACTGACACTAATGAGCCAGGGTGGTCTTTCAGTGATAATAAATATTACTAAAGTGAGAAAATTCACAAAATGTGTCCAGGTGAGAAACACCTTGGGTTCCGCTTTGGTTAGACACGAATACCACTTCGTTTGGGGTCTGCGCCATCGCAAGCATGACTGATTAGTGAGCCACAGGTGCTAAAGCACACGACTGTGCATTAAGTTGCTAGTTTAGAGCTCTATTTCTCTTAGCTGAGAGTCGGATGCAAGTGCCTGTGGTGTTGGACCAGAATAACGCAATCGTTCCCTGCAGAAACATAATCAGTTTCAGCACTTTGAGGTTCTGTTGATAAATCTAGTATTCTGACCCATTAATGCTCCATATCGGATGGTGCGTTTACGTTGATTGGTACGCCCATTCAACTAAAAACGTTAGCTACTTACCTAGGTATTCGCTAATCTATGACCCTCAACTTTTCAGAGATTGTGCAGTATGAGTTAGCAAAAGCACGCAGAATGGTCTTCCACATAGGCCGCCACATTAACTGGGCTGAAGCACGGATGAAGCTTTACTGCAGTCATGTTCGTCCGCAGCTGGAATATTGCCCCTTTATCTTTAGTAATTTGCGGAAGCAAGACCGCATATTGCTCAAAAGGTCTCAGCGGCGGTTTACCAAAATAGTAGCCCCACAAGGCCTAGCGCTTAGTTACCTACAGAGGTGTAACCATCTCAAACTCCAGCCTCTATGGCTGCGGCGCATTATCTTAAACCTGTGCTTCTTACATAAGTTAATATACCAAGCGGTGCACAGTGATATCCCCAGCCTGACACTGAGAAGAGCATCAGAATTCAGCTTTCGAAACAAGCACTGCACAGTTGCCCCGCTGCCAGCGAGGAAGAAACTACGTTCACGTTTCTTCCTGGTCGCTTATGTAAATATCTGGAACAAATTTCCTTCACAGCTGCGGGAGATTCACAATCCACAGGCTTTCAAGCAGGAGGTACGAAAGTTTATGTGCCTGGATAACATAAGACGCCTTTTCAACATCTGTGATTCTGATTACAACCTTTTTGAGACCGGCCCCGATGGGGCATAGATCACATTTTGGTCAGCTCTGGCGCAACTTTGTATTGCGCTCAACTAGGCTTTATGACTGGAGCATCTTGGGCTCACAGGTGCTCCCCATACTTTGCGGTCCCCGTCACACCACGTGAGAGATCTCGGCCCGATCAGTTGCACGCATCTTACAGATGTTAGGACTGCTAATCCGACCACAAAGGTATTCAGCCTACCCCAGTAGTAGCTGAGCGCTTTATTGGCTCCCACCGACACCTAGTTAAATAGGAAGTCTTGAAATAGTAGACTCTACCGCAAAGGCAACCTGGAAACTCTAATCGGCAGCTCGAACCCTTTGAAAGCTCCTTCTCGACGTCCAGTTTCTTACTGCTCAACAGATCAGCACGTAAAGCAGCCTAGTACTATTGAATACGAGCATCGTAAGCCTGTAGGCACTGACCAGGTAGGGTGTTGCATAGCAATGAGGAAGCAATCCGAACGGACAAATTTTACCTCACTTCTCCCTTCTCTTCTACAATTTGGTTCCTTCGTCTCCATTTTACCCCTTAGTATTTTCCAAATACCTAGTCATCTTGGTCTCTTGCGAATACTTATACTTGTGACCCATGAGTCAAGTCTACTAAAAACATTTTAACAACATTAAACCTCATGTGAAATGCCAGGTTCTAGCGTTGTTGCCCTAATTGAAGCTTTTTCATTAATTCTGAGCACTAGTTTCTATAGTCAGCAGTTTCCAAACACTATCAGTAGGTAACCTGCAAAATAAAAGATAAATCTTTCTTATTGTTGACAAAGAGCGCACTTTAAAAGTTCTAGACCCAAGATCCAGATATTTTGCTTTTCACTTATACTCTCTTGGCCCCATATACTTAGCTTTATCTGGTATACATATGCCTTTCGCTATTGTCAACATTAGTAGACAGGCATAATGGAAACCAGATCCTCTTCTTTAACTGCTTTGGATCGTAAGACACTCGCACTTCCAGATTTCATTTTACTGGCACAAAAGCTAACCAACTACCGAGAGGCACCTGTCACACTGGCTGGCTGGAGCACCAGAAACTTTCCATCACCACTTTTCTTATCTTGGCCGTCCGTGTGTCAATTATCTTTTGGCCGGCTCCAAAGCCTACCATGCGTTATGCGCAATGGCGGGTGAACGACCAGCTCCAACTGGTTTTGTTACTATTCTACTCCTGATTTACCTTATCGCTCTTTGCATAGGGTGCTAGAACAGCTCTTGCCAGGAAAATCACAAAAGAAATAGTCGGTGTGACATTAGAGTACCAGTTAACATTGCCAACTGGATGAACATCGCCGGCACTATCTTCGGAACTTAAAAATGGAGAGAAATAAATCGAAATTCATCAAAGAGCTGCACAATAGTGTGCATCTACATATGAGGCATAACAATACCTCAAGTATGAGCAAGCTCAACCACCAGAAGTAGAGTTGTTAAAGCCCAACCAATGTAGACCAAAACGGATTTCACGCCCAAATGCAATTAGCTAAATTTTACTTAATTTTCCCATGCTCATTTCTTTATTATTGGTGGCAGGCTCCTATAGCTCACTGACGTTAGAGACAGAGCAACATGAATATAGAAAATCGGCTCTAAGGGGTAAATATTGTGATGTTTAGCTAAGAAATGTGTGCAATTGTAGGCCGAAATCTGTCAACGGATCTGAAAGATCCCCAGGGTTACTCAGGTAGACCTGGCTCCTGCGGGCTTGTTGTAAGCTTTAGAAAAGCTTAGGGGCATGAAAAATGCTAAACTCTATTTTACTGGTTGTTTATGTGGCTCAGTATCCACTGAAAATTGTATGCTGTGGCCTTCTAACCGTGAGTTAATTACAAGCTCCCCTGAATTCTCATGTAGATATAATATTCCTTGCTGGATTTCTAGCGTTTTCGCGCAAGCTCATCCCTTATCTGCATATATTTGTCATGTATGCCTGCAAAGTTTACTTTTCGGCCACCTGCGCAGTCCGTGGTTGTCGCAGGGTATTACGGGCTAATTAGGGCATTTCTGGATAGCTATGCCTATCTAGAACATACGCCGCTTCCCTACTTTTTATATTTTCGTTACTTTTTTCAGCTATCTGCCTGCAAAGCAGAAAGCCATTTTTAGCGAAAAATAAAAATGGCCTTATTCGGAGACCATCATTTAATTGCGAATAACTCGCATACTACTGCACGCATGGTGTTGCTTTTACGTTCATCGTATTCAAGCGCTAAAGCTGGTCCCTAATAGTGTAATTATGTGCTACTTTAAGCGGTATTCTAATGTATAAAGGCTTTTTCTTTTATCTGAGAATAACTCAGCTTACAAATTTTGCGCCGGAGCGCAGTATCAGCGTAAGAAAAGTAGGGCTGTACTTTTTGTTAATTGGTATTTTTCTACTGAAGCACGCAGCTTTATTTTTCTCTTAACAAATTTTTTCTGTTTTTGTCTGCTTTTATCGGAATTGTTTTCAACTTTTCGTTTGCCTTATAATCCCTTCACTCATTTCTTCCATGTGCGCAACAACAATTGGGGCAACTGAGTGGCCAATTATTGTGCGATCAATTTAAAGTGCACTTTCGGCGATTTGGATTCTGTTCCTAGGAGAAAAAGCACAACTTCGCCTCCGCGAAGTTTTCACAATAAAAGAACAAGGAGCTCAATATCGCCAGAAGGAACCAGAAACATGTCAAGGTGGGTGCCTGCGACCCAGTAGCTGTATATCAAACAATGCCCATGCATTTGTAATTGCTAACAATGAACGTATACTTATATTTTACCTACTTCCATGCAAGCGCATCGGATATATGTAAGCATTGATCTGAACCCTTTAGGGTGCAGCCTCTAGCAGGTCTAGAAATATACCTATTTATTTATTTATTTATTTATCTTAATGAATGTGCCACCAATGCTAATGAGCTAGAGATGTCTTCTATTGATAATAGAGAAATATGTGTCCAAAAAATTAGCGAAATGCATTCAGGTGGAAAATACCCCGAATGCCGCTTTGGTTAGGCATGATCACCTCATCTTATAGAGGTTGCACTTTCTCATTTGTGACGGATTATTGAGCCTCATGTGTAAAAGCACACCATTTCTTCATCGCGTTGCTAGTTTGAGCTCTAACTCTCTTGGTTGGGAGTCCGATGCAAGTGCAAGTGATATCCACCAGTGTAAGGTAATAGAAAACTGGGAGATCACAACAGCTATTAACTTGGAGGTTTCCTGGTGGGAAGCTTCCACATTGTCAGGCAAAATGAATGAACAATAATATAACGCAAGCAGAGAAGATAACGGAAAACAAGTGGGAGCCGGTTGTTCACCCACCATTACGCATTACGTATGGTAGGCTTTGGAGCCAGGTAAAGGTTAAAATAACGTACGAAAGGCAAAGGAAAGAAGAAGTGGTGGTCAAAATATCTGGGTGTCTAGCTTTCCAGGTGACAGGGGCCTCACTGCCGCATGGTTAGCGTTTTGCCAGAGAAAGGGAATCCGGAAAAATTGTTGTGCAAGCATAAAGGATTGAAGAAAAGTATCTGGTTTTTCATAATGCCCGTCTACCAGCGTTTCCGATAGTGATAGGCATAGGTATAACTCAGATAAAACTAAATGTACGGGCCAAGAAAGCTTAAGTGGAGAGTAAATGCCGGAATATAGGTTATGGTGATATTGCCTTCGAGGTGGGTAGGTGGCCCTGTTATATAATCAGCGGTGTAAAGTAGCGAGTACTTAAACCTAGGGGAGGGCATCGGTTATGGGCAACTAGTAGATGCCGCTTACGTAGGCTAGTAGAAATACCTATAAAGCAGGCAATTTATACGACTATTTTAGACAGATAAATGATAACTTACGGGTGCACCAAATGTGTGGACAACCACGCTAGAACCTGGCATTTCACATGAGGTTTAATGTTGTTAAAATGTTTTTAGTAGACTTGACTCATGGGTCATAAGTATAAGTATTCGCAAGAGAACAAGTGGACTAGGTATTTGGAAAATACTAAGGGGTAAAGATGGAGACGAAGGAACCAAATTGTAGAAGAGAAGGGAGAAGTGAAGTAAAATTTGTCCGTTCGGATTGCTTCCTCATTGCTATGCAACACCCTACCTGGTCAGTGCCTACAGGCTAACCATGCTCTTATTCAATAGTACTAGGCTGCTTTACGTGCTGATCTGTTGAGCAGTAAGAAATTGGACGTCGAGAAGGAGCTTTCAAAGGGTTCGAGCTACCGATTAGAGTTTCCAGGTTGCCTTTGCGGTAGAGTCTACTATTTCAAGACTTCCTATTTAACTAGGTGTCGGTGGGAGCCAATAAAGCGCTCAGCTACTACTGGGGTAGGCTGAATACCTTTGTGGTCGGATTAGCAGTCCTAACATCTGTAAGATGCGTGCAACTGATCGGGCCGAGATCTCTCACGTGGTGTGACAGGGACCGCAAAGTATGGGGAGCACCTGTGAGCCCAAGATGCTCCAGTCATAAAGCCTAGTTGAGCGCAATACAAAGTTGCGCCAGAGCTGACCAAAATGTGAGCTATGCCCCATCGGGGCCGGTCTCAAAATGGTTGTAATCAGAATCACAGATGTTGAAAAGGCGTCTTATGTTATCCAGGCACATAAACTTTCGTACCTCCTGCTTGAAAGCCTGTGGATTGTGAATCTCCCGCAGCTGTGAAGGAAATTTGTTCCAGATATTTACATAAGCGACCCGGAAGAAATCTTAATTTTAAACGGTATGTTCATTGCTTCGAAATATTTTCGTCCTCCGAAACCAAATGTCTGTCGGAAAACGTAATCCAAGGGCAGTTGACAGTTTGATGGTAGAACGAATTATTCAGTTTAATCCATTCTTAAATGGGTTTTTCTGACGCCTCCGGTCAAGGAAATGAGCGACCTGGAAGTGGGGTCGTCTTGTATAAAGAGTTATTGGATGGTTGGCTCGCAATGTATCAGATCAAATTTACACAACTCACTTGCCCTTGCATGGGGAGTGCGTACAGTT
This sequence comes from Dicrocoelium dendriticum, assembly GCA_944474145.2. NCBI lineage: Eukaryota > Metazoa > Platyhelminthes > Trematoda > Plagiorchiida > Dicrocoeliidae > Dicrocoelium > Dicrocoelium dendriticum. The sequence continues at coordinate 24,890,578 of OX104071.1, forward strand.
AGAGTACGTGTCCTTTTTCCTTAAGTACGAATGCAAAGACATTTTAGTTGTAAAGTTGAAGTGTTAATGTGCACTCACCACGAAGTTCATATAGCCCCTTCATGCAAGCAGTCCCGCGTTTGTGCACTTTCTCTTTCGACGCAGCATCCAATTCTGTACGAACTACACTGTAATTTTTTAACTTCAAATACATCTGGCTCAGTCAGGCGAGCTTTGTGTTCTTTGCTTTTATTAGTGGCGAAAGGTTTCACAGCGCCGTAGTTATGCACGTTTTATTTGGAAGCAGAAGGCAGTCCATGAAAAGATTAACTATAAATACTTTGAACCATTTTCGCACGCTGTCTTCCTATTTAATAGTTAGCATTCGGAAAGAAATAAGAGCAACGTAATTAACCAGCACAAGAATAGTTGGAAAGACAATTTCAAGAAATGCAAAAGAGAATACGCATTGTTTAAGGGACCTACTAAGACAAGGTATTTACTAGACAATTACAAATAAGGAAACTATTATCAGAATTGCTTATGCTAACTTTGCTTCCTAGTGCCAAAAATTGAAAAGCAATAATGTTCCGAAAAAGAGAAAAAGCTTTCCTGGCAAGCGTTTTCCATAAGAAAATCCACAGATGTCTGTATAACAACACTGCGGCGTGGCGGACGTGACTCGCCACTCAATAAAGCCTCCGTCCCAATCTCACTTTGGCAAGTTGACCGATACCACCTTTACAAATTGTGCGTAAATCTGCTCTCGTACGAACACGCCTACATATTTGATCAGTTACATGCCACTATCCTTAAATATTCCTGCAGCTCTTCCCTCATGGTTCACTCACTTGACTCGCAGTGTGTACACAACCTCATCGCACCAGTTCCTCATCAAGATACTCCACATTTGTGATCTGATTTCTTATCCCTACTTCTCGTATTCTGTAGACATAGACTTCGTACAACCTTTGTGCCATTTGGGCCCACACTACTGACTCTATGTGTACTACTCCCGCTCTCGGTGCTTCTAATCATGCTATCACGTACAATATTGCATATATGCTGATCATGCCCAAAAGGCGTGCCTCGCTTTGTCGAGAATAAAATATTTATTTTTTTATTTAGGCAAGAATACACCAATAGATAATAAAAATGCGCTTTTTAGAACAAGTTTTGACCACTGCTTACTTTAAAGGTAAAAGCAATGTTTTACGTGCAGTAGTTGGCAAGTTATCCTCAATTATACTACTACGGATCACGTATTCCTTAACTGTGTATGTGCACAAAGTCCGTTTGCGGGTAAGAAAACCATCAAGGCCGGATGGTATACATAAGGTTTATTCTCGACAAGGCGAGGCACGCCCTTACAGGCATGATCATTATGACAACAAACCGTGATCTAGAATGTGCAAGAATACGTTATGTTGGCCGTACCAGTGTATGTTTATGTAGGGAGTATGTAACTATGTAACTGTGTGTGTCAGTGTGTCACTGTGAGGTTCCTGTTTGTAACTGTGCTGCTCTAACTTTGACTCACATATCGTCGGCAATGCTCGAGTAGAAGATGGATGTCCGTGTGTTGGAAAGGATTATTCGGATACCCACGGGGCAGTGACTTTATTTTGTGGCGAGTCACGACCGCCACGTCACAGTGTTGTTAAGCAGACATTTGTGGCTTTTTATAGGGAGAACGCTTGCCGGGCGAAAACCCAACACGTCCTGGAACACTGCGGCCGAACTATTTGCTGGAACGGGTCAAACCCGAACCACCCAGCTGGCACCACGAGGAGGTTGTTCGGCTAGCCAGCCATGAACTTTGTACTCTGCTCCTAACCGGTATCAAGTAAAAACTTATGGGACCAAAACGAACAAATAAGAAACAGGGACCAAGCAGCGGCCGCACTATAGTTGGTGATAGGGCGCGCGCAGTTAGTTGGTGGGGCCTGACGCATCCATTTGGGACATCCGTAACACTTAACCATCCGTCCAACCATCCATCCAACACACTATGACAGGCAGGTCTTTCACGGTCAACAATGAAACCAATGCTAACATTTTCTCCTTATACTCAGCTTCTGACATTTTCCACGGGAACATGGTCGCATAGACTTTGTTATGCAGTTAACGGTTGACAAGCGTCACATCCCTGGTACCGTCAGCCCTGTAGCAGAAGTTCTTTTGCGTCAAACCTACGCTTTACTCCTTGCCGACTGTCGATGGGGGCGCCCGGGGCGTGGGCACTGGCCCCAGTTGCCGACATCCCACGCATCCTGGGTTTTCCACTACGGAATGGATGGGTACACTGCTACAACCGTGCCGTGTTACGCCTACAGAATATTTACAATTCTATATGTTCTGCAACAACTTGAGCTAACGCTGGACCCACATAACAGCATAGCCCGCAGCAGCGACTGGCCTAGTCGAACACCTTCATCAATAGCTTAAGTAAGCACACTAAGTTACTTCGGAACCCAGCGAACAGATTTCGCCAGTACTTCTAGATATTCGCTTCAGCTTCAAAGCTGCCACGCAGTGCGCGCCAGCAGAGGGGGTCTACGGCACAACACTTAGGCTGCCAAGCGAGTTCAGCTTGCGCCCCTAGCCGTTCAGTCTGCCGCCGTCAAACTTTGAAGCCACCCTTCTCAAGACATGTGTTCGCTGCGCCCGACCCTCTTTCGCGAGCAGATCATAGACGTGCAAACGCACAGCGAGCGCTTTATCCGCACTGACATATACAAATAAAAAAATACTTTTATTCTCGAACAACCAAGACAAGCTAGTGCCGGCGTGTTCAAGTGGTTGACGGAGCCACAGAAACACAAAAAGAGCAAATATACCACACGACAAAGCTGTGTTTGCAAAACACACGGCTCGTAATTCGCTTACCAATGGCGTAAGGATGAATAGCATGTTCCCTAGTCTCAAAGAGAAATGTGGCGCTAAATCTTTGTAAGGTCAGTAAGTGTGTCCGTTACGGAAATGCTAGATGTGGGGTTCGGACGGTTCCGGAGATTTCGCTCCGTTTTTCTTTCGGCGTAGGAGTCGTATAGAATGTTTAACAAAACGTTGCGCTCGCGAATATCGATTGTTGAGACCCTTCTCTGTCTGATGCCTCGGGCAGTGACTTTATTTCGAGGGCGAGTCAGATCCGACATGTCACAGTATTGTTAAGCAGACATTTGCGGCTTTTTATTGGAAGAAAGCTTGGGAAGCGGAAAGTCACTGCGTCGAGGAACACTGCCATTGACCACACCTTAAATAGCATCGCGGTACTGTCAACGCTCTTGTAAGGCGGTTTCTCCAAAGGGCTAAGCACAGTCATAATACACCCAACATTCTTTTGACTCGGCGTAACTCTTAGTCAGGGTTCTCCAGTATCGGTTGGGACCGTCGGCATTGGATGGAGATAGAGCAATTTATCTTGAAGTGCCGAGTTGTGCAGATGAGCAAGCATCTTAATTCAACTGCGGTTTCATTGTCCGGGCAGCTAACCCACGGGCCAGGCTGGCGTGGTAGGCAGATATAGGGGAGATAACCATCGCAGAGGAGTGGGACGCTTGCGTGAAGATAAGGTATTTGAGAGGATAATTTGTACGATCAAAAAGCTTGCTGTGGTCATTGGAACCAGATTTGACCGAGCGCAGGAATGCATACCACTGAAAATACATATAGGAAAAGTGTAAATTTCTGCAATCCACCCTGTCGATGAGGGCGAATTAGCCTTGGTACAATGCACCAAATAAATTCAGGTTCTGCTTTAGCAGGAAAAGTAATCCACTGCCGAGTTTGACGAAGCATAATGCCATGACTTTGCAAGTAATTTCAACGGTTGTAGGGAGATAAAGCAGCTTTTTCAGCTGTGATGTAGGTGATAATGATTTGAAGCCAGTTGTTCAAAGCAGTTACGGGTGCCGTTCAAGAGGCTGGTCTGTAGTTTCTAGAGTATTGCTATGGTTGAACGTAATAGAACAGACCATATGGGCTGACCACGCTGGCGAGGTAGATATTGTCTATCGGATATTAACGCCAAGGTGCTGTAACTGCTGATACCAGCAAACTAAGGAACTGGAGTAGGGGCCCAGCACAACACCATGGCGTGTCAGGTACGTTGCACACTTGCAGGATGCTGAAGCCGTTTTAGATGTTCCGTAAGGGATAAGGACTTAAATCCAAACGCCCAAACCGATAGGGGAGCAGAATCAAAATGCTTTCAATAAAAATAAATATTCAAAAGCAGAGGATTGATGGCGCACCACAGTCGGATACTGACGCCAAGCAGAGGAGGATGTCGCTACCAGAAGAAATATTCCACTAGATATCTGAACGAAGTATAAGGCCAAGTCAACGTAGGTGAGATGATCACCTGCAAGGAGATAAAGGTTTTGTCGGGTGACGCTCCGGTGATAAGTATTTGAACTCCAGTGTACAAACCAGTGCATGTTACGGTGCAAAGGGCTTTCTGTAAATTCCAGTATACATATATGGCCGAAGGTAACAGGAGAGATCATAATAAATAAACTTCAAGTGACAGAGGGTTGATGACAGACCACACAGGCGAGCTGGATATCGCGTCCATCGGATACTGACGCCAAGCATATGAAGAATGCGCTATCAGGAATAATCCACTGGCGGGGAAGACGGAGCATACAGCCATGACGTTGCAAGTAATTTGAACACTTGCAGGGTGGTGAAGCTCTTTTGAGGTGATATTCCGAGGGTGATAATGAGTTTCCCGCAGTCACTTAAACAACCAGCTGGTATATATCAAGTGTGCAAGCGCCCGAGCTGGTGGCCTGAGCTGTCCATATATGTAGTTGGACATAGGATGAGCAACCTCAGGACCCTTACCTCGATACGACGTTCCAGGTAAGTTCATACAACACTGCTGTGCAGGTCTCGCGTGGGGACAAGAAATAAAATCTCAGAAATGGAAGGCCTCCCAACGTAACGAAGGGAGTAAGTTGAGCTGGCTGCCTTGCCGGAAATTTAACCTCGTTTTTAATATATTATAAGCTAGGGCGTCAGCTGGTTGCTTGTGCCTTCTAAGTTAGATGATAATGTCAGAGCAGAGTACAGAAACTAATTTTTGGATTAGCGGAGCATCGCCTGGAATGAAAGGGGCGCATTACACAGGTGTTGCGGAGACTGGCTCATTGGGGCGGTGCGTGATCAAACCAAATCCCCCGGCTGTAGTAAGTATGCTGTGGCATTGCCAACAAAGCAGTGCAAATAGTTCTGGGAATTAAACTGGCAAAGCGGCACCCCAATAGACTTTTTGTCACACGCTGTCGAACTCTAAGGTTTCTCAGCTAATTCAAATTGACACCTAGAAGATAAAGAGAAAGTGCAACCTTTATGACGTCGTAGGATGCGATCGAGTTTAAGAGGTTTAACGACATGGACTGTAAAATAGTCAGGTAAGAGCAGTAGGAATTATTCACAGGAACTTATAACAACTAAAGCGACGAAAGCGTAGGAGTGTGAGCGATGATATGAAGTTGCAGATGGTTAATAACTTAGGGCAAGGGTGCTATAATTGTCAGGTGCACAAATGGAAGGAAGTGCTCTACGTTGTCACAGGTAGCCAAATGCGCGCAGAGGGGCATGATGACTTATCGGAGCTCGCTCTTGCTTAGAAGGTTAAAGCAAATTGACAGCTGAACCGTCGCGTAAGCAGTGGAGCATCGTTATATAAGGAAAATTACTTTAGCTGGAAAACTATGGACAGCAAAGCTTCCATGGACTAAATGAACCACTTGTATATGGGGCTCCATGATGTCACAGGTAAGTCAAATGGACACAGAAAACAGTGGGGTAAGCACGGGGTTCATGGTAAAGCAAAGCTCGCACTTGCGCGAAAGATTAATGGATATGGACGGCAGAGCCTTCAGTCAAGTTGCAATGCGCTGGCTTATAACAACAATTCCTATAGCTGAAGTGAAGTTAGGGTAATAGATCCAGCGATGCTATGCACTCTGCTAGTTGGAGTAAAATTTGGTGGCAGCGCCAAAATAATTAAGGGAAGCTGTTGAAGTTGGAGCCCATCGATCTCACAAGCAAGTCATCTGGACGAGGCGAACCTAAAAGGAAATTGCGGGATATAATATTTAACGGAGCCCGCTCTTGGTTAGTAGATTCATGGATGCACTCTGACGAACGGTCCTTTACGATAAGAAGCGTCGATTTGAAGGAACAATTTCTGTAGCTGAAGTAAAGACGGAGTACAGGAGCACGGTATTTGGGGTACCTGAAAGGTGGAATAAAATGGGGCAGCGCGCTAAAAGGATTAAGCAACCCACCCGAAAGTGGAGCTCTTCGGTGTCCTCGATAAGTCAAATGCCTATGCATAACAGAGGGGAAGAGTAGGATTAACTATGAAGAGAATTGCGTCATTAGTCGAGAAATTAAGGGCAAAAGCCCATCGAGAATTCCGTTAAAATTAGGAGCGATGATTTCTAGGGAACATTGACGTAACCGTAAGAAAGATAGCCTAGCAAAGTCAGCGATGCCATGAACCAACACTTTTGGTATAATATGAGGCAGTGTCGCCAGAAAAGAGCCAATGAACCACTCGAAACTGGAGCTCTACGGTTTCACAGTTAAGTCAAATGAACAAACAAGAGAGGGGTAAAGCGCCGGATTGATGACGTAGTACAGCCGGCACGTGGATACAAAGCTATGCGATAAGGACCGTTGAGCAGTCGTTTAAGAGGATAAGCATTGTTTTTTATGGACGACTACTGAGGCTTAAGCAAACTAGGATAGGAAAGCCGGGGTTCCTATGATGTGGACTAAAATGGGGCAGAGGTGCTAAATGCAAACGTGAACCTCTTGAATTTTTGGCTCTAAGGCGTTGCAGGATAGTGAAGTGCACACAAAGAAGGGAGGGTGTACGCGCCGAATTTATGACGTTGCAGAGCCTGTAAGTGGTTTAATGTTTAATCTAGATGGGCTGTTGGCCAGTCGGTTAAGGTGTGGAGCGGTACTAAATATGAGTTACTGCCGTAGCTTATGGGAAGATATTGTAGGAGAGCCAGCGCCGCGGTGAACCTGCAGATGTGGAACAAAATGGGAAACCAGCGCAAAATAATTATGCGTACCACTCGAAATTGGAGCTTTGTGCTGTCACGGACGTACACAGAGATCAGGTAGGGAAAACGCATGATAATACATGTAGAAAAATCCGCTTAGTTAAGAGATTAATTGAAATACAATGCTGAGCAGTCAGTAGACATAAGGAGCGTTGATTTACCGGAACAATTTCTGTAACAGACGAGGAGATAGGGTAGGGTAGCCAGCAGTGCTATGAACCTGCGGGTGTGATATAAATTAGGGTAGCGGTGACAACATGCTTAAGTGAACCACTTGAAAGTGGAGCTCGACGGCGTTATAATTAAAGCGAAGGGACACACTGACGAGATGGAGAAAGGGCAGGATTAATTATGTATAGAAATGTGCTCTTGGTTGAGAGATTACGGATGTTAAAAGCCCAGCAGTCCGTTAAGATGAAAACGATGGTTTATTTTAACAAATGCCAACGCTGTAAGGAAGACAAGATAGGGAGCCATCGAGCCTATGAACCTGCCGGTTTGGGATAAATTGTGGGAGCCGTGCCATAAGGCTTAACTGAAACACATGAATGTGGAGCTCTACGAGGTAACAGCTTAGTCAAATGTACATGAACAGAGCGAGAAACAGCCCAGTTGCCTTTGTAAAAGAATTTGCTGTGGTTGAAAGGTTAAGCGAAATATTTTGCCGAGACTTCCGTATTGTTTTACTAGAAATGTAATGCATCGTCGATTTCAGCCGCCCTACTACGAGCTCCTAGGCATTTTATTTTCTTCAAGGCTGGTCTGCGAAACTTGTCCATCGATCGCCTTTAGTTTGCGTTTTTCAAAAATCCGCCTTAAACAAATGATAAAACAGCACTGGAAGACTAACCCGAGCTAAGCGTCCGCGCTAGACACTAGACCTCGGTTCAACCCGTTAATCTAAGCCGCCCTAGCCTAAGGCCATGCGACGGACCGAAACGGTAAACAGGTCAAAAGCCAGCTCCGCTTTACGTATGTTGTTGGGGATTGCTATGTTACTTGAAATGCGTATTTTTCACCTAAAAATGTAATATTGTTATTTACGGACGTACTTACACAAAAGTGATCACAAAACCTCGTAATAGCAATGTGTATGCACTTAATAGAGAATACTTGCCCTGTTTTCCATGCGGAACCACCCTGTATGTCCGAACTAGGTTCCACACCCTTTGCTTTTTACCTAATACCTCACGTCCCCGAAGAAACCAGGTAAGCCCTCGGCCAAACGCCCGCAGCCACTGGTCTGGTCTTCTTGGCGGCAAGCGACGACCGCTCTCTACTACATGCAACGGAGACTAACCTGGCTTTAGATTGATGAGGAACCTTTCTCCAAATTAGCCGTCTGGGATTCTTCGTGAGACAGGGATCCTTATCTCCGTGGAAGGAAAGGCTTTGAATAGTGACCGCTTCCAAGCGCACTAACGTACTGCAGCGGTGGAAGTGCCCCGTTGGCACATTTTCTGGCATAGTCAATTTGCATAGTCCGCGTATTTTCACCAACAATATCGCTACCGTATAGGTTTTGCGTTATATGTATAAATAATTTTGTTAAATTAAAGCTTTTCTATTCAATTCATGAACTACCAAATGTTAAAACGGGTTTCTCTTAACCTGCTTGAGTTAGACAGCGCTTACAGCATATAGTTTTGACTTAATATCGCTGACTTACTTCTCTTATTCCACCACATCCGTAACATCAAATTTTTCTAGCTTTTTGCTGTCCCAGTGGCTGAAAATAGTAACAAGCGTCAGCTGCCATGTTGCAGTTCTGCATTTGAGCTCCAATGCTCCTTTATTTTCTATTGATTAATTTTATCTTCCCGCTCGCATATAAGCTTTAATGCAGCTATTGGCACGCGCCAGGCAGGTTTGCCTCCCGATAATTTTGTCCATAGCAGTGGAGACAAACTAACCCCAACAAAACGACCCAAAGGTCTGCATGCTTGCAGCGCACACACTAATTTCACGGAAATGGGCTATAGCCCCTTGCACGGCTGTAGTTGTTACCGCTTTAAAGACTACTATATAAAGATGCACTCGGCTCTGCTTTCCCTCCTTTCCTTTAATGCCACTACTATACCTTAAGTTAGAGCTTTCTTTTCTTAAGTGGTGTCACTGCAAATCATTTGCCTGATGTTTTACTAGCTTCCATTGCTAGCCTTATTATATATCCTTCCGCCACCACAATAACCTCAAACTTAATATCAAACTCAGCCGGATAAATGGAAGCGCTTTTTACTGGCAGTTCTCTAACATGTCCAAGTGATACAGCTAACTTGAAGGCTTTACTTAGACAATTGCCTATGGCTTTTGCATTCGCGGGCGACTACGGTGCTGACAAAGCCATAATTGCAATTATTAACTACAACAGATGGAGAAACATGTAATGGCCTTTTATAACTATTTTTATGGGTCCCGTAAATTTAAAAAAGTAAGTAGTTGATAGCATTAAGTTAAAGGGAACATGCGTCGTATAAATCTGGTAAGGATGGCAGCCCACAAGCATTCATGCTACTATAGCCAGCGCAAGCTGACCTTCCAATTTGTTTAATTAATTTATATCACTTTTTGGTATGCTTGAAAGGAATAGGTATGCTTATATACAATACTCTGTTTAAAGCCACTGCAGATATGTCAACTGCCTCGGTGTTAGACGGGCGTTGGAATGACATGTAAGTAGCTCCGTAATACCATTCAGGAGGTTAGTATCGCTCTTCTTTTCATTTATAATCACCTTTGTTTCATCTGCAATATTAAGCACTCCCTGGATACACTAATATTGACACCTTCTTTGAGACTAACTGGCAACTGTACAGACAAGCTGTAAGTAAAAACAGTTTCATAGAGATCAAGAGCGCGTAGTATATTATCCTTTCCGAAGAGATCTGTACCTTAATCTGGCAAGAAGTTATTAAACATTTGTCAAGCTCTTTTCGCAACCCTCTTAAGCTAAACCTTTGCGATTGCCGGATTGTTTAAATGTAGTACTTTACATCTTTTATTAGTGGACTTTATTTCCTGATTGTATTAATAATATAGTAGTACCAATACTCTAACTCATTTTGACCTTTGCTCCTTTCTATTCAGCATAGGGCAAGGCCCTCAATCAAAAGCTTTCAGTTGTATATCAGAAGATGATATCGACGTTAAAGAACACTCCCAATTAATTTTTGTGCTTCTTATTCGGTTTTGTGTACAGTTCAGCTGTAATTTTTGCATAACATGCTGTAAACTGTAAATTACGCGCTTCGTTGCAAACGCCGTGTTGTGCGCCGGCGCTTTAAGTTTGCTGTGGCCACGGCGGCGATCGTTGCCGTCGGAATCAGTTCCTTCCTGCATTATTTTATCCACTGACCATCTTTTGTATTCTACTTCACCATAGTACGCCAGAGGTTTGGTGATAGTGGTTGGATATCGTCATGTCATCTTGCGCAAAGCGACTGAAGTATGTGAAACACATTTATGCTTCACAGCCATCAATAGAACTTGACCTTTTGCACTTGTCCCTCCGCCACCACCAGTTTTGATGGGGAAAGCTTATGTAACTTACGTAGGCGCATGCAAAGGTTCGCTGCACAATTCCTGTAACTGTTAGCTTATAATGTGTGCTCTCGGTGATCAAGTTTGAGTATAGGCTATCTACTGCTGTTGGCACAGATGCCTCCGTCAGAGGATGTTGGAATCAACTAGAAGCTCATTTTCCGGACAATCAGCATTAAACAGCTTCATAATTAGTTTTACAACAGAGTCGGCCGATGCCATTTTGCGCGACTTCCGCAGGTTGTCGGCCAAAACAGTTGTAAAGAAATCCGTGATGGAATGCATGGCCTTCATGTTAGAGCGGTATACCAAGGGCATCAACGGTGAGCGCCCCGCTAAGTGTTTCATTCGGGAGCCACCGAAACACTAAGCTACCGCTGCCCGGCTAATGTGTGCAGAAGAGGCGATCGTCGAGAAGCATCCAAGGGAGGATAAATAGTTGATGGCTATCAATGGTTTGTCACCGACGATGATTTGGGCTGAGTGGCTTCACGACCTAAGCTTACATGCGTGTCGTCGTCTTTGTCCTATGTGCCCGAATAAGCCTGATGAGAAGCTAATATGACGCACCCGCAATTTCCGAAGAAGCGGAAAATCAAAGGGAGTTCGATTCATTGACGGTATGACCCACCTTTATATTGTAGTGTTTGTGTCTTCTATCTCCGTTATATCACAAACTGTGGATGTAGTGAACAACAATCAGCGATTACATGCTTTCAAGTTCACCGGTACAAACGTAGGCTTTTAAAATCTAGTTTCTTGTCTGCCGCTGTATCCACTAGTCACGGGCAGCAGCTAAATGAGTCAAATGGTATGGCACAGTTTACACATAGCGTTGCTTTCGTAGTTTTGCTTGTCGGTCTTGAGCTGCTTCCTCATGAGATTAAATATACGATCAAGTCCCATGGGAGGCGAAATTAAGGACTGAGCTTTTAAGTCGGGGTGCATGCGTCATCCAACCTCCGGAGTTTTGAAAATACACTGCCACCTGCTCCTTCTAAACTTCATACCCAGTGGTGGATACATGAAAGTGCCTTTTACTTCTGATGCCTAAACCGAGGATCGAATAGGTGAGGTATCATGATGGTTTTATACCGTTGACCCTGCTGTTCACATTAGGGTCGAAAGCGTCTAGAGAACGTATGTGTTTACACATGCACGCGTTCACGTGAGGGTTTACTTCTTTGGGTAAAGTTAGCTTACTTAAGCTTCGGGCTGAAACGGATGCTCCGCTATTGAGGCAAGCAGCCAGGCGTGTACCACTTGTCTATCGACAGAAATTATACACAGTTGTGGAGCAACGTTAAATGTCAATATTCTGCCTCCTAAGCTATCCTTCTGGGCTTCCCTTTCTGTACTATTCAAAAAGCAGGATGGAACACTGCACATTTGTCTTAACTAATGGAAGCTGAATAGCAGTAAACGAAAAGCTTCTTTTTTCTTATCACGCGTTCAGGAAAATCTGGAACCACTGCGTGGCGCAACGTATTTACCTACTTCGGACCTCGTCTCAGGTTATTAACAAGTGGAAGTACGCCCAACAGACATAGTAGAAGTACCTTCGTTATACCCACCGGGTTTTATGCATATCAGACGTTGCCGTTAGGGTTGGCTTATTCCCCAGAGACCTTCCAGGGATTGATGCGTATGGTACACAATATCTGCAGCCAAACAACTGTCTTGTATAACTGGAAGATGCCCTAGTTCATGGACGTAGCCACAGCGAACACGTAACCAACCTAGAAGCTGTGTTGGAGTGCGTCAGTTGCGCAGGGTTTAAGCTGAAGCCGTCTAATGCGATCTGCTAAAGAGAGAGGTTAATGGTCTAGGTCACGTGCGCAACGACTCTGGCATCCGGAATGGCTCTTCTACAGTCCAGTGTACCTTTATTTGGGTGCCCTGGAGTCCGTAGAAGAGCTTTGATCCTGTCTTGGTCAGGCTTCTTACTGCAACGTATATAAATTTTATTACTGCTCTACGTTCAATGCCAGTACCAGCGTGCCATCAGCAAATCAAAGTACAGCACGCACCAGCAACGCTTTGATGACTACACAATTCAATATAACTGCCAACTCACCCTACCATGCGGACGCACTTTAACTCGTCTCTCGCTTTTCCCTCTGTGGCCACTCCAGTTCTCCCCACACAATATTTTGTGTGCGCTCGTTCGAACCAGTTCGACGTGCTCTACTCAGTGCTTCCCAACTCCTGGATCTAACCTGTGTGGATTATACACTTGTTCCAGATCACGGATTTTGGCATATTCTTTGCCGAATTCCACTTGTGTAACCACATAAAACCGGTCTTTCGGAAAAGATTTTGGTCCCATTCGGAAGAAGAAGTTGCGAGCTCCCAAACTACGCGGCAACCATCCCTGCAAGTTGCAGCATAACATAGTTACGACCCTTCTGCTCCGCTCATCAATTGAGCAGCTCTAGGGACGCTTATCAGCGCTCCACCTGCATCGTCGTTTAAGGCAGGACGGTTAAAGTGTTGCCGCATTTTGTGGGTGTGTGTGTACCACTGCGTGTCGGTTGATTGCTGAATCCGACAGTCTGCGCGTTACGACCTCCACCTGCCTCTCCGCCTGACCTTGGCGCGGTTGAACAACTCTCAATTCCTTAGCGTGTTCCGACCTATTCGTGCGTCACCCGTTTAGCAAAGAACACACATCAAGTTGAGCGCTTAGATAGGCTTTGCTGTAAACAATAAGAGGACGGCTAACATTGAAATGGTTTAACGTCACCTATGTTGCGCAGACGGTTGCAGTAAAGTGCTTAAGATCAGTATTACTAGTTCTGGCTGCAGTAGATTGCACTGTGCGCAATGTGCAGGCAAATCCGTCCACAAAGTGAGCCAGACAAAATAAGTTGCTAACACAATTTGGTTTTGCCCAACCTGTCAAGTCATTCCAGTTGTCAACGGTTTATCTTTGCTGATGAAAGAACGCGATAGGATGACTGAAATAATCGCGCAATATGAAACCACTAAGATCGATCCCTCGGAGGTAAATATGGCCACGACAACACCTTACCCAGTTAAAGTAAGCTCTGAGTCTAAACCGAAGAAAAGAGCTAGGCGCTCCAACCGCATTTCAGCGTCTTTGACTCTAAATCCACTATATCACCTCATTCCCATAAGTGGGCAAGCCTCAAACATGCCTGCTTCCACTTCTTCAACCATAGACGCTTCACTTGGAGATTCAGTCATGACACCGGCAGCACAGAGCCGAAGGAAATTCGGTGCAGATAAAAAGCACGTAACGTACGCATTGTTTGCCTCGACAGCCACACCAGGAGGGACACATATAGGTCCAGTTTCAGTACCGTGTACGCGTTGCGCAAAGCAGCTTTCACCGTCAACTCTACTGGTGCTCTTTAAACAACCCGAATTGCCGGCGAAAAGTAAAAAGCCAACACCCGGTAGACAAAACAACTCTGAGTTAACGCTCGTGTACACCATTGTTCCCGAATCCAAATCTGGCACAATAAAAGGAAATTTGTAAGACGATCGCAACCAGTAAAGTTCCGTCTGCGAGGCCATTGGCATGCGGGTTGAGCCTTCAATGCGGCAACGCGTAGCGCGTCACTGGACATCAGTGCACTCTGGTGAACCTTGATTTCTTTGAGTAACACTAAACTCAGCAGATGAAACTGAGGCTGTCCTGCTCTCAGCAATTCGTCTTAGCAACTCACCGAGCGGAGTGCGCATATTACCAGATCTACCTTGGAAAGATGGCCCAAAAGAAGTAGTTGAGCAACGCGGCATTGCTAATAGGGATAGCAGGAAAAATATTTTTTCATGGAGTTCCTGAGCTTCTGCATTCTTCTGAGCACGATTCACAACCACATGACCGAGAGCAGTGGTGCTACATCCGCAAATCACTCTTTGTTGACAATGTCATTGCCAAATCCCTGACAAGAATTCCGTCCTCACCTAACTACAAGGGCCGCGGTTCAGGGCTAAGAAAATTAATAATACACTCCGAGGGAATGATGCAACTTTGTTGGATAACTGGCTAGAGTTTTCAGCTAGGTTGCCAACAGAGGTCCGGCTAAAGGCAGCAGACGAACGGCCAAAAGTCGGAAGCAATTCAATGGAACTTGCAAACGCAACGAATTCTTTATTAACTAAATAAATAAATATTTTATTCCCGACTATGCGAGGCACGCCAATTGAGGCATGATCGGGAATGTACAGCTGTACAGGCATTTTATGGGAACTGTAGTGACAGTAGAAAATTGTTCATATGTTCATGCCTGGAACTGTGCGATGGTGAACATGCGAAAGAACGATTTAGTTGTAGTGGGATCGGGATCCATTTGTTTGGACATAATCGCTCTGCCATATACCGCAGTCATACCTCGACTAATAATAGATAAAGAATTCTGGGTGATCCATTGGAAGATAATTGAAGAGCAAGCTATCCAGTATGAAGATTCAAATTGAGCTGCCAGTGTGAAGTTATGGGCTGTGACTTTATTCGGTGGCGAGTCACATTCGCCACTGTCCTGCACAGTCCTGCGGAGAGACCGACACAGCAGCGCTCACGGCACACAGGAGGACCGAGCACAGCACGAGTGAAACGTCTGTTCAGGAACGCTCAATAATGCCATGCAACACGACTGAAATACATAAACCAAAATCGATTAATGGCCAGCCACCTAACGGCCGGCTTCAAAGCTAACACAAACTTGATATCTATCAATGAACTCCTAACAACAAAAGCCATAGCTTGCATGTACACAAACGCCCTAGGCCTTCTAAGCAAGCTGGCCGGGGTTAGAGAACTCCACGTCTCACAACCGCGGAACCTCGACTTGAATACAGAGACATGGTTAAACCTTGTGCTAACCGATTCTGAGATCAATTTATCCGGTATGTCGCTGCTTCGGAGCGGTAGAACCGGAAGGGGTGACGGTGTGCTTCTTTACTATAACACAAACCTCCAGTGTATAGTTTTCGATCACCCGGAAATCCGAGCTCCCGATTCACCTTGATGCCGCCTATGGTTGCGAAACAAGGACACATGTCTACTAGCCCACCAACCTCAACGTCAGAAATAGACTCCAGACTGAACCATGTTTTTTAGTTGGCTTTGAACAAGTCCCACACCCACATTCTTATCGCTGAAGACTTTAACGTGCACGACATAGAAACGCCGGGAACAGACAGTATGCAGTTTAAAGCCTGCTTGAAATAGCTTATTGCTTGCCGCCCACTTTACAACCACGTAACGTCTCTCACCAGGATTCGAACCGCTAACTAGCCGTAAATACTGGATCTTGTGCTAACTAACGAAGAACTATGGTTGACGGGATAGTTGCAAGAGCACCACTGGGTCGTAGTGATCATGTTACTCTACTCTTTGACTATATATGCTATGCGCAGTACCCTGAAAAAGAGGAAGGTAAAGTGCATACCTTCACGCACTACAAGGTGTCGTATACGCTTGTTAAGGATACATCTTGGACTTTCTTACCCGAATGCCCCCCAGAGGCTGCCTTGGAAACATTTACAGGGACTTTTAGCACACTGGTAGCGCACGCATCAGAACAGAAGTCCTTCCAACGCAAAAGCAAGCGTCAGTCATTTCTAAGGAGCAGAACACGTAAATGTATGTCCCGGAGTGATTAGGCATGGCAAGATAACCAGGACTGCACGAACGCCGAAACCTGGACCGCATGCGTAACACAGCGTAACTTCTCTGTGAAACTGATCCGCGAAGACAAGGTCACTCATCATCAGAAGTTAATGAAGCTTTTCTGCACTAACCGCAAACTCCTGTATTGGCACGTTAACGGCCTTCGAAAGGTAAAGCGAGGGGTACTAGCGCTGGTCACGGCTGTTGGGTGCACGCAGTCAGCAATGGAAGCAGCTGAGCTCTTACAGCTTCATTACTGCCATGCTTTCCAGCAGGTGACTAGTCCAAACATTCTCCTCATTTCTAATACTCCACCCTCTGGTTTAGACAACATCACCTTCACTGCGGAAGCTGTGTTGAAGAAATTGTCATCTGCGTATCCACAGTTCTTCCGGAGCTGACTACGACTAAGCAAAGGCTCTGCAGGCGGTAGATAGTTATCTAGCAGAATCACTAGCTGTTTTCTATTAGCGATGTTTAGAGGGGAACCGTATTCCTCCAGTGTGGAAGCGAGGGTTCATCACTCCCATCCATAAAGGAGGTAGCCGCAATGATCCTGCTAACTATGGTCCAATAACACTACTTCCAATACTGTCCAAAGTGATGGAATCAATCATAGCAGGTGCGCTAATGCAATACCTGGAAAGCCACAAGTTAATAGCCCCAGAGCAACATGGCTTTCGTCAAAAGCTTTTGCGTGGTACTAACCTATTAATTGCACGTAATAGCTGAACTGAAGCTGTTGATGTTAGAGTAGGAGTCGATGTCATCCACCTGGACTTTTCTAAAGCGTTTGATCGCTTAGACTTTTGCATTCTCCTTCAGAAGATTCGGAATTACGGCATTGGCGACCCAATCCTGAGTTGGATTGGTAATTTTCTACAAAAGCGACGGCTAGTGGTGAGAGTCCGAGAGTCATTTTCGCAAGCAACGTACGTGGTGTGGGTAGTACCACAAGGCTCGGTTCTTGGACCTCGTCTATTCTCGGTGTTCTTTAACGACTTGGCGAGATCAGTTACTTCCCAGTTCCTATATTTCGCTGATGATATCAAGATATGGCGAAGGAGCAGAGGACCAGAAGTCCATGAACGTCTCCAGTGCGGTCTTAACACAATGTCCAATTGGTCAGTTCAAAACGCAATACCGTTTAACGCAGACAAATGTCGTGTTGTACAATTACGCCGTAGACATAACTATACCTATTTACTTGGGACAAACGGATTGCCGAATAGCTACCAGGAACGTGACCTTGGTGTGATCGTACAGCGCGACCTCAACTGTTCAAAACAAGCTGAGGTAGCTACGAAAGGAGGCAACCAGCACCTCGGCATGCTGCGAAGGGCATTCGGGAGATTTGACCCATAAATCTTCCAAATGATGCATAATTCCTACGTGCGCTCGCAGGTTGAATACGCTATCGAAGCTTAGAAAACTTGGTTGAAGCGCGACCTAGAAGCGATAGAGGCACCACATCAAAGAGCAACAAAGCATATAAAGGGCCTGCGCTATCTCTCTTACCACCGAAGGCTAAGGTTGCTGGGAACTTTCAGCGTACGCTATCGAAGGCTGAGCGGCGACCTCATATCAGCGTATCAGATACTGCGTGACCCCAACCACGTATGCCGCCATTTGCTAAAATTTAGCTACAACACGCTGCTCAGGTTTAACTGCCTAAAGTTGAAGGAACAATATAGCCGTCTAGAATGTCGACGGAAGTACTTTCCCTTCGGAGTTTCCAACCCTGGAAAGCACTCCCAGACTCAGTTGTATCCTCTCTTACCTTGGATGTTTTCAAAATAATGTAGATGTTGCTATTAGCTCCCAACATTTTGTTACCTAAACTCCTCTATTGTGGATTACGCCAAGCATGCTTTTCAGCAGGATTTATGTATCAAATGGACCTAAGTGAGCGATCATATTTTACTTTCCTCATTCCTTACCTCAACGACCACCCAATCCCAGTGTCATTCTGAACGTTTACGCTCGATAACTTTTTAAACTTACACTAATGTTAATTATCAAAGTGTTCATCTCGGCAGACGTTCGATAGATGACTCAGACATACTTTCATTTTATCATATTCACCGCAACCATCCTACGGGACGTGGCAAACACTTGCTTTTATCCCGTGAAAAATCATTGTTCATTGTTCGACCTGGTGAAACCAGGCTACCTGAAAACCCCGATGGCATCCCTGCAGTTCTCCAAAATCAAGGAGACCCTGACATCCCTATACTTCTTCAAAT
Organism: Dicrocoelium dendriticum; assembly: GCA_944474145.2. Classification (NCBI taxonomy): domain Eukaryota; kingdom Metazoa; phylum Platyhelminthes; class Trematoda; order Plagiorchiida; family Dicrocoeliidae; genus Dicrocoelium; species Dicrocoelium dendriticum. Next base: position 24,909,081 of record OX104071.1, read on the forward strand.
CATCTTTCACCTCTTCATGCAGTCGAGTTGTTTTCCCTCTAAATGGAAAGTTTCCTAGTGGACTCGCCATAATCCGCAGTGCCTACTGGCTCGTCGGGTACAGCTTGCTCCTTTTTACTGACAACACCACATTTAATGGTAACTCATCGCGAAATGAGCTTAACTATTAACTTGAGTGTACCAACCGCGGCGGCCGATTCGCTTCTTGGAGCAGTCTATGCCGTTTAACTACGTCGGGACCTAGTCAGAGCTTCTTCCATCAACCGAGATAACTTAAGAGCTGCTCGTAGGTAGCAATTGAGGACTGCTAGCAGAAAGCGCAAGGCTGCTTGATGGAAGCTAGACAACGCATGTAACTTCATACACCAAATCCATTCTATTGCTTTTTTTTCGAAAAGCACAAAGCGTGGTGTGGTCCGTTTCGTAGTTATGAAGTATATACCGATGCCACCCGTCAAATCTACAGACTAAGTGCAGCAACAGACCGTTTGGTTGTTGTCTGTTTCACTAGTCTTAAACAGGCCTCACTTAGTATATATATATTTTCGCCGTTAGAGACTACGGTGACAGACACAGGCCCATCAATTACGTCCACAGAAGTAAAAGTAACGACCACAGAGCTCATGTATTGACTATTCATTATGGCGTCAAGCACGACGTTTTGAAGAAAGGAGATAATGTAGCGTTAACGAGATAACTCTATATGAAAGCTCCTCTATGCAGATCGGCGCTCTGGCCAACGATAAAGTACTGCGAGCCCAACATGAAACGCTAGAGCACGATACGAAAGCGCTAATTGGTTAAACAAGGTGTGATGCGGTCTTTGTTTTAAGTGCGTCTTTATTTCAAAGTCTGTCAACTCCCGGTTCAACGACCAATGATAAAGGAACGCACACGAAGTAATCCTATCGCTCCCGTCCCACAAGAATTTTAACTCGAAAACGGCAGCTGAAGGAGATAAAAGGACATTAATAAATCACCTTACAAAGAACTTCTGAGGGAATTATTTTGTGGTTTTAATGTTTTCGTCCTGCTACTTCACAAGATACAAAACAAGCATAGACCGGAAAAACACCAGACGCATTTCGCTCATTTTGAAGGACGTCAGTAAGGCGCAATCCACTGGTCCTTCACTGGGAAGGTAACCAATGGCTACCAGCTCCGGTCACCAAATAACTAGCTGGTTATGCCGCTGAGCCAAGATGGAGGTCGGCAGTTACATAATTTGCAAGCTAACCAAGATATAGCACGACCTACTTTCCACTGCAACGCAGGTTACTAACTTAACCAATGGGAGTGGATAGGCACCCAAGGTCATGGTTTTCGCTCACTAGTCGTTATGTCCAAAACTTCTGAAACTATGAGTGGCGACATCTTATATTACTAAAGTTACAAGGATTTTATTTAAATGTTTATATTTTTCGGCCCAGTAGCTCACAAGCTACATAGCACAGCCGAATCCAGCAAAGCACCAAAAGCGTTTCATTTTATTAGGGCTCATCGGTAATGCCTATTACTTCGGTTCCCTACTGAAGACGCAACCCATGACCAGTAGGTAGATGCAAACTAGCCAGCAGGTCAAGCCCTTGAATAATAGGGTACGTCGCCTGGGCTACATAAGTTGCAAGCTAACTGGAATATAGAACGACTAACCTACCATTACCAAGCAGATCCTAGATGAAAATAACTAGCATCCGATGGGTACGACTATATTTCACTAGTAGTTACCTCCGTAGCCTTTGCAACCAGGACGGACTACCTTTTATATTACCAATAAGTAGGAAGCTACTAATTTTAACGTACTACTACTTTTGTCTCAGTAGCTCGCAAGCTAATTACGCAGCGTATTCCCGAAAACAGCAGATGCGCATGCCCTACGGGGTCCTGTCAGTGGTGTACATTCCCTCGGTCACCCACTGAGGATGGACCCAATGCAAGCTAGTTCCATTTGTGAAATAGTCAGCAGTTTAATCCACTGAGCCGCGTGGAAATTTTCTTGGCTGCATGATTTGCTAGCCGACTGGGACAAGTGCGACCTAATTTCCACTGCCACTCAGGTTATTAGCTTACCAGATGACTGTGGCTCTCCTACGAAGGCCATGACTTTCTCTCACTAGAGTTGAAATCCGTGGCCTTTTAAACTAGGAGAGGCTACATATTATATTATCAATGATTAAGAGGATATAAATTTAAAGCTTAAATGTTTTATCTTCCTAGTAGCTCACAAGCTGTCTGACGCAGCCTACGTAAAACACAGGTTGCGCTTCGTCCTATTGGGGCTCGTCAGTGTTGCACTTTCCGTCGGTCTTTTACTGAGGAACTAACCAATGACAGCTAGAGCAGATGTGAAGTAGCCAGAATCGCAAGGAATCAAATCATGGGGAACGTCGGATGGGCTACATAATTTGCAAGCAAACTGGGATATAGAACAACTCAGCATCCACCGCACAGCAGGTTATTAACTTTGCACACGACAGCGACTAGCCGCCGAAGGTCGAGACTTCCCCACGCTAAACGCTAAGTCCCGAGCATTTGGAATTAGGAGCTACATTTTATATCACCACCAATAAGAGGCATTTTAATTTATCAGCAGTGCACAACCTATATAACACAGCTTATCCGGGAAGGCGCCAGATCCGATTCACCCACTAGCTCTCCTCAGGTGTGCGCAGTTTTCTCTTTCACCTAATGTAGCTCTAATCCAGCACTGTCATAGCCTGATGCCAAATATCCAGCAGGCTTAGCAACTGAGACATGGAGACTTCGGCAGGGCTACATAATTTTTAAGCTAACTGGGATGCAGCAAACCTATCCTACGCTAGACGCAAGTTCTAACCTTAACAATTGACGTTGGTTAGCATCAGATGGTCAAGAATTCCTTCCACTTGGTGCCGTCTAAAACATTTAAATCTTGGAAAAGCTGTCTATCATGCCACTAATAAGTAGGAGTATTTTAATTTTAATGTTTAATGTTTTCCTCTCATTAGCACACAAGCTACCTAGCGCAGCGTACCCAGGAAAAGCATCAGACTCCTTTCATCCTTTTGAGGCAAACAAGCTGTACGCATTCCTTGGTTCCGTACGGCAGCTCGAACCCATAATCGCGAGATGCAGCTGCTAACTAGCCAGTAGATATCCACTGAGCCATTGGGGCAGTGCGATGGGTCATCTAATCTGCAAGTTGACTGCGATTTATTTATTTATCTATCTTCCACTGCTTTGCAGTTTACTAAATTAGCAGCCGAAAATGGTTATTCCTCGAAGGTCATAAATGCCTCTCAATAGACCATAAGTCTATACCATTTGAAATTACGCGGCTACAGATCATAAAGCCAATGAGTAGGAGGAGTTACATTTAATATCACGATGGGTTCGCTCTAGTAGCTCGCAAAGTCTTGCCCAGGAAAGCAACAGACGCTTTTCGCCCCATCAAAGCTCGTCACTGGAGCGCATTTCCTTGGACCCTTCTGGGACCAAACCCGTGACCCCTAGAGTTAGGTATTACCTATCCAGCAGCTTAAGCTACTGAGCCAAGGGTTACGTCGGATGGCTATATTATTTTCAAGCTTACTAAAATATGGCACGAAATATCTTCCGCGGCCACACAGGATATTTCTTTTTGCAAATTATAGTGGCTAGGCCAGGATAGACATGACTTCCGTTCACCATACGTTGTATATTGCATTTGAAACTGGGAGGGAATAAATTTTATCTTTTTAATTATGGGGGGAATTCAACTTTTAATGTTCTAATGTTTTAGTCCCAGTAGTTTACAAGTTAAATATAACAGCCTAGTACAGAAAAGCTTCAGTCGCGTTTCGCTAAATTGGGCTTCCTCGGTGACGCGCATTCCCTCGGGCCACTTCTGGGACCTAGTTCATTACTGCAAGAGGCAGAGGTCTTTAGCCAGCAGCTTAAGCCACTGTGCATAGCCAGGCTACAAAATTTGCTGCGCACGTTCGTGCGTAGGATCACAAATATCTGGCTACGTTGCCCATTTATATCTTTTTCCCTAAGCTGCCATTTTATCGGTTAAAACTGTTACGCCATTTGTCCATTATAAAAATGCGTAACCCATCCTTATCGCGCTTATATCCTTCGCCCAGTCCTATACCTTTTTTATTCACTTGGCTCCAACTTTCCTCTCCTCCTTTGCATCACCTACCAAAGCTCGTTCGACTCACCTTTCACACAGTAGCTCCGCACTTTGATGCGTATGACCACAAGTAGTTGACTAAGTTACCTGCGTACATCACTTTTACGAATCGACATCTTTTTTCTCTAAATTCTACTACCTTACTTAACCCTAAGAGCTTTGACTATTCTCCTTTCACCTCGCTTATGCCCATCGTTCACTCCTACTCCTTTTCTTATCCGTTTGGCTCTGTCTGTTCTCTTATCTTATGCATCAACTACCACCGTTGCATCACCGAGTTCAAAGTCATAGTTCAATAGTGTATGATGGGATAAAAAGCATTGGCTTTCCCAGACCCATAGGATGGTAAATGCAAAATAAATAAAAATCATTATATTCCGACATGGAACTGAAATGCCAATAGTCTAAACCTAGTACATCACACCACAATGTGTTTTTATCACTCAGATGAATATCTAACAGTTGTTTGAAGGCTGTAATGTTCGGAGCGTTTATCACATGCCTTGGCAAGTCATTCCATTGTGAACAGATTCTAAGAGAGTAAAAATATTTTCTAGTCTAATTGGGAGTGTTGGATAAGCAGCTTGAGGTTTTAACCTCTGGATTGCTTATTTGAGGATGGGTGTGCAGCGATTTGCACGGGGGATCGCTTTCCGTTAATATCCGGTATGCAAAAATGAGGGCTCCGCGTAGTCGTCGGTATTCGGGGGAAAACATTCCGATTAAACTGAGACGCACTACATAATGGAGACCAGATAATCCGCGTGTTGCCTTCGTAGCTATTTGTTGCGGCTGCTCTAAGTGATGAATGTCCCGTTTTAACCATGGGCACCAAGCCTGGGCGGCATATTCGAAGTGGGGACGAATACAGGAGTTGACAAACATGGGTGTCAACCGTCGTACAAAAACACCTGTGGCTCTGAACTCTTTTGCGTGGGACCTAAAGTATTCGGATATATTGCCCACCTATATCCTACTCCAAAAGCTGGCCTTAGGACTACTTAATCAAGTTTCCTATATTTAACCATAATAACGCTGCGCAGTTCCTTTCCTTTGGCTTCGTAACACTTGGCTAGTCCTTATACTTTACTTACGTCTTTGGTTCTGGCTTTAATATCCGCTTGTTCATCCTACCTCCGTAACTCCACTGACTTACTTGGGCATTGTAGCGTCTTACTTTTGTACGTAGGGCCAAAAGGATATGGCAATGTTGTCTGAGTATATCCTAACCAAAAAGCTGACATCCTCTTAGCTAAGAATTGCTTTTTATTTGCTCATAACAAAGCTGCACATTCTCTTCTTACCTTGCTCTGTATCCTTTATTTTATCCTATTCCTTCACTGACTCGTTTTGCTAAGACTGCTATCTCTACTGACCCACCATCTGCCTACGCAGGTTTGCCCACTAAAGTTTGACCTTTCAGCTCCGCAGCGTTAGTCTATATACTACGTAATTTAGTGTATATATGTCCATCCTCCCATGCAGATATACTTGGGCATTTTTACTAATTGTTGTTTTAACCACAACAACAAAGAATTGTGTTTTCACCTCGCGTTCATTAAGTCTCCAAATCAGGAGCCGATTCTGCTACACCGCTAAGTAGGCGTTAAGGCTCACAGCCGTCTGCATCACCTACTTACTTAGGATAATGAACTCCACCGTCGACTGCTTTACTTGATGGGCCGTTCTTACCACCAGTATAAGTTTACAGGATTGCTTACACCGGGACTCTGTCTTTGTTGCAACTCTGAAATATCAGCCCAACACTACCGCCCGACTGCTGATACGACTGCTCAGCAGATTTTTCTTGGTGTCTCCCAACCACAATAGCCCTCTGCTACGAAGTTAAACCGGCACTTATCTTCTTTGCATTCTGCGGTAAAATGATCTATAATAAACAACGTAGGAGGCCACCTTCAACTGTTTTACTTATTCCATTGAAGCGCCGTTGTGCCACTTCATCCGCAACTGCTGCTTCCCAGCGTGGCTGTGCTGCAACCCTGTCTCTGCTACAGCCGTTGCATTTCTCTAGAAATTAAGACCCTTCACTTGAGGCCGTTGCTCTTACATCACCCCACCCACGCATACAATGTCTGACCTTTGCTCAAGGGTTCCGCATATTATGACATCTAGTTTCTGTTTACGGATACTCCTTTCGCAACGCTAATATAAGAAGGCATATACCTACGCATTATACAACAGCTATACATAAACACAGAATGAGGGAAAGAGTGTGTTATTACTCCAGGTAACCAGCAGTGCTCACTTCCTCCTTTCCGTTGAAAGCATTCCTCTCTCTAAACTTTTCGTCCCTGACCCAACACGTGACATACATAGATGGCTTAAATAAATTTTCATTGCTCGTCATATCCCGATACAGCCCTTGAAGGTACTACTCGTAGGTCTTAAGCTATAGGAAGACTGCCCATAGCACCATCACGGGCCTCCCGTCCCAGTTTCCATTGGTTTGAATAATTGGGCTCAACTCCTTATCATCATCGGAACAGCTCAGCAAAGCATTATCTTCTTGCAAGTGTTCCACTTACTGGCGAACCCATGGCGCTATGCTACGTTTATCTTGCTCGCAGATTTATCCAAGTACCAGAATCCTAATCTCACTTGCGTCTTTATCCGCTGGATACATTACTCACCTCGCCAGTGTGGTTTGCAAACTATGCTATTATCTTTACCATTGCGTTCAGCCAAACCTGCATTCCGGGGAATACGGTAAACCATCCCACCCAAGTCATCTAATGCTTTGAACAGTTGGTTTCGACTCCTTCACACTTAAGAAGCATAAGTCCATAAATGCTTTAACTACTTGTAAGATTCCAACTTAGGGCTTTTTCCATCCTGAACAATTGCCTTGGGCTTTCTCCCTGCTGCTACTAGTTAAACCAGATATTACTTTGGATATTCCTCTGCGACGTTACGCAGTTTAGCAGACAACAGATACAAAACATTCAAAAATAGTACAGTTTATCTTTTAACCCCCGTACGGGCCAAGTCATTTCGTCAGGAAATGACAGGACCCATGGGTGAAATAATCTCTCGCCCATCATGCATCAACCAACCAGCATTATGGATGCAGGCAGACTGCGACTGACACAACCAATAATTGTTCAATAAGAAGCAGTTCCAGTTAGAGCTTGTCGTTCGAATGAGTAGCTGGCAGTGTTCTAGGACGTGGCAAGTTTTCGCCAAGCAAGACTTCTTCCCATAAAAAACCACAACTGTTCGTTTAACAACACTGCTACGTGGTGGATATGGCTCGCCAACGAATAAAGTCACAGCCAATCGGTTCGCACTGGCAAGTTGACCTGGACGACATATTACCATGCTTGATAAGCCCCGACACGTTGCCATCTACATATTTCGTCGTCAAGTCTCCTTCGGCGCATTCACCATTGTTCTTAACTTAAACACACAGGAAGCCAGCATTTCGTTTATCATGATTGGGTATTTTAGTCACCAGTGCCTTTTAATTGATGAGCTATAGCGCCCGCTCTATGGGAGGCTGAAGTTTTCCTGCACCTTAATGAGAATTTACCATGCCCATACAGCGCGCCCGAAAACACGTCAATGGGCTTTCTTTACTTTTACTTCTGACTTATCTGTGCAGTTTCCAGTAGGAAAGTCTGAACACCGACTATCCCCGTTACAAGTGCCATGACATGTCTGTACAGTTGCAATTATTTGATCACGCTCTGGTGCGCATACCGTGCATAGCCAAAAATAAATGCTCTTTACTTTGTAGCCATTTATATAACATTCTTTACGCATTCAAAGTAACGCTAGTTACTGCTTACTGTTTGTAAATCGAGTCAGATGACTCACATTCGTTGGAAAATTTGCGATTTCACTAGTATGCACTAAGGCAACTATACCACGATTACAATCGTTGCCTTACTTTCTGTGTAAGCACGCCTGTTTTCCGAAACTGCCTTAAAAACACGTAACACTTTCAATACCCATTCAGAGTTTACCGAATTTATTATTTTTGTCGTGGAGTACTTGCGTTTCGATTAGACGGATTTAATTTTTCTGTTCCTTTGCGCTTAATATGCAAGGTTGATCAGTGAGAGGAAAGCCAACCATTGAGCTGAAATTGCACTTACTACTTTCACCAGTTGACTAACGGAACCTAAGGAATCACTTTTAACCATACAATAATAAGCTATACATTTTATGCTGCCAAACTTGTACGTAACCAATACTGTAGTCTGATGAAGGTTACCCATGTTTACCGCTAAATTATTAGAAAGAACACGCTCTTCTTGCACTATTTCTTCTTTATAATGTAGTAGTCGTTTATGCAGTGCTTCCACATTGCCGGAAACGCAGAGGAATACAAGTCTGAAGAATCAAGTGCATACCTATATTTATCCAGCTAATAGGAGCGATATCAATTTGTGGCAGTAGACAAGCAAGATTTTTCTTTATTATTCTGTTGCACAAGAAGTTACAAATGGTATGGATTCTACCACCCAAGCAAGTGTCATAAAGCGTTTACAACTAATACTGCCAACCAACCTGAATTCACTACGAATGCTCCTATCTTTACCAGGACCTGCTATCCTTCACCAACATAACCCAGTCAAAGTAAAACAAAGGTTAAATAGCCAAAGCGGATGTCATCTTAAAAGGAATTCTTAAAGCAAACCATAAAACTGGAGCTATGCCATATTTTCTAACAATGCTGGGCTTTCACGTAAAAGTTCAGTGCTGTCGATTCCTACCGTTACTGGTGTAGCCTGACTAAGCAACTTGCTTAAGAAGGTGTATTTTTGGGTGCACTATGACTGCGGTTAGCCTTGGGGAATGTATCACAATATAGCATTGCTAGAGCCTCAGTGCTATTTAAATTGGGGTCAACATCAACCGTGCAGTACGTAGTGGGCATTTTCCGGGCAAGCGATCTCCACATAAAACGCCACAAGCATCTGTTTAACATCACTGCAACGTATCGGATGTGGCTCGACACAGAAAATAGTCATTGATCACTGCTTACCTTTGGCAATAACCTCAACATCCAAAATTCGCGAACAAAGCAATATGTGGGCGCAACTTTATTTTTCGTCCATCGGAGTTTATCAAACATCCTATGGGTTCCCTTGCTCAAGATACAAAGAAGGTCTGTTTTCTGAATTATTCCCTCCCATTTCAATTTAGAATTTCCTTAACAGAAACCCTTAATGATTTTACTGGGCTTTGACACCCCATTTCTCTTTGACACAAGTGAAAAAGTCCATCATCCATGCGCAATTTCTTAAGCAAAACTTATGAACCATTATTAGAACTATGTATTTTGCCCACCCCTTCCTCGGTCTCGTGGTATACGTAGGCCTTTAATGTTTCTGTGTTTCCGTAAACCACTTGTTCCCACCTGCATTTGTGTCACTTGTTTCATTGAAAATTAATCTATATTTTTAATTCGGCCTATACCACCGGCATTTTTGTCTTCATTGCTATAAGTCCATATTTAAAATCAATTTGACTATTTTGTAATGGGTCATAACTTCCACGAAGGTCAAAATGGTTGGATGAAAAAGTACTAGGTTCAGCGAAAGAGGTGCTGAATACACTAAAGATTAGTGCCTAAATTTCTATTAAGCTATATGCGGTAAGTTCAGCGGTGAAGTACAGCATAACGGCGGTAGAAATAACATATCACCTTACAAGAAGCGCACCACATTCGTGGACAAAACACAAATCATGCAGCTAAAAAACAAACTTGCCTCGGCTAGTTGTAATAAACGCCAAGGTAAATCGGTGTAAAATATTGCAACGACTTGTAGCATTAAGGAGAGAAAACCATACAGACATGAGAATAAGGCGTCTAAAAAGGTTCGGCTTAAATACCAGCGCGTCCACCGTGAACTGCCGTACGCAGAACGTTAAACAAACATATGTTGCACCAAACACAAAATCTACAAGACAAGGGAAAACAAAAATATTTCCGAAAACGCAGTAAAGTATTTGGCATGTGTCTTGAAAAGGAGTCGTTTATCTTTTGGCATTGACACGCATTCAAACATTAGGTCCTGGCGATTTGGGAAGGGCTAACTTCTTTATTGTCGGAACAGGGTTTCACTTCCATTGTCCTCGGAGACATTCAAGATAATTTGAGTGACTGCATTTCAAATTCTTACTTTTTATATTATTACAATGTGGAAAATAGAAGATAATGGTGTATGGATTTGCTTCCTGAATACGGTTATGATAATTTAAGGTGATGACTACAGGCGTAGTTGAAGGTCACGGCATAATCAAAAGCAGGCAATTGGTAACTACAAGTGAAAGGTGAACGGATGTTTTATGGAGCAAATGAGTGTCAATGCAATTGATTCATATATGTAAAGTTTATGCTTGCATGAAGAAACTGGTAAAAGTAACTTACTTACTTGGATAAAGGCTATTTAAATCTCTTGTCTGCTTATTTTATTTGTTGCACTTCTTGAAATCGCGATTAAAAGACGGCGCTTCTTAACCAAGGTTGTAGAAATGGAAATGCAGAAACAGAGGAATCAATAATCGCATAGCAGGGGTAATTTGTTTTCTGAAGGCATGATGTCATTGAAAACCTATATGGTCCAATAAGGGGAAATTTTACGGAAGTGTTAGATGGGATGGGAGAGCTTTAATGAAGGATAGAAATGTGAATGATTATAAAAAGGTATACTTAATGCATTACTGGAATGTGGAATCCTAATGGGTAATGCTGATGGCTGTGGTAGTTGTCATTCAAAAGTAAGTTTGTTGTAAAGTTAATAACATGTCATTGAGCGGATGCAAAAATGCAAATGTACCAGGAATGCACATAACAACTATAAAGAACAATGTATATATTGATGGATACATATATACGTACAGCGGTATTTGCAATTTACTGAAATGGTTTGGTTACTGTTTTGGTTTAAATCCATATATATATATAGTGTTGGCGGCATCCGGTTTCGGATGTGCCTGTCACTCTGGCAAGCCACAGGACGCCTGCGCCTACAGAGGGACCATGGGTGGCTTACGTTGCACCACCAATAGCTCCAACCACATACCCCATAACCAGTGTAAACCCGAAGGCATAAGACCGGGACGCATGCGGTTAGGAAACACGTTTTATCAACGGAACCGGCCCACACTCATTCACAGGCAAGCACATGTACACTGTATTTGGGAATCAAGGGCACACAAGGCGGTGACTGGACCGTAGTCCGCTCCACAGTGAGTGCATGGAACCACTCTTCGAACCTAACAAGGCCAAAAAACCGTGCACCCTTCCCCTCCAGCAACGGACAACTGTCTCCTGGAGCCAGTATGGACGAGGTAGCGGGTAATGGACAGGTAGGCAACTTGTCAACATGCACATCAAGCGCAGTCACACCGGGGATATTAAACAACAGCCATTCATTTGAGAGAGACAGATAATAAAACAACTCGACTAATTCATAAGGACACGGTGGCATAAACCTTAAGTTAATGAGCATATGAAATAAGTTTTTACAAACAAATCCTAGATGAGTTCACGAAGTCAGAAAGTACAATTTACGGAATGCCACGAAAACAAAAACGTTATGGAAATCGAATAAAATTGGCCTAAGTGAGGTGAGCAAGTTGATGGAATAGAGTACAGGTAGACATTTATATGAGAAAGAAAAGCATTCAGGCAAACTTGAAAACCCACTACCTGAAATAAAGAGACTTAGCATGCAAGCACGCGGTTAGTAAATCGAATGCAGCGTACCTACAAACGCTGCGCCGCTTCCGCCTACGTTCTCTGCTGAACCTGTCGTCGCTTCGGTAGTAGTCCCAACTGGCCTCTCTCATGGCTCAATAGACATTTATATGAGAAGGAAAGGCATTAGGACAAAACTGGAAACCCACCACCTGAAATAAGCAGACTTAGCATGCAAGCACGCGGCTAGTAACTCGAATGCAGCGTACCTACAAACGCTGCGCCGCTTCCGCCTACGTTCTCTGCAGAACCTGTCGTCGCTTCGGTAGTAGTCCCGACTGGCCCGGCTCATGGCTCACTAAGCCTGCCTGACTCGGGCACTCGCGACCGCATGTTCTACAGCACCGTGCGCTTGATGTCGATGGAGAACAACCCATCGGTGCTTGTCGCCCCTGCACTTGTCGCTTCTTCTCTGCATGCATGAGGGCTTTCTCCTGCACCTCAGCAACTGCCTTAGTGGCCAGATCGCGCCACGCACGCCGATCTACCGCCTTCGATTCCCATGATCTGCAATCAAGGTTAGAACGTGTGAGGCTCAATTTAATCGTGTCCTGGTATGGTAACTTTGGTTTCCCCATGTGCCGCTTCCCAATACTCAGCTGATCATATAATAGCTGCTTCGGTATCCGAGTCGAATCCATACGGCTCACATGACCGATCCACCTCAGGTGTCTCAATAAAAGTATTCAGTCCACTGCATGCATCCCACTTCGGCACATAACTTCCGTGTCTGCAACTCTGTCGCCCCAGTCGATGCGCAAAATCCGTCGCAGACACTGCTGATGGAACCGCTCGAGATATCGCACATCCCGACGGTATATCGTCCACGTTTCGCCGCTGTATAGAATAACGGACAGCACCATGGATTTGTACACCATCAGTATCGTGCCAACGGTAAGATGATGATTGTTCCACACTCGGTACTCTAGCTTCCCGAATGCCGCCGCTGCCTTCGACACGCGGATACGCAGCTCACTGTGTAGCAGCTGATCTGTCGACTTCACACTCCCAAGGTAGCAAATGCAAGAGGTGGTTTATACTACTTCAGAACCAACGTTGATTCGTTGCAATATTAAAAATTGCACCTCCGGAGAAGGCTGAAAGAAACAGACAGTTTTACTTGTGTTGATGGTGAGCCTAAATTTGGCCGCTGTCGAAGCCAGAGCACTAGTCATTTGCTGCAACTCATCCGCGCTGTGTGAAAACAACGCACAGTCGTCAGCAAACAGCAACAGACGGATAGTTGTCTCACAGACTAGAGTTCTCGCACCGACGGATGTTCAGCACCCCACCAACCATACGGTGCTCCACAGGAACACCGTAAACACAATGGGCATCAAAAGCACAGGGCAGCATTGCATGAACATATATATTAAACAGGGCAGGAGCTAAGACACAGCCTTGCTTCACACCAGAGACAACTGCAAAGTCATCCGAGGTCTGTCCACTCAGCTGCAACCTCGCTCGCATAACACTGTGCAGACATTCAATTAAACTTACAAACTTACGCGGGCAACCAAACTTACCCAACACCAGTGACAATGCCTCGCGGTTCACCGTATTAAATGCCTTGGTGAAATAAACAAAAAGCGAGTACAATGGCTGGTGTCGTTCTCTGCACTTTCTGTGCAACTGACGAGTCGCAAACGCCATATCTATAGTGCTGCGACCCGAACGGAATCCGCATTGCTCTTCCGCCACGTTAGATTCCACAGCCTGACTGACGAGGCGGTTGAGCAGGATTCGGGCAATCACCTTTCCCACACAACTCAGCAAGTTGATGCCACGACAATTCGTGCAATATTGATTGTTACCTTTGCCCTTGTACAGTGGCAGGTATCACCACCTCCTCAATCCACACGCGTTGCACCAAGTGGTGCAGCGCCGTCAACAACGCGGGTCCGCCGTGTTTCAATATTTCAGGCGGGATCCCGTCGGCTCCGGCACACTTGCTGTTTCGCCGCTGAGCAAGTGCTCTCTGCCTCTCATACAGGGTGGGCGTGCCCGCCAGATTCGCCTTCACATCGTGCTGCTTCAGACCGTTCAATGTAAACCAGTCGATCTCCGAACGGTTGTTCAAGAGACAGTCAAAGTGTTTTCGCCAGATCTGCATTATGTCTGCAGTCTGTGTGCAGGTAGTGCCTGAACTACCATCGATCATTGTCCTCAGCGGCTCCAATCTCGGTCCATACACCGCCTTCAAGGAGTCAAAGAATTCCTTGTGTTGGCGGCGTTCGGCGTAGCATTCAATCTGCTTCGCCTTCTCCGTCCACCATGCAATTTTAATGCGGCGGAACTCTCGCATCAGTCGCCGTCGAAGTTTGCGAAGCCAACTGCTCTTTTCCAAGTCACTGGGGTCTGCAACATGTGCACCAAATGCTGCATTCTTCTCCGACACCAATGCGCCAATCGTCACATTGTTGTCATCAAACCAATCATGCCGCTTAAAGTTTGCGCGCCCGATGGTCTCCTCGGCAGCAGCTGTCACCTGTTCGCGAATGTGGTGCTACACATCGCCCACTGTGGCTGTGCAACCCAATTCACACTGGCGTGCAGTCAACGCTATATATATATATACGCTGGGTGAGATACATATACGTACACATTTATACGACTTTTATATAATATATATACATTTAGATGTATATATATAAGACTCACCCGGCATATATATATACGTTAATGGGTACATACGCACAGATATGGTACTCGAGACACTATGCTGAGGGATATGCCACAATTATGTTTCACTTCACCGTGGTTGGTTGAATGTCACCGATACCTAACGTAAGTAGTTGTAAGGTGGATAAACGGTTGTATATGTAACATTTTTTGACGCTGGTTCAAGTGTTTGGAATGATACCGTTCATGTAACATACAGTGCTTGTGGAGATATTGTTGATGTTTTATCCTTTGGGATAAATAAATTGGACAATTTAACGGCGGTTTCAAGTAAGTGCGTTTTGCTTGCTGAGTAACTTACCTCTTATGCGATTTAAAGGTGAAGGTATATCGGCATAGCGGAAAGCCTGGACATATACATGTTACTTTATAATTTTAACAATAGTGATAGCCTGTTGGTCCTGCGCTGCATATGCACGTTGATAATGTTAGTACACGTCTATGCAGGGTTACCCCCTCGAAGGCTACAACGCTACAAGGGTCTGTAGATTTCGGTTGGTTCGGTCTGTATGTATGTACTGTTGTCCTAGAAAAGATGGTATGACGCTCGCATATACAAATTCTTGCAACGACTTTGGTTCAGCTAATGGTCGTATGGTTATGTTATCTGGAAAAAATCGCGATGGTGTTCCTATGTGTATAGTTTATTCCTTATTTACGGAGACCGTTTTCCCAATTATCTTTCACCGTGTCAAATGTCCTCTGAGTTCACACCGCTTTTGGCGTTGCGTGTTTGGAACTCCGAGTGGCAACATTATAAACCACGCATGTGTGGTATGTAATCACCGGCTTACTTTGATAGACGGTGTGGTTGAACGGTAGCAGCGGAATGAGTATGCACATGCCGCCAACCACATCTGACTGAAAGAAAACCCGTAAATAGCTGAAAAGCTATGCTTACGTATGTGATAGTCGAACTTCATTTTGGAAGTAGGAATAAGGCAAGGGATAGGCGGTGGGTCGACGGAGTTGTACGTTTAAGGTATTCTCATGCTGATGTGTAAATTTTGCCCCAGTTTTAAGGTCTAAGTTATGGAACTTGTTACCTAAATAGTTATGCTATACGCATGTCATTGAACTAATGGATAACAGTTCTTCACATGTAAATAACCGATTGTCTGTTCACTGACATGCAAAGGCAATGGATGAAGGTTGCATGTGTAGGAGGATGGTGATGAAAACGGTACGTAAACTAATCACTGCATCGTCGCTCAACCCCAATCAAAGTTTTATCGCATTTGCTGCGGAAGAAAGCAAAGCGTCACGTAAGCACAGCGGATCACTGAGTCATGGGGTATAGGTGCTTTCTTTAGGTGTAGGCGTGAACGAATATGCTAAATGATTAGGTGTGACATGGTACCCTTTAGTATGAGACAAGCACGGGGAGAACCGGTGGCTATTGTACATGGGGCTTCATAACTTACCAACCTACCTGTGAGAGGCTAAAGTAGCTATGAGGTGAAGTGATAGTTCGCTATAGGAAAGGCAGCTGGAAAGGTGAATACGTATGCCAAATGGAAAGGGAGGACGAGATGATCGCCGTTCACCCTAATTCTAATATCCGCATCATTGTGGGGAGCGCGTCCATGGACGCACTACCCGCAATACGTGTACACTAAAGATGGTGGGTCTTTAAGAGGGCCATTTTCGCGTTCCCTTTATGTAAGCCCTAAGGAGGGCAAACGTAACGTACCCTTGTGTGATGTCATGGAAGCGGATGAAGCAGCTGAACATGGTGAGGCTGCGCAGCCCTAGAGAATAATAATAATATACATGTACTTATGTATTCAGGCTTACCGGACTGTAGTTTCATGCTCCACCGTCTGCGCATGTTGCATTTGGGTCTACGGCCACTGAGACAGACACATGAGACACTGAAATGGTATTGAACGTATGGATACGCTTACACCTAGTGTACACGGCGAACGAATGGGGTAGGCAATGGACAGAGTTGCGAATTTATGGGTAGCTAACAGAATCTATGAAGTGAAAAGAAAAGAGAAGCAAAAGCCACCTACCGAAAGTTTATGGCGGCTGCGGACTGCTGTGCGTTGGTTCCCAATGAGGACCTTTGTCACAGGCAAACAGGAGGATAACTGTTGGGGTGCACAAGCGGCGAAAAGGAAGTCGGTTGCGTTCCAGTCTATGGGGGGAAAGGTAGAAGAAAGCACGCAAACTTACATATGAGCCCAGCCAGCTATAGGAACGGCGGAGGACATATGGATGACGTTGCTCACGTAGCAAAGAAGGAGAATTGTGGCAGGTTACCGTGGCGCTAACGTATGGAAAACATGCGTAGGCTATGCAATGGAAAGTAACGGAAATGTCGTGTCTACCTACGGAATGTTAATGGCGGCGGAGGAAATATATGCATCAGTTAACAGTAAGGACCTCTGTCACAAGCAAACCGGAGGATAAATTTTGCCGTGTACAAGCCGCGGACAGGCAGTTGGTAGCGTTCCAGTCTATGGAGGTAAAGGTAGCAAGAAAGCCACGCAAGCTAACCTGTGCATCTAGCCAGATATTAGCATGGCAGGGGACACATGGCTGACGACGCTCGCAAAGCAGCGGAAGACAAAGGTCGCACGTTTTTTCGTCTCAGGAGAGTTCTGCATCTACCAAGCCGGGAGCCTTTCACCCCTACTTCAAATGTCTGGTCAGACCACATCTGTAAAACGGCCTACATGCAGGGGCATCATCCCTACAGAAAGGTATTAGTTGTATTGAGCGTGTGCGAAAACCAGGCAGTCGAATAATACGTCGGCGTGGATTATCGTGTGAAGCCGGTTTGGGTAACTTGGATTTATTTTCAATAAGAAGACAGATGGAAATAAATAAATAAATAAATAGGTATATTTCTACACCTGCTAGAGGCTGCACCCTAAAGGGTTCAGATCAATGCTTACATAAATCCGATGCTATTGTATGGAAGTTGGCAAAATATATGTTCATCGTTAGCAATTGCAAATGCATTGGCACTGTTTAGTATACAGCTACTGGGTCGCAGGCGCCCACCTTGACATTTTTCTGGTTCCTTCGGGCGATATTGAGCTCCTTGTACTTTATTGTGAATAATTCGCGGAGGTGTAGCACCAACAGCGGGAGTGGTACAGTTGGAGACAGTAGTGTGGGCCCATATGGCCCAAAGGTTGTTTGAAGTCTACGTATACAGAGTGCGAGAGGTAGAGATAAGAATCAGATCACTAATATGGTATGTTGATGAGGAACTAGTCCGATGAGGTCCCGTACGCAGTGTGGGTCAGGTGCGTGAATTATGAGGAAACGAGTAAAAAGCCTTAAGAATAGTGGCATGTCACTAAGCAGAAATGTAGGCGTGTTCGTGCGAGAGCAGATATATGCACAGAAATTGTAAATGTGATATCGGTCAACTTGCCAATGTGTGTTAGGGGCGGTGACTTTATTGAGTGGTGAGTCACATCCGCCACGTCGCAGTGCTGTTAAACAGATATTTGTGGCTTTTTGTAGGAAAAATGCTTGCCAGACGAAGACCCACTCCGTCATGAAACATTGCCGGCTGGTGATATAACATTGGCAAGATGTCATCTGCCCGATTACCCTCGCGGATATTCGCACTCAAGTAACGCCAACTTGTTTCCCATGGCCGTGTGGTCGCCTTCTGAGCTGTTGTAGTTGGACGACTCAGGTGCTTTGTATTGAGTTGATAAGTTTTCTAGGTTATTTAGTGTGTCAGGATTACGAAGTGCGGGTTTTCTCTTTATTCTTTATTGTTTCCGTGCCCATGGGAGAGTCGCAGGTATGTCCTCAGCGGTGTTTTGTGCAGTAATGTTATCCTGTAGAACATGGGAGAGAACGAAACGGACCGAGCAAACTGCCAACAAAATTGAACAGGACTATGTTATTGTATAAATTTAAAATTTATGGTAAAGTTGTGCTGGGTGAAAGCAGTGGAGTGACCGGATATGTTATACATCATATCCGTAGTTTTGCGTTCATGCACGAGACCCGATATTTGCTGAATGTGAGAGGAAGTTGCTGGCCGAAGTAGCCTGGCGTACGCAAAAGTTGCCCTGTTTGGAAACCCTCAGTATCAGGCGTTGTTAACCTGTAAATGAGTTGAGGGAATCAGAATGACATAGTGGGTGGTTTAATAAGCGCTTAAGATATAGGTTGAGACATCTGATGCCAGTGCTAGAGCTTATCGTTCGAACATGTATGAGAGCCAGCGAAGTTATTACGCCGGGTTTGAGGCCTTGCAAATAACAATATAACCTGTTAGGTAATCGGATGCTAGACAGCTGGGTGAAGGGGTGAGACGTAGTGTCAAATTTGTGACTAGAACGGGATTTATAAACTACAGCTGTAGCAACCTTACGGTTGCTAATTTAGCCCTAAAGAGACCTGGAATAGCGGCAAAAGATAGGGACTTCTACAGTGCAGCAAACAAGACAAATATACGCCAGGAAAGGGTGCTTCTGGGAGTCTGGTTAGTTATGTGGAAGAAACTGCTTGCTGTCAGGCCTTCGACTTTAATAATAGGAGAGATAGGCTTGAAGACTGCAAGTTTAGTTAGAAAATGGTTGTGGGGCCAGCGCTGACGGGGACCTGGAATATAAGTATTGTGAGCAGCAGCCGCAAAGGATGCTACGTGTGTCACTCTGATATGGACATCCACGGTGGAACATTGAAGTCAAATAGACTGCTAGTTACAACTCACTAATTGGTGAGTTGCTGCCAGCCTGACTAGTTAGTATACAGGAGCGGCACGCTTTGTTAGCCCCAGCATAGTCTGATAGGTGTAAAGTGCGGAAGACAAGAGAGAAAACAGACAGCACTACTTGCGACAGTTGTAGTGGGAAAACGACAGTGGTGCCGGCTCCGGAAGTGTCCGAGGGTAAGGAAATAATACAGACAGACCCGCCAATTGCTGTTTTTACCCCAAGGTTTGCGATAACCAGAGGTGCAAAAAAGTATACAATAGAGTATGGTTAACCATAGTAGTGAATAAGACCCAAAGAATTTAATGTGCCCAGCCTCTGGCGCTGGTGGAATAAGAAAGCTATCAGTCCAATAGACGATGATGTGGGAATTAAAATTGCATGGCGGCCGATGAGCTGAGGCTAGTGGTACTTTTTCCACCGTTGATTAGCTGCGATATGAACGAAGACAGAGGCCAAACAAGAGAGGAAGACGTTAATGTGAGCTGAGATTCATGATAGTGGAGCCGAGAGGCATAACTTAATCAGGGACTGGAACTTTCGATTTCGGTAGGCGTTACCAAGCATAGAGATGGTGATTCAGACAAAGAACAGTATACCAATGCGAAACATAGTCGCTGGCAGCCGATGCTCAAAATAAGAGAGGCCTTGGTTCGAGACCTACAGGCATTTGGAGCCTGAGAGGCCTGA
>OX104071.1:24929141-25062423 GCA_944474145.2 Dicrocoelium dendriticum
CAGCTCTCGTACATGAGTCTCACCGCTATTGTTATTATCACCACCGCTTCGGAAACGCAGCGCGTAAGTGCCTTCCAAAGTGCAAATACCCCAAAGCCTTTTCAACTCCTACGTCGGGAAACCACAGGGCCAGCCAGTAATGGCGGCGGCTGTCGCTGGCCAGGTCATTAGTTGCCTGTTGTGCGTATTTGGCTCCACAGCTAAACTTCATTTCTTGCTTGACAATGGTGCAGAAGTCAGCGTTCTCCCCCGTTCTCTGGAAAAACGCACACTGCAACCAGCTGGTCCAATGCTTACGGCAGCTAATCAGAATAAACTCGCTGCCTATGGCCAGAAATTACGTACTTTGAGTCCCGGACTACGGCGTAACTTCCCTTTCATTTTTACCATTGCCGATGTGTCAAAGCCCATCATCGGAATCGACTTCTCAGCAAGTTCGGTCTTGTGGTCGACCTACGTTGTGGGAATTTACGAGACGTTACTACGTCTTTAAGCATCCCCTGCAAACGTGCTCCAGTTAATTCTCTCGGGCTTCGTATCCACATACCTGACTACTCACAGTACTGCTCATTGCCCTGACAATTCCCGCCCCTAATTCTAGCGAGTAACGATACTTCTTACCCTAAACACGCTGTACGCTAGCACATCGTTACAACCGGTAACTACTTAAGCTCGACGCTTGCGCCCTGATAAACTTCAGGCAGCTGTAAAGGAATTTCAACACATGCTTGATCTCGGCATTCTTCGTCCTTCAAACAGCTGCTGGGCATCACCTCTCCATCTGGTGTCAAATAGTCAGACGATTGGCGACCATGCAATGACCATCGTGCTCTCAACAACGTCACGGTTCCGGATAGGTATCCTATCCCTCATATTCACGATCTCTCCCTTGGACCAGCAGGAAAGTCGATTTTTACCGAACTCGATTTAGTCAGAGCTTACCATCAAATCCCAATGGCAGAGGAAGACACCACAAAAAACCGCTGTAATCACTCCATTTGGCCTTTACGAAGTTCTTTGCATGCTTCTTGGCCTCCGGAACGCAGCACAGTCTTTCCAGCGCTTTATGGAGCAGGTCCTCCGTGGACTTGATTTCCTCTCCGTTTATATTGACGACGGTTTGATGGCAAGTGCCACACCCGGCGAGCATTTATCACACCTCTGAATGGTTTTCGAACGCCATGACGGCCACGGTATAACCATTAACCCAAACAAGTGCAAATTTGGTCACCCAACGGTCGAATTTCTCGGTCACAATGTCAATGTGGTAGGTAAGTAACCCCTCCTGGATAAATCATAAGCGATCCTCGACTATCCGATGCCCCAATCAGTCCGAAGCCTACGCTGATTTCCTGGTATGATCAATTACTACGGCTGATTCATTCCCAACGGTGCAGGGTGACTTTATCCGCTTACCGACTTACTGAAAGGTAACTCAAAGACGTTAACGATAACCCCAGAAGTTGAAGCAGTTTTCATGACCGTCAAGCAGAAGTTTAGTGAGGTTACTTCTCCCCATCACTTGAACACCACTGGGGATGCTACACTTGTCCTTAAGACGGATGCTTCAAGTTCCGCTGTCGGTACAGTTTTGCAGCAGTTATTTGATAAAGAATTTCAACCGCTGTGGTTTCTCTCACGGAAACTACAACCTGCTCAGGTCAGGTAAAGCACCTTTGGTCGTGAACTGCTTGCCATGTACTTGGCTGTGAAACATTTCCGGCACTTTATAGAAGGACCTCGTTTCATACCCTTGACAGATCACAAGCCACTGTTGTACGCGTTCCGTTCTGCCTCCGACCGTTACTCACCGAGAGAAACGCGTCATCTAGACTATCTTTCGCAGTTTTGTGTTCATGTTCGCTATATCGACGGTTCTAATACCGCTGTTGCCGGTGCATTGTCCCGCACTCATATGAATCAGTAGTCGTCAACACCCAACGACTTGGAGCAAATAGCTGCCGCTCAAAACGATGATCCTTAGCTTGCCCAACTTTGTTTACACCCCCATTGAAGCTCACACAACTGCCCGTACTTAACTCTGACATAAGAGTTTACTGTGACCTTTAAATCGGTATGCCTAGACCCTTTGTCCCACGATCATTTCCTCGAACCATTTTTGATCATTTTCATGGTCTTTCACACCCAAGTATCCACTCCACCGTAAAGCTCATTACCGACCGCTTCCTCTGGCACAATATGTGTTCGGACATTAGACATTGGGCTAAACATTGTCTTAGGTGCCAAAGCAGTAAAGTTCACCGTCACACAGTCACTACTCCAGGTACCTTTTCACTTCCTGAAGCACGTTTTAGACACGTTCACGTAGATATTGTTGGCCCTTTACCTCCTTCCAACGCTTTCACTCATCTTCTAACATGTGTTGACTATTTTACCCGTTGGCCACAAGCAGTTCCTTTACGTGCCACATCTACCGATTCTGTTTCCCGTGCTTCTGTCGAATCTTGGATTTCTCTTTTTGGTGTTCCGTCCACCATCACTACCGAAAGAGGGACGCAGTTCAGTTCCATTCTGTTCTGTGATCTGAGTCCTTTATTAGGCTGTGCTCACCTAAGAACAACCGCGTACCCCCCGCAGCCAGTGGCCTCGTCGAGCGCTTTCACCGACAAGTAAAAGCTGCCATTAGGCTAGTTTATTCGACTCACGCTGGTCTGAGCGTCTACCTGCGAACCTCCTTGGCATATGCAATACAATCAAAGTGGATATTGGGTGCTGCCCTGCAGAACTCGTTTTCGGGACGACCTTCTGACTACCTGGTGAGATGGTTGAACAGTATTTTCTACCCGGTCGTTTGTGTTCTCATTACGGTTAGTGGGTGGAAGCAGTCGTGGGGGTCCGACACAACAGTTTCTCTGGCGACGGAGGTGTTGAATTATCATGGCTATTGCCTTCGAGCAGTTGCAATCCCTCCTTCAGCAGCAGCAGTTTCGGTTTGAAAAGTCACAGCAGCAGTTATATGAATTGCTGTCACAAAAGCTCAACATCCATGTGGAATGGCGGCCGGAACCGAGGCAGACATCACAGGAAATTGCAGATGTATGTCACAGACTGCTTAGTTTGAACAGTGATCCAAAAATTGTTGATCTCAGACCCGCGGAAAGTGAACCCCAGTTCTGTCCCGCAGATATTAATGACCAAAACATGAATCCAGACGTGACCAACCAGAAGCCCCCGTCTACGTTTTGGAACAAAGGTGAGAGGCATTCTACGGGAAATTTCGCTCACAAAATGCCTTCTTGTCAAAGCGCGCACAAATTCATGTGCAAGCATACTCCAAGATTACGCGCAAGTTCCAACTTCCAAAGAAAACGGTTTCGCGGCGAAGTAAGGGAGCGACGTCTGTAGTATTTCGCACAGACTTTCCAGAGAAGAGAAAATGCCCTACAGTGAAACACAATAATATTCCGTTATCGCTGCGACCAGAAACGATGCATACTAGAAAGACCATTTCTCCATCAACCCAGCCAGGACTTAGCACATCGGCAGTCAAACAAAAATTTCATGCGGTTCAAAATGTTTTGGAAGCGAAAGGAATTCAGAAGTTCTACTTGCTCAGTAAGCCAACGAATCGTATCATATCTTGCACTAGTGGGGATACATATCCCGAATACTTTTGTTCTGACAACGTACTCGAACGAACGACATCGCATACTTGGCCTGAGCCCGAACAACCTTGGTTTTGGATGCATGTAGACCCAGGCGGATACTCTTGTGTGAAGTTATATTGTCCTCCGTATACTCACTTTTTTAAGGGGGAGAGGTGTTATAGCGGAGGTAAGAATACTCCACCACTCCCCGTGGTTCTGTGAGTTTTATTCCACACACCCCTATTCACCCCGTCCTCTTTTACGGTTCCTCATATACGTTTCTATTACTTCCCTTTTGTGACTAGCTTGCGTTGACACTGAATCTTATGCTTAATGGTTTTTCCCTTACTCTGTACATTTCGCTCGTTCGTGAGACATCGTATCGATTCTTCGCCCCTGGAATGACTAGCTTTGATTGATCGATTGTCAGTCTTTCTGCATAACCTGTGTATATGCCATAATTTGAATCGTGTGATTGAGTTGCCCACACAGACGTTTGGTGGCCGGTTTGGCGTGCGGCGTGAACAGTATTTTCTACCCGGTCGTTTGTGTTCTCACTACGGTTAGTGGGTGGAAGCAGTCGTGGGGGTCCGACACAACAATGGTACTGGACTTTTGCACCACCGGTGAACTAGACTCCTTCTCGTACGTTGAAAGCATCAGACAGCATTTTCGATCCACTCGATCAACACCTACGCGGCCTAACTTACGTAAACAGCAAATCCACCCAGATTTGCACGAGTGTCCGTTTGTTTTCATCCGCGTTTTCATCCGAATACCTTTAACTCCGCCCTATGAAGACCCGTACCAGGTCTTGTCACGGAAACCCAAGTATTTCGTGTTGAATAAGAATGGGTCAACAGAATCCATGAGAATTGACCGACTCAAACTTGCTTACGTTGAACCCACAGTCGATAGTATAGATCCCGTTTCCTCCCCTCAACATACACCGTTCCCTGGATCATTACCCCCTACCCAACAGCACACTGACGCCAGTACACCGAGTCCTCCGTGCCCTCCGACTACACGCAGCTCCACACACACACGTTCTGGTCGTGTTGTTTCCATTCCACCTAAGCTAGCTCAGTACGTTCCGTAGGCACTTTGTCGAGCGTTTCTTTAGTGCACTCTCTAGAAAAGAGTACTGCAACGATTGTAAACAATTTGATTATTTTTCATTTTCACGCTTATCTATTTCGCTGCAGTTGTTGTACAGCTTGGTTTTAATTAACTATATATACATACACTTGGTTTCCAGTTCATCTTCCGTGGTTCTACCTTGGTTTCTGCCGGATTATTGTGATTGTGAGCGTCGCTGCCTGCTCTATTCACGATCGGACTCTACGTAAACGTACACTTCGGCATACCTCGCGATTTACGGTCGTCGGACGCTTAGGCGCTTCAGGATATTTTATAATTGAGGTAAACCTAACTGACTGGGTGTTTTCCTTGCCAGTTCCTCCAAATGCTGAAATGTCCATGTATGTAAGCATCTAATGTTCTTAATTATATTATATGACATTGATAAGTTCATAAGTAGCAGAGGTGAACATTAATTAATGTTTCTGTGTAGGTCTCTATCCTGAAGCGTGCTGTATGCATAATACCTGCTAAAGTGTAGATGGAACAGATTTCTGGATTGCTATGTGCGTAGGAAGAAAGTTATCCTTCATTACAATTGATTATATGATATAAATTTGCGGACGCACAGGAGTGATGTACATATATGTATGTATATATATAAATCTTTATATATGTATAATATATGTATGTATATATAAGACTTACTGCTGAGGTTTGTTATAGGGACAATCAGAGTGTTCACATTTACCTTTGCTAAATGCGAATGCCTTCTTTCACGCAAGGGAATATGAGTTTGCATGAATTGATTGTATGTAAGAATGTAATTGCGTGATTGAAGATTTCTGATTTAAAGAGGTGTTACGGAAGAAGGTGGTTTCTGGAAACGGTGTCAATGGTGTAAACAATTTCGCGTCGGTAAGGGTGGCGGAGTTAATCAATGGTATTCCGTGAAGTAGGGAAAATGGAATTCTGTAAATCTTCTCGCAAAAGATAAATAAGACGTAGTGCTCTGTATGCAGTAATCTGAACTGAAGAGGCAGTGGATTTTACCTTAAGTACATATATATCTATAAATAAACCGGTTGCATAGTGGAGTAATGAAACGTCATGACTGTTAGGTTAATGTTTGGCGCAAGGTGTCGTCCGTATAACGCTAACGGATGTGGCTGGCCACGTTTTACTGAGGTACGCTTTCAGCTGTTTCGATGGTGTATGGTTATATGCGAGGTGGGCAGACGGGACGCGCAACCATATGCAAATATTCTCTTCTAAGTGGGGAGCGTTGCGAAAGCTCGGCACCCACCAAGCGAGAATACTGAAAAATGATTCATCAAATATTGTTAACGGAGGAGGGGAGGGCGCATCGAGGTGAACATTGCTAGGTAACAGTGCACTAAAGAAAATGGGTTTACGAATAATGGACCGGTACATCCATCATCATCCTCACCATACACGTTAGCTAGAGGTGGGGAACACCTCAGCTGCTGTGCCGTATGTTAGTGGTGTTAGTGGTTGAAAAAGTCTGCATGAGGTGAACTTACCAGGTTCCTATTGGAGAGGCGTGCTGCTCCAATAGGTTGCAGGGTTGCATCACACGTCTTGATGTATGAATTATACCGTATATTGGCTGAGGATTACGGAACCACCCACTGAACCTGTGATCTTGTAGTCCGCCGCAAGGAAATAGCAGAGTTTTCAAACTTCCTATGCGTTATGGGACAACAAGACACAGAGACAGAAGGTGGCCCTGAAATGGGCCGCTGCTCCGTTAGCTAAGGAATGTGAAACGTAGAAGAACTGGAAGACGAAGGAACACCGGACACGGTGCTGTGGTAGGAGACGGCGAATGCAGGTACGTTAGAGGTTATCCGAAAGAGTAATCCGGCTGGACCAGAAATGTTACTTGTGGCCAGGTATCATTGAAGCATCACACGGCGGCGGCAGTACGTGGGAGGAGGATCCCTGGTATCATGAAGTTGGACGGTAAGTGGCAGCTGATATCTGAGTTGTTCTGAAAGACAAGTGCTCATAGCAAACAAATGGTACCTGTCACTGAGTATCAATGGTCCATGAGATGGCGGCTGAAGTACGTGGGAGAAGGTTTAGTAGCAACTTCAGGTCGGATGGCTTGCATTGTTGGCTTGGCAGGTTTGTTGGCAACGATAAGTGGCAGGCCAAAGAAGGGCGCCTTGCACTGTGCCTGTGAAACAATGGAAGGGAACGGGGGGACCACAAAATGCTTGGAAACCACAGGACATCAAATCACATTTCATTATGTCAGGCCGGAAACCAGGAAGTGCCGTGCTTATCATTGTCATTGTTAAAACGACCTTCCTTCGTGGGTCTTAAGTTCCGAGATCCGCATGGGGACAACTATCGCTCCCATTCAACCGCCAATCAGTGTAAAATTTACCAATGCATCCGTAACCCATGTCTAAATGTTGTACGAAAAGATAAATGTGAGTATCAGCGTCACTTTTCGCGGCAATGGTAATAGAGTCCTAAAGCGTTTTATCTCCATGTTAGAAGTGTTCGAAATGTGAAGGAAAGTATCATCGCACTGAGGACTCCCCTACGGTTCACAGTAAGCAAAAGTGCTGTGCCAGCTAAATGCATGCACATTCTTAATTCCATCCATGCATTCAAGGACAGTACCTTCCTCGGTTTCACCCCAAACGTCTACGATCACTTTTCATTTCACTACGGGGAAGGTCTTGCCGAAACTCTAATCCCTGCAGCTAACACCATCTGCTGGCGCAGATGGTATGCACGCAATGCTCCTACGAGCGTACGCTGCAGCTGCAATTGTACCCTAGTGGAGCTGTTCACTAAATTATTATTGCAAGACGAGCATCCCAGTGATTGGGAACGCGGTACCATTACACCAATCTGCAAAAGCCATATTCACAAAGGTCCGACAAATTACCGACTGATGAAGCTGTACACTTTCCAACCTCATGGAATGCATCGTCCAACACCCTATAAAGGACTACATGGAGGCTGAGAAACCGCTCTCCGATTGGCAGCAACGTTTCCCGCGTCAACGTTTGTGCCTGAGTGACCTGCTGCTTGGCACGCATAGGAGGACGACAACTGAAAACTGTAGCCTAGAAACGCATGTTATGTTCCTGCATTTCGCGGAAGCACTCGACAAGGTCGACCACAACATTCCACTACAGAAACTGTTGTCTTAAGCCATTTCAGGGGCCTTGATGGACTGCATCGGGAACTAGCTTGCAAACCGCGCCTTCCAAGTAAGCGTCCACGTAGCGTTGAATCCCCGATTTCTTGCCACAAGCAGCATTCCCCTGGGGATGGTTCTCCGACCGCAACTATTCCTAGCCGCCTTTGATGATATCACACCACAAGTGCAGTCTTGGCTGCTGATGTATGCGAATGACGTGTTGAGTGGGCGCGCAATTAACCTTCCGGACGATGCCCACGCACCTCCGACGGACCTGCACTATATACATCAGTGGTCCATAGTAAACAAACTTCCATTTACCGCTTCGAAATATGATGTCCTTTCTACCCGCTCTTCCGTTTACTCTCCTATATATTAACCATTAGCGTCCATCCTCCACACCAATTAAGCCGTAACAGACTTTGCATAATTACCCGGAGCAGTGTTTCCGTATCCGCTTCCTGCCGGAAAGCAGCAGCCGCTGCTCACCGCATGCTGTGATTGCTGAAAGCAGCCTTCCGTCAAATTGACCACCGCAATTTCCACCTCTGGTACGCTGTTCTTCCACCCCACTTGCAGTTCCCTATTCCGGCTGGGAGCACTTGGTTGTTGAGTGATCAATGCATACTCGAAGACTCACAACGTCCAGCAAACAAACTGGTACGACGTCTTAAGCACATGCTTTAGGCGCTGGGACTTCCCTGCCTGGGCCTCTACTCCCTTCGGTACCCATGTCCCGGGGCGACCTGATCGTTCCATTTATGATCTTATCTAACGCTTGACATGCCGGTCGTCATGCACTCACCTTGCAGCAATCTGGCTCCCGCGGAGGTCACCACCCAAGAAATCTATGATATCAACACAGTCCGCAGAACTGCGGAGGACAGCAATTCGCTTTGGGAATCCGCCGACCGTGTAATCCTCTGCCTGCGGATGCAGTCTTGGCACCCACAGCGCCGGATTTCCAAACCCACCTGCACTGTTATGTGTCCTAATTACACGTCGATATTCCCTGATTTGACTACCTTCTACTTGATGGAGTTTCTGTCTTCTTTTTCCACCACCTACTTCCTTTCCGTAGCCCTTTCGATGGCTTGGTGAAATGTCATACTTTGAGCCGGCATGCATTCCGTTGAACTGCCGCATATGCACGGTGAAGATACGGGTGAGACGGGAGTATAAGCGGCTATAACGTTGTTGGGTCTATCATTGGACACCACGGAAAATATTCTCCGTATGGGTTATGTAAAAGTCCATTAATGCAATGTTCTCCATGTAAAATAACGCTTGCAGCGCGCAGCGGTGTAAGCGGAAGCCACATGCAACTGAAAGGACTATTAATAGCACATTGACAATGGTCACTAAGTAAGCAAGGAGTTATGCGTTTCCCTAAGCAAATGCATAACTTGCGCACTTACCGATTGTAAGCGTGCTCCATAGACAACTCGTCGTGACGCAACAATGAAATTATCTTCTTTTGCAACCCTAAGGGAATGCAAACTTACATACATAGAAGGCAACTTACTCGCACCACTGGGTACATGTGTATGCCGGCTCACCATGGTATGAGAAGCAACTTTGATGGAACGGTCGTCCGCATACGTCACAACTTATCCAATCAACATGTTCCGAGGTATTTGAGGCGTCCTCCCCCTGTTGACACAGGGCGCACTGGCACTGTCCGCATCTTCAGCAGCCGTCGCCTTCTTTGCTCTCCATGTGTATGTCCGGTAACGAGCGAATGTTCTCCCTTTCCTGGAACGGAATCTCAATTCCTCAGACATAATGCTGGAACCCCCACCTCCACCGCATGGGCTATCAAAGGGGACTTCCGTTTGTGCCGCCTATGGCCATTGCAATGAACCTACGGATAACCAGTCCCTACCAAGACCAAGAGGAGCGCTTCGCTAACGCGGGTTTTCGGCGAATTTCTGCTAGTCGAGGAACCGTTGCCCGTCTTCGCCTGGGTAGCGGTATCAGTGGATGACGCGTACAATACTTGGAAGATAGGCAGGTCCTCCCAGGATAACCGTTGTACTTGTTTAACCCTCGATGATCGGGCGAATACTTCCACATTACTGTGAGTACCCAGCAGCTCACGCATACAAGCCATTACGCCCATCGTGCGGTTGAACTCCTCCGTGCCCATACTCAAGACATGGGCCTCCAAGTCAGCGAACATTTCCCGAGTGATGCGAAATTTTGCGGCCCGGTCAACCACTCTATCCCTACGGCATCGCACCCGCGCCACCGTCAGGGTTCCTTCTACGTCCTCCGAATGGGCCGGTTCCGATACACTATCCATTGGCAGCACTTATCGGCAACCACCAAGCGCCTGCTCCTCGTCGTGCGCCTGCAGGCCGGCCACGTGAATGACGTGCGCAAATGGAATGCGCCACTGACGATTAAATCTACATTCGCATGCGCTGTCATTTTCTATGACGACACGTTGCATGCCAACGCCCTCGTCATCCACCAGCCAATACCCGCCGTCTGGGTTGACACTGCGAATGAGGAATTTAACACTGTGCTGCACGTACTGCCGCCGACAGTACGACGACATCCTCCTCAAAATAACGTGCCCACTGCTTACACGCTGCTCCACATCGCACATACCAAGCTGATCTTTCGCAAGCAATGTTTCCCTCTCCTCCATAATGCCAGTGCAACGCTGCACTATCACCTGAAACAGGTGAAGTAGAGTTGACCGCTCAAACAATGTTTCTTTCAAATGCATATTTTCCCTCTCAACCCGAGTTGCACTGTCACAATCAAACAATACCACGTGGCCCATCAAGTGCTCCGCCCAGCTAAGCCGCCATGGGATCCATGTGCGACGGAGGTATTGGAAGCATTCCGCGCTGCGCAAGGATATAGCCTCCATAATACGATGTTAAGGTGCGCAATCGTGCGTGTACAACAACGACCGCAGCATTTTGGACAGAGACCTCTTATCTTCCGGGTTGCAGAACGGAAGGTGTGTGTAACGCCGCTGCATGTCCAGCATGATGTGTACCCAGCAGAATACGATGTTGGCAGTGGGGTAGGCATTGCGAAACGCATTAACTTGAGCAGCGCACTTGTCCGTCGCTAACGTTCGAGCACCGGCAACTTCGGGGGCCAACTCAAACATACCCCACACTGCCACTTTGTAAGTAAGCTCCGTCTCATTTGGCAATAGCGCATAAAAACCTCATACCAAGATCACTAACGTCCACACACTTGCAATGTCACGGAATGTAACTGCCGTAGTTGATTTGGTATGTGAAGTCTGCCAAAACGACCTCACCGTGTTGGCCCACCAACTCCAGCATACGCGGAAGCATGACGAACAGGTAGCAAACCTCATTTCCTTCATGCCTATTTTTAACATGACCATTTCTTTTCAACCGCTGCGTAACCACTTCCACCTCCGTGACGCAATCGGTTCGACGGCGCTTGCGTATGTCATATAAATCGCGCCTTGTCAAACGTATGTTATATTACTGGCGCACATATGCACACATCTTATGCGTCCGAAAAAACGTTTTGATTAAGTTCAGCACCATGCGTTCCTGATCCGCTGTTAGGCACTGCCTTTTCGCATACAGCTAAGGCTTTCCAACGTGATAACTGTGCGAATGCCACAGGAACGCTTTTCCAATCTCGTAACATTCGCCCTTATACGGCGCTGAAAAACGAGCAGGGCAATTGTTACACCGGTACCCGTAATAATCTTTTCATCAGACAGATACCATGCACTTACCGCTCTCCAGCGACATTACTGCACTTCCTATGCACGCACACAAAAATAACATAACGGTACGGGCATCCTTCTGGTAGCACCTGTCCAGTCTCCCTATGGTACGCCTTTGCAGTTATAACGTTGCGACGAATAAACGATGTCGCCGTTTCAATCTGAAACACCTTCAGATCATGTTACACCGATGCGAAGTCCAGATAAGGAATTTTGAGCATACGTCGGAATACAAGCGAGTCATCCACCATGGCTGCTACGGGTGGAGCGAGAAAATGATTAAACACCGTAACGTATTCAAACCACTTAGTATATTGATTCCGAATCCAACTCAGCATTGTAACCAATAACCTTAATTTTTAATAAACGTCACACGCGCTCGATGACCCAAAGTTTATATCCAACCACATCCAACCGTGTGTACCTAAATCACACTATCAAAGCATCATTGATTTCAAGTGTTGGATACGACGCTCCGAAAATTAACCACTCCCTGTCGATATAAAAATGCATTGGCTCCTTTGGTCAGTTCCTTTTAGAATCCACGCAGAAGACTCCATAAAATTAAGAACATCCATAAAAATCAGAGCCTTTTATCGTATTTAGCGAAAATGGGCCTAAAAGTCATATTCTTCCATATCTCCGCGGTCACTAGCTGCAATGGCATAAACCAGGCTCTAATAACTTTACGACAAACAATCTTTAATTGCGCAGAGATTTAGATCGTGGGAATTTGCTTCCAGTGCTTTTGGTTAGGGAACCTACGTCTACGGTTTTTTCGTAACCAACAAAACTTTAATTCACAATTCCTTTTTAAGTGCCAGAAGTATCTTTGTATTCGAATTGTTTAAATCTTTTCACTTTCTCTTCTCGCCTTCTGAGTTAACCTTTTACCCTTTCGTACTTCACGTAACCGTCATAGTAGGGAATGCTTGGCCAGTATACATGCGCATTAATTGCTTAGACAGGGTGTGATATGGTAGTTGTTTGAGGTCCAGCGTTATTGCAATGTCAGCTAACTTCTATTTCCGCAGCCCGCTAAAGAAGAAGCACTCAATGGATAATCCTATCGCTCCAATCTCAATTGAACTGAAACATGAAGGTACCCCCAAAAGTGCGAGCAACTATATACCATCATCATCATACACGTTAGCCAGAGGTGGGGAACACCTCAGCTACTGTGCCACAATACAAAGAAAAAGGAGAGAAAAAAGAACAACTGGTGAAAGCTGGCTGAGCTACCGGTAACGGATGGACATCGTTCTGGTAAGCTACCAGCCGGCTGTTGTGCACCCAAAAAATTACCATGCAAAATTATATAAGGCTAAGTAATGAGATCGTGGTTGGAGGGGAGGCTAAGAGTGATGGGGAGGGACAAAGAAACTCACAGCACGAACGCCACTGAGGTCGGCTCCTAGCCATAACAGCAAGTGTGTCCAACCAAACATGTTCATCGTCTTTCGAACCCCAACCAGGGAGCCGAGACGCTCCAACCGAGGCCAGCTCAGAAGTGAGGGTCTTCATTCCACTGGACCAAGTCATCGCCTGGCCAACCCTCCTCTTCTTCCATCCACACCCCCGGCGCGAAAACAACACACGTCGCGGAAGTCGGTATGCTGTCATACGTAACAAGTGGCCGAGCCATCGGAGCCTGATGCATGAAATAACGGTGCTGAGCAGTTCATTTCCTTTTCCTGTGCCATAAACAATGCGTCGAACGCGCTCGTCGCTCACGCGGTGTTCCCACCAAATGTGAGCCAAATTACGAAGGCACCGGTGGTCGAACTTAACTAGCCTCTTCATGTCCGCTGCTTTATGCGGCAAGGTTTCACAACCGTACAATAGGGTCGAACGTACTGCTGCATTGTACACTCCACCCTTCAGGGCGTGTGATGTCGCGCCGGCGCCATAAGTGGCGAAGGTTAGCAAAAGCGCCACAAGCTTTTGCTATACGATTCGTGATTTCATCTTAAATCCCACGGGCGCTAATACAACTTCCCAGGTAGTTGAATTTTTGAACGACTTCTATCTGATCCCCACCAAGGGTCAGCGTAGTAGGCGGTCCAGACCAACCTTGGAGAAACGCTTTGCACTTCTAGGGTGCGAAGCAAAGCCCGAAGTAACGGACAGCGGGTACTTACCTGTCCAGTGCCGCTTGGCACGTTTGTGAGCTGTCACAGATCAGGGCAATATCATCAGCATACTCTAAATCAAGAAGTCGTTCTCCTGGGAGTAGATTCACACCTTCTAAATCGTGTCCTGTAAACGCGATTTCCATGCATTCGTCAACAGCAAAGTTGAAGACGAAAGGTGACAGCGGGCATCCTTGTCTCACGCCGCTGGAGCTATTAAAGGGCGACGACAACTTGCCGTAAGCCCTAACTCTGCCCGAGCTACGCGCATATAATGCTCGGATAATATGCACATATTTCTCAGGTACACCTTTCCTGAGTAGACAGTCCCAAAGTGCATGTCTATTCACCGAACCGAATGCACCTTTGATATCGAGGAACACGACAACGGTTGGCCGCCAATATATATGACGGTGCTGCAACAACTGACGCATGGTGAAGATGTGGTCAATGCAGCTACGACCTCCACGAAATCCAGTTTGCTCTTCACGAATCTGGCTTTCACGAGTGCCAGTCAGTCGGTGAATGAGGACAGAGGCAAGCAACTTGGAGGCGATGGAGATCAGCCTGATTCATCTATGGTTGCCGAATTCTGCTCATGAGCTTCCTTTGAAAATTGGGACTATGATGGAGCGGTACCAATCGATTGGGACAGTTTCCTGCTCCCACAGTCTCACTAGTAACTCGTGTAAATCATCCACAAGAGCAGGTCCCCCGAATTTGAAGAAGGCTGGAGGAAGGTCATCAGGTCCCGCGGCTTTATTTAACTTCAACAGTTTGATCTCATGTTCGACTTCTGAGCGAGAGGGTGGATCCAAATGACCAGCCCACGGAGCAGGGCGATCACTGGTCGGCGAGAACTCTAACAATTCCGGTCGATTAACTTGCCTTTCAAAGTGCTCATCCCAACGTTCCAAGCGTTTTGATAAGTTGTGGATAGGCTGTTCACTCTCGTCACGTATAGTTTCACTAACACCAGGTCTCCTGCTGCCCGTCTCCCGTATAAGAAGGAATAACCCACGATGTTTACCAAGGGCAGCGGCCATTTCCATCTCCTTTGCACGACGAGACCACCAGGATTCGCGGTCTCTCTTCAGGCTACCACGGAGTTTTGCCCGGAGCTCTTTGCGAGTTTCATTGAGTTCGCTTCAAGCCGGAATATGCCGGCTAGCATCTATAAGTTCCAAAGACTGTGAAGAGACCCAATGTTCATGTTGGCGATTAGACATACCACATGAGGATTTGCCTGCTGCTAGTAAGGCCTGTTGCAAATGAGACCAGTGAGCATCAATTGCATCCAGTGAGCGTTTATCCAACTCGGATGACAGCATAATTTGATAGGCGTTCAGAACAGCTGGATTCACCAGTCTGCCAGTGTCAATGCGCTCACAACATCGTCGCGGGCGTCCGCCAGCAACTAAATAACGCTCATTATAAATCTGTTTACCGTAACTCATTTTCGCTTTTTGGTTACGCTTTATGGGAATAACTGCGGTACATCCCTTGCTTTCAAGACCCTGAACAAAAGCTTTATTGTATTAGTCGGATCAGTTAATACGGTGGTATTCTAAACACATTCTGTTAATAGTAAACAAACAAGTAAACAGTTTGTTCTTGAATTTCTTGATGCATACCAACTTATTCATGACGCTTGTGTAATCATAGTGCATTGCCCTGTTGTTAATGTACATGAAATTTAAATGCCAGGTACATCAAACATTACGAAAATTTTTGTCGTAAAGCCAGCTTCCTTCGTCATGCAGCCGCTTGATCGTTTTCTTTTATTCTTCACTTGACCGGCACAGCGAGGATTGCTAATGCAGGGCCCGTGTGCATTTTTTGTTTGACCATGTGAATCGTGTGTGTTGATTTGTCTCTACTTTGGCAAATCAAGGAACCAGTTTCCCTGTTGGATCAACGACGTTTTCCAAGGTGGAACCTTCGCGGAGTTTTTCTACTGTTCCTGTCCCATTTGAACTTGAACTTGGAGTTCGCTGTAAAGGCTACTGAATATTGATAAGAACTACCGGTTGTACCATGTATTACGAATAGCTATAAATCTGATATTAGGTATGCGTACTTCAGTGACCTATCTCCAAAAGCCCATTTACACTATCGTCTAAATCGTTTATATACGTTTCTGCGATGGCTTGGTTTACGGCAACTGCCGCTACAAGCAACTGTATTGCGCAACTACGCTTAGATGAATAGTCGCAGATATTTCTCGTTTTCTCTGGGCATGCCTTTATTGCTTTGTACTATAACTAATAAATTTTAGTTTATCTTTTACCTATAACACTCTATTTGGTACTTTCTTTATTCTGCTATGTATTGTTTAATTACCACCTTTCTTCCTCAGGGTATATTTGGTTCACAGCGCATAGGGCATTTATAAAAGGCAAACTCGTGTTAATGCTGTTAAAAGGCATAATATGAGCCAACCCTTACTAGAAGATATATTCAATCTTAAACAGATCATCTATGCTTGATAGACTTTAGGAGTGACAAAATGACGGTATTATGGTTTCAGCAAAGCAAAAATATCTGCGACTCAAGAGATGAAGAATTTCAGATTAAGTGATGTGTGAGCTATTTTTACCTATAAACCCTATATTTTATATAGCCGCATATAAGGTGGTAGACGAATAATATAACGGTAAGCAAACTTTCCAAACCTCCGTTACAGATGCGTGAAACTAATCAGGACCAACATATGGGGCCTGATGTTTTACAGTATCAGGAGCTCTCATAAAACGGAAATGGTTAACAAGCCTATTGTATAGTAACACGCACTTTGCAAAGCTTCGTTTAAAATGAGTAGGCAGCAATGTTTAAGTTGGAATTGAAAAATTGGAATCTACACATCTTACGGAATTCGTATTTTATAATAATTACATTGCTCCCGAAGAAGCAAACACTTTAGCCGGTAAGAATCTCATACGTCACCTTATTTAAAGGTGGAAGGATCAAGGATAGAGGATCCGAGGTTTTATCTAAATGCACTTACAAACATTACTAATTTTGTGTCGATGGGTACAAAATTAACCTTCAAAGATTAGAAGTGTTAGCTAATGGCAATCTCACATACCTTGCTGCTCTTTTATTGTTGTAAAAGAAAATTGGTGACAAATCTTGGGACTGGTTGACTGAGGGCTAAGTTGTACGTTTTAATTATCTTTACTTTAATAATGAATCAACTGCAAAATATATGCTTACTTCATTAGAGTGACTACATACATGATAAATAGTAATGCAAACTGAGCATCCAGCCATGGCATTTAGCTCAAGAAGCGCGAGCATTGAAGGTAGTGCGTTGTACGAGGTGCACCCGCTTTAGCGGTAACCGAGCTCCCTGCAATTTTACGTGTAATTATAGCATATCACATATTAAGTACTCGCGGGCTAGTTGACGTCGTTGGTTAATTATATCTTATATGACAGGTTAAAGGTATGCCGTAAATGATGCTTGAAAAATGTCGTCAGGAAGGTAAAATAAGAACTAGCACATTAACTGGGGTAAAAATGCTCTTTAGATAAGATTACTCAAAAGAGCTACAGAAGCTTCCTAATGCAAATGTTTTAACTAAAGTTGGGTTCGAAAGTTTAGTAACAAAGTTAGGTCTAGATTGAAAGGCTTGTAAAAGAGCAAATTTTCCTGATAGACGATAAAAAATATTAACTCTGGAGGATAAGTTACTTTGTGTCATTCTGTAATATCGCACTTAGATAACACAGAAATTTTTGGTGTGTTTTCGGTGTGCACATCTCAATGTGTAGATCACATGTAGGGAACTGAGGAATGCATAAACAATATTAACCAAAATTTTACTGAAACGGAGGATAGAAGCGTAACACCAGAAAACAACAATAAACTTTCCGGCCGTTACTACAGTACTGCGAATACGTAGGCCATCCTATATTGAAAAACAGAAGAAATACTACTCGGGAATAAAGGAGCCAACACTGAAAATCTAAGCTTAAATCCTAATAAGATACAGATAATTACAGGCATCAAAATCATGTTGCGGTAGAAGTACTGATTTTGCAATACGAAACAACAGAAATGTATAAGTAGCCTTGACATAATACATGATAATTGGATATTAAGTTTTGTAAAATTTCTATTGCAGTGATTTAATTCCCTAGGTAAATAAACGTATGTAGCCACTAAATATCAAAGCAGAAAGTGAAGGATGTTAACTGCTCATCCTTTATAAAGAGCGTACAAAATAATCCCGGTTGTAAGAACATGTAAGGTTGCTGAGCGCTTACTGCCGGTTCTAAAAATTACAACCTTAGGTTATTATCATTGCCGGTAATGTAATTCGTATGCACTGCTTTTAGCCATATTTATACTTCAATGGCCATCTTTCATTTTTGGTTGATTCGCAGCAGGTCGGAGGGTAACATTTTAACGCCCATAGCTTGTTATTACAGGTACACCCCTACCGACATCCGAGCGCGAAACGCTATGTTCCATTTCACTTCATTTTGGTATTATGTTAGTTGCCTTTTTTCCTGCCGTCCAAGCACACTCTTCTGGTTATCACGGTGCCGGTAACTTAAGATCCAGCTTTCCATAAAACGGTCTATTTCAACATAAATTCCATGTTCAATAACCTAACAAAATTCATGATTGATAACGTTATTGCAGCGATGTCAGGTCTATTAATGTCTTCCAGTCGCTCTTTTATTAGGATCCCTGCAGCCGGAATATCGGCTACTAATTAATTAAAAAACACATAGAAGAATTTCCAAGTGAGCAAAAACATATGCAACCCCATTCAATGTCTTGTTAAATACCATTGTGGCAATGACTTATTTTCTAACCCAGTAGCTGATATTGTGTTTGTAAATAACCAGAGCGCTTTGCTAACACTAACAAAACATCTAGTCAAGTAATTCTATATGAAAAGTATGGTTAGTTAAATAGACGACAACAGCTAAAATACAACCAAGCAGTGTGACTCGTCTATTGTTCACTCGAACATTCGTCGTCTGGTTCCCTCTTACAGAGTTAAGAGATCAGGGTTGACCAAGCTAAACAAAAATCTATAAAGACATACATTGAGCAAGCTGGAAACCTAATACGCTGCGTTTTATCCTTAGCTTTCGTCACTAAATACGGCAATAAAGTTAACATTTTGCGCCTGCTACACCCCTACTTCCATTGCAAGGGATCTGGCGAAGGTCGTCAAGTCGAAAGTTGGTTTTGGTTAGATAGACTTATTCCACCGCCATCTGCCAGCTTTACGCGTGTTGGAAATTCGTATAAGACAATACGGCTTGAGTTCCTCGTCCAAATTTCCGTAAATCTAGCTTACATATTGTTCATGAATATAACAGGTTTCTTACTACATGAAAGGAAACTTACCTCACCGAACCCATTGGTGGTGGAAGGTTAGCCCTTTATGCGTTTGTGTACGCCTGACTGCCACCACCAGCATCGGTTGCTGATAGCATCTTGTCTACTGATCTTTCCACTTGCTTTGTTAACCTCCATTCTCTTGCTTTGGATTAGTAGCACCTTCTGCAGTGACCTACGTAGTGGTCCTTTAACCACTGTTTTGTAGAAAGTTATATTAGTTAGGATGGAGCAGGTCAAGTTAAAGTTGGGGGCGTTGGTGTTAAACTCAGTTTGCTTGGTAGTATTAATCGTACAAGTTTTTAGCTCAATGCTTGTGTGGCAAATTGGTTGAAAATTTGGCAGATCGTATGCTCAGACAAAGAAAGAATATTATGCAAACCGGCTTCTACAGCAAGCCATTGCCAATACTGTAATAGTAAATACAGGTGCTTAGTGGATCGTACAGACAATTTATTCTTCTGCATTCACGGCAATCTGAAAGAACTCCACGAAGTACTACTAGAATATAAAAATAGAGTGGAGCAAGAAGATCGCGACCTAACGGATAGTTTAGTAGTAAACATGGGTAACCGTCATCAGACGATAATATTTGTTTCGCACAAGTTCGGTAGCAAAATCATGGTACGGCTTATTATCGTATTTTTAAAAGTAGGTCTTTACTTTCCGGTAGTCATGGGTGGACCTATAACGTGCAACACAATTGCAATGGTTGATTCCCCACCCTCTGAGCAACCTTGCAAATTAAACACACATGGAATAGCAAAACCAGCGAAGCCGACCAAACAAAACGCACGAACCCCTCGGATAATAATAATGAAGTAATTAAAGTTTCAATGGATACCGACCGTATGTTACGTGCTCTTAAGGCACTTAAGGAAATAAGGAGTGATAACAAAGGAAGCAAAGCAACGATTGTAATCGTGAAATATTTGCATTAGCGTATGCTAGTAAAATCGTACAAGTGCCTAACAAATGCGTCAGATGACGTGGTTGACAATCTATAATATGCATAGCTTTTCTTAGAATGTGTAAAGAATATTTTGTGTAGGTACACTTGCCAATGGTAAAATAAGGAAGGGAAGACTTAGAAGACTAGTGTTATGTGATCATCTGACGGAATCACAAACCTATCTCGCCTCACGGGAAAGCCCGTGCGACCTTGTTACACTACCCAGTTGTTATCAATAACTATTAGCTCCAGCACATGGAAGGGGAAACGATCGAAACGCCGGTTATCGTACTTTAACTATTGGTAGGGGTTGACCATCCATCCCTGGACATTGTGTTGAGGCACGGTGTACGTATGTTAGTCACAGTAACGTTAGTAACAGCGCTATGATTTTTCAAACTCGCCAGGAGGCAAAAGGCAAGGTTGATGGGTTATGTGCATGGTGTTTGCTGGGAGCAAGCCAGACGTTAAGGCGGCAGCTGCGAAATTAAGCAAAAACGCAGAAACTGAACCTATAACCATAAATTTTGTATACCTGGTTAAACTAGTTGTAGATTGTTAAGCAAGATAATCATCAAGGAGTGATGAAGAACACCGCTGAAATACTCGAAGTTGTATTTACATCAGAAAAGGTGTCTGTTAAGGTGGAACTGCTCACTGGATAGAAGGTTAAAAATCCGTAATGCTCAATGTTTAAAAAATTCCAAAACATCTTTTAGCAAACTTCGTATCTGTACACGGAAGAGCGACTTCGATGCTTTCTAACCGTCTAACAGATTGTAACATAATCAGAAGTGTTAAAGCAAGTGCAAATTCCGGTTATAGTAAAAGTTTTACATATAGTATAGTATAGTATGGTAGTATAGCACATATAGTGAAGGTTATATATAAAACTTGGACGAGGAGCGGAAAGCCATCCAACAGTTTGAAGGAGATGTAGTGATGATAGGTCGTGACGCTTACGGCAAAACGTTTTTGTATAATTAGGCAAAGAACTTTCACATTGAAATTAACTTTCCTGCGCCAGCACCTTTAGAGCTATTATGCATCAAAGTTGTGCAGTAGGACAATCTTCTCCAGTACTACGGAAATCCTATGGGAATATAGCTATGTCGCAAAATTATGGGGTGGTGCATTAGTGGATTTAAAAACGCATCAGCGTCTCGTGTTATTTACACGACAGACAGCAGAGAAGTAAAATAACTTTCCCTTCGCCTTTTCAGTCAAGGAGAGTAGACGGTTATATTCTAATAAGGATATCTCTGCTTGTCGATATAATATAGTGCCATACTCAAAAGTTTCATTAGAACAATATTATCCCTCTTCTATATTTAATGGACAACAAATTTTTACGTTTATGCATAAAAGCCTGGTTACTTAATCACTCGTTGTCATTTTAGCTGGTTTATTAAGCTGTATGAGATTAGGAAGCCTTCTGTCAGTTACCCTTAAAAAGTTGATGTTTGCTATATTTAGCTGAAGGCTTTGACACTAGGTGCTCAAGGAGTGTTGTAACCAAATTACGGAACGCGTATGGGGATTTAAAGTTAGTAAAGAACAAGCGAGGAGACCGAATCCGGGTTTACCAAATGCACACCTGGAGCAAAAGCAGTTGTTTGACCTGTCGTGGTAACTGGGCTGATAGTTGATGAAGCGCCTATAAAGGAACATAATTAAAGCCCGCAAATGTTTTCTAAAACGGTGGTTTTAACAAAGGACAAGTTCAAGCAGTCGTTAAATATTGTGAATGTGACGGTAAGCGAATATATAGCGAAGCTAGAGAAAAAACGATTTCAGTGACTGTTTGTGGTTTACTGTTTAGAGATAAACGTCCAGTTACTTTCGGCGAAAAAGGTGATGTGCTAATTTATAAAAATTGGCACAAAGAGAAGGTAGTTCATAAATAAGTAATCTGTTATTTTCAGCAAAGCAAGACCCGCTTTTACAAGCATG
The DNA here is from genome assembly GCA_944474145.2 of Dicrocoelium dendriticum. Taxonomy (NCBI): domain Eukaryota; kingdom Metazoa; phylum Platyhelminthes; class Trematoda; order Plagiorchiida; family Dicrocoeliidae; genus Dicrocoelium; species Dicrocoelium dendriticum. Next base: position 24,951,155 of record OX104071.1, read on the forward strand.
ATAATGTATGACAATGGGGTGAACAAAGTATTTACAGTACGTCTGACGTAATGTTCAGTGTATGCGGAAATATGTGTGTAGCTGTCCATAGGAGCAGTTTTGTAGCATGTGGTTGTAAGTGTGCCGCGTTATTTTATGAATGTTTGACTGTCCGCTGTGTAAGAGTACACAATTGATGTTCGTGGATTAGATTTAAGTATCCAGATATCCACATGGAAGTGACTTTATTTTGTGTCGAGTCACCTTCGCCACGTCACAGGGTTGATGAACGGATATTTGTGGTTTTATATTAGGAGAACGCATGCCAAGCAAAGATCCACCACTTGTCGTTGAGCAGGTTGCTGAACCGTGTTACGCCTAAACCACTCAGCTAGCCCCACGTGAAGGTTGCTCGGCTACCAGCCTTAAGGCAAATGAAAATGCAATTACAAACGTTCTCAAGGCATATAATCAAACTTTGCTTAAATTTGATGAAAAGCAAATCCCAGTTTATAATCCTGGATATGGAACTACATAGTATATTATTTTAAATAAGAAATATTTTGAAAATCAAGTTTAGATCTCAGAAGATGAGGTTGCGAAAATAATTAAACAATGGAAGCTTAGAGCTAAAGGCGATATATCCAACTTTATGTTTTATTCTATAAAGGAATGTCAGTCGGCAATTTATTTATACCGATTATTGGTACAACAAATGCAACCAGCAAGGACCTTAGTGTCACAAGTGTAGAGCGTACTTAGGATTTGATTAATATACGTTTCGTGAAAAACGGAAAGTATGTTTAAGAGCAGTGAAAATGAGTTTATCAGTGTACATGTCAACCATATCCAGCCCAAACTAAAATATTTCTGAAGAAGGTAATGCCTACGGCGTGGCGGTTTAAAAAAGACAAATATTTAAGCTTGGTTAATAAATTGCGCTTAACTAAATGGGAAAACAAGTTGAAGTATATACGTTAAAGAATGGAATAAAGGTCAGCAGAAGCCGTTCAATAAGGCACACCGGCGAACTTAACCATTAGTTATAAACGTGGTTTCTATATGGTTAGCTAACGCAATAACAGATACCATTCGGAGTACTAACGAAAGTGTGCTGAACAGAAATTCGTCACATATGAACTCACTGGAACATTCCTCACACGCCTGAATGCGCACGATGCCATCCTTTCCTCTTTTCGGAAATCGTCAGCATTGAATATTTTATCTTACCCTGGTAGGGCTCGAACCAATACTAGATTGTCGCTAGTCCGTGGTTGAGACAACGACGGCATTGGTCATTGTGAATAATTCAAATGACGTGCTCCAGCGCCGCACAATTGCCACTGACTTCCAAGTTGCTGCCGTGCAGTGGACAGTTAAACCTCTCACCAAGCAGAAAGTTAACTCAGGTATTATAATCAGTTTTGTCAGCGTACTGCTTGCTGTCTGAGTGAGTCCAGGCTTGATGAAGTTCTACCATAATACTTAACTCCTCCTGCTACTCCTCTGTAAACAGAAAGCAGTCGAAACTGCTTATAATGTCATAAGTTACTTGGTGGCTTAAGTTTTTTGAGTTGGTCGCTTGGTGTGAGGGCTACCATGTCCACTGCATGGCAGTAAATCGCAGGTCAGTGGATAGTGAGCGACGCTACATCACTCCTAGTAGCTTATTCACAATGATCCTTGCCAGCCCCTAGCTCAGTGGTCTCAACCACGGACTTGCAGTTTTCGGGTTGCGGGTTCCACACATACCAGCGTGAGACAGAACGTGCGCAGCCAACGATTGCCGTAGGAATAACACGCGCGTTCATTACGCTTGCGGGCGTGTGATTGCTACGTGACTGAGTTAAGATGTGACTTATATCAACCCATACCATTAAGCTACTCTTCCTACTTCTCTGAACTTATAGTAGGCGTTCCGAAATAGACGTAGTCATCAAGTAGTATGTAACTTATATTTCATATTGGAAAGCGCAATGACCTCACAAAATTTGCAATTAATTAGCTACATAGTGTCAGTATAATTATGAGTTTAACAACGCTATGATTGATGGCCAGTAGCCGGAGAAACTAATTTTCTAGTACAAATGCGGTTAATCGTTATAACTACTTGAATGTCATGATAATGAGCACATAAATATGCTGCTGTACCACTGCAGGATTTGGCATTAAAAACTGCAGTTAAAGTTGAATATCTAACAGTTTAGGACAAGGGCCTGAATATTAAGTTTGCTAAATTAAAGCAAATGCTAGGCTTAAACGCAAAGTGTTAAGCTCCATCAAACTTTCATGCATCAACTACAGAGCTGAAGGTGCATTGTCTTCGGACCAGGACTTTCACGTCTGTGTTTTTCCTAGTGGCGGGTTTGGTTCTGTAGCTGCCTTCGTCCAACTAGAGGTGTCGTCATTAGGTGGAGATTGGCATATATATATATATAGTATGCATGTATTAAGTCGGCATACTTTCTGTATTAAAGTAGTGTACTTTAGTTAGAATGGTTGGTTTTGGTGGTAGACTACGGGAGTATTGGAAGTCACTTGGCATCACATTTGTAACCGTTATCATGGTGGATGTTTCCGAGAGCTTCTGTCCTTAAATTCCTACGTATAAGCGGAAATTTGAGGTTGCGCCCCAGGTGAAGTAATTTCAGCTTGCAACTGCCACAGCTTTTTACAACGATACGGCTATGGCTCGGAAGCATTAAGAACGGCAAATGGGCAAGCACTTGCTAGAGGGGTACCAGTACCAGTACGTGCAGTATTGCTGTGTTCATGGTAGGCATAGCAACGTTCGGGGGAAATGGTACGTTGCTATGCTCCGCATAACAAATGCCATTTAATTACCGGATGCTGGTTTGCAAGGCGCATTTTGTTTTCAAGTTGAAGGGTGTATTTTACGAACGACGGGAATCGCATTTGTGTTATTGTCCTGATTTGCGTGTTGGGAAGCCATGAATATATCCCCAAAACAGGCGGTTGACGGCGGCGCAGGGACAGAGGTCTTTCCCCGATGTCCGTGTTCAAAGTCGTAGGAAAATACGTAAACACATATGAATGGCACATGGGCAGACGTTGAACGCGGATGGTCTAAAGATGCTTAGAAGGCAACACAAGAAGCAGAAAACAGTGAAAGAGTGCAAGGTGACAGGATTTTTAGGGCTGCTAGGAACTTTTCGAGTCGTGAAAGAGTTCAAAGTGTTCAGATATTTGCTCGTCGTGCCGTCGGTTATGAAAGCCGCAGCGGAACGTTACGGCGAAGTAAGTTTCAGGGGCGCGACACAACAAGTGAATTATAGGGATATGCTTTGTGGCACTGTGGCCTGGTAGATGCAACTGGTGTGACACATTCTTTTTCTGTGCATTGCTGCCGTTTGAGACGCGCCAGAGCTACCGGCAAGCTGTGGATGCGATAAAAGTGATGCTACCTTGCACGGAATTAGTACGTACCTTTATGATGCATAAATGCATAGACAAGGTGCGGGCGACGACCTTGGCTTAACCTAGCGCACGACTAGTGTATTGCCGGTTTCACGTGTTGAGGGATATGTTCCGCCTGGTTTGCAGTCTTTCGGAAACGAAAGCAGCAGACGGATGTCTTCTGCGGCACTGCCTGCAAGCACTGATTTATACTCACGATGCGGAGCAAACAGACAGGCTGCTGATGGCGATAGCGGCGAGGAATGCTGAATGCTATTGATATGTACAGCTAAAGTGGCTGTCACGTACATCCTCCTGGGCTGCTCTCAGGTTGCGGGAGGTGTGCTTCTTTGGTTGCGCTACTAGCAACCGGGTGGCGAACGAGAAAGGCACCTGATGATGCAGCTTACCGAGCAGTCCCCTGCATGCTCTGTTTACACTGGTGCTTTTTCGTGCAAACACGTTGATGTGGAATAGACTGCAAGCTTCTGAGACGCACCGAGCAGCCCCGTGCAAATCACATCCTGAATTGTCCATGGCAGCACCTAGTTGGCGCGTTTTCTTCCGCTCACTCGCAAGCAATTTATGAGACATTAGAGGAGCGCACATATCACCGCTGTCCAGTAGGTCGGTTCGCAATGTTTGGCTCCTTTTGCTCCTGGTATGGTTACCCGTTCCTACGCTGTGACCGCGGAGTCCTGTGACTGCGAATTTCCCCAGCCCTGGTGTATGCAGTGTGCTCATATGTGTCACATAACCGCTGGACTAGGTACTGGTAGGTAAAAACCGGGTTAATTTCCGATGGAATGTTCTGACGGAGGATACAGCGGACACTTTGTCGGATACTTCATTGTCGCGTAATATAACCATTCAGGAAACGGACCACGTGCTGGAAGTCCGACCTGTGGGACGCGCTAAAATTTTGAGGCAGGCAGCTGAGGTTCGTTGAGAGTTGCAAACACGCATGCGCAGCTTAGGCACATCGCAATCTTAGGAGATGTGACGAAGTCCGAAACGGCTGTCAGAGGTTTTGGTTAGGAAAGACAATATGAATCTATACTGCACCCCTCAACGGTGCGCGGATCCAGTAAGGCTGGACAGTAATGTTGAATATTAGTAATGGTTTGGCCACCGGGATGATACTGCCGTAGGAAGTGTACTTCCCATAGTTGCGCCTTGCTTGCCCAGTACCGGCGGTGTATCCAAGCCAGAGGACAACAAAATTGCGAACAATAAGGCATTTTTGAAAGGAGGGATGCAGTGATTCGAAGGCGCGCCGTCCTCAGGTCCCTGCAAACGCAAGTCGCCCATTATGTGTTGCGGAGGTACAGCCGGCATCATTTGTAGCACGGATATTGAACTTTCGTCACCTGAGCCCCACGAATTCGGAGGCTACTTAACTTTTTGTTAACAAGTGAAGGCGTCAGAATCCCTCCGTCAAACATCTAGAAATGGACGTTTGTTGCGTGTGTCTGCGGGCGAAGTATATTGCTTCGAACACTGATAACGTTTAATGGGTTTGTTGTGACGAATGTGAAAGTTGGTTTCCTCAATCCTGCGTGGGGTATTCCGTGGCAGGAAGCTTTACGTGTTTCCTGTGCGACAAATAAGTGCACATTTTGAAACCCCACATCTGCTTTCAACAGAAGGTCCTTGGAAGGTAAGCCTACAACGGGGTATTACGGTGACGTCTTCGCTAGTAGAACATGGTACACCTCGTAATTGCGTCTGTGAGTAGAATGAGCTTGGTGTTTCCAACCGGACACCAAGGATGATACTTGTTAGTGTCATGTGCACATCCACCAAAATTAGAGATATCGCATGTTGCGCATTTTTCAACCGTCATAAGGTCATCTCTTTTACACATATCAGTCAATAAACGGTTATTTACCGTGATACCTGATGCATGCCGTTGCAGCCAAATATTTCTGTCCAGAGCAGATATATTTGTTTGTAGTATGTAAAGCATCCTTTAGGCCTGGCTCAGCAATATGAGTAACAACCACCGCGTAATAAATTTACCGCCACAGCGACATTGCAAACTCCGGTAAGCATGTTTATCTGCTCTCCTTCAATCATCGTATGACGTATTGGATAATTATGTTCCACCGGTTAGCCAAATCGTCAGCGTTCTGCTGCCCTTATTTTCCAGCAGGCGTAGAACATCATAAATGTTGGGGAGTTTCCATATGTGTCCTACCTGACTTGCGATGATTCATTCATTTTCAGTTTATTGTCCTTACGCCGGTTGTTTTCCAGATTTGATGCCAAAAACTTATTCAGTGCGACCGGCCGTTCCATGGAGAGGACCTGAATAGCACTACCTAGTATTCGCGTAGGCAGATCATGGTAGCGGACAGGCCGGTGCAACCGGACTCCAACAAGGCTTTGCGGACAACGATGCTCAAGTACTTGAAGGGGCTTCAGTTCTTCAGACCGAGTGGTCCAAGCGTCACTCTGATACAGCTGAAGGGCGTAACTGTGGCCTGGTATACACGCCCTTTCAGAGCGGCGCAACCTGCCTCCTGTGGCTAAATGTGCCGCCGGGTTTCGGACGTCAGTTCCAGTTTGTAAAGTGCGTGAAATGATTTCAATTGCTATGCGGCCATCCTTGCCATGCTTGCCTCCTCCATATCTTGAGCCGTACTGCTCCAACTGGCATTATTGTCAGCACATAGGCTCCGCTTTATGTCGAGCGTACTACGCCGTATGATCACAATGAGCTAAGGCGCGGCAGAGGGGATTCCTATGAATTGCAACAAGTTCACCGATCTCGCAGATATGTAGTGTCCACTGCAGTGAAGGTTTCTAGGGCCCAAAGCAGATGCTCTTGTTTGGTGGCCGAGATCCCATTCAACCGTAGCGCAGTGTCGTTAGGATAAGACATCGAAATTTCGGTACGTATTGCGTCTCGCTAAGCTTGGCTGACCGAGTGCTAAGGGGAATTCTCAGTGAACAATCGCAGGGCACGCTTGGTGCGACTTTCGATGCAATGCATGGAGAAACGACGGCGTACGGAAGCGTGATTAGAGTGGACGTGTGTATTCCAGTACGAGCCGCAATGCAGGATGTAACCACTCCAACATCCTTATACTTATGCAGTTCGGTGAGGTGTGGAACACCTCAGCTACCGTGCCGCAACTTTTAAAAGAAAAGAGGGATTAAAATGCAACAGGTACAAGCCAGCTGAGCTACCGGTAATGGATGGGCATCGTTTCGGTAGGCTACCAGCAGTCTGCTATGACGTAAAATAGTTACCACGCAAAATTATATAAAGCTAACTAGTGAGCTATTGGTTGGTAACGGGCCAAAAGAGATTGGATGGGACAATGAAATTAACAGTACGAACGCCACTGAGCTCCGCTCCTAGCCATAGCAGTAAGTGTACACTGCCAACCGTGTTCATCGTCACTCGGGCCACAACCAGGGTGCTGGGACGCTTTAACCAAGGCTAACGTCGAAGTGAGGTCCTACGTTCCTTTCCACCAAGTCATCGCTTGGACACTCCTCCTCTTCTTCCGTTCACACCCCAGGCGCGCCAAAACGCACGTCGCGGGAGTCTGTTGGCTGACATGCGTAACACGTGGCCGGCCCATCGCAGCCTGGTGCGTAGATTCATGGTGCTAAGTGGTTCATTCCCGTTTCCTGTGCCGTAAACAAGGCGTCCAACGCGCACGTTGCTTACTCCATGTTCCCACCAGCTGTGAGCTAATTTCGAAGGCATTAGTGGTCGAATATAACTAACCGCTTTACGTCCATGGATCTAGGTGACTAGGTTTTACAACTGTATAGTAGGGTCGAATATACAGCTGAATTGTACTGTCTACCCTTCAGAGCGAGCTTGATGTTGCGCCGACTCCATTAGTGTCGATCGTTTGCAAAAGCGCCTCGAGATTTCGCTCTCCGGTTCGTGGTCTCATCTTAATTTTCACGGAGGCTGATACAACTTCCCAGGTAGCTGCAGTTTTGTACGATTTATAGCTGATCCTCACCAAAGGTCAGCGTAGGAGGTGGTCAAGGCCAAGCTTGGAGGAACGCCTTGAACTTCGAGGGCGCAAAGTAAAGCCTGAGGTGACGGACATCCAGTACTACTCCGTCCTGTACCGGTTGTCCCCATTTTAAGCTGTCAAGGATTACGGCAATATCGTTAGCCTAATTAAAGCAAGAAAGTCCTTCTCCTGGGAGCAGATCCACACCTTCTAAGTCGCGTCCTGTGAAAGCGATTTCCACGTTTCCGTCAGTAGCTGGGTTGAAGTGGAAGGGTGACAGCGGACATCTTTGTTTCACACTACCAGGTAAATTAAAGGGCAACGACAGCTTGCCGTAAGCCCTCCCTATGACGGAGCTACGAAAGGATAAGGCTCCGACAATATGTACACCTTTCTCAGGGGCGAGCGCATCAAATCATTGCTTCACAATAGGCTTATAGGATCGTGTGCGCCATCCGTTACTTTATCCGGGATGCAGTTTGTAAGGCCGTAGGCGCAGACCACAAGCAAGGCACGCTTAACTTCTCGGCGCCTGCTTAAATAAATAAATAAAATAAATATAATGTTTATTATTGGCTATGGGATGCACGCCTGCACAGACATGCTCATGTTAAGAGTACAAAATATGCTCAGTTGATGTAAAATTGGAATAATGGGATTGTCGCTTATGTTGATGTATAAATATATGTAAGCTTGCATATTGGCTTGTTCAACCGCGTTTATGAAATTTGTAAATGTTTACCTGCCCTTTTACTCGTGCTTGAAGGTCTCGTTAGTGTTATATGAACGCTTGATGGCTGTAGACTTGAAGCGGTTGTCCGGATAAAGAACAAGTGGCTTTAGTTGGTGGCAAGTCACAACCGCCAGGTCACTGTGCTGTTAAATGGACCCTTGTGGCTTTGATAGGGAGAACGCTTGCCAGACAGAAACCCACCACGTCCTGGAGCACTGCTGCCGAACTATTTGCTGGAAGGGGATAAACCCGAACCATGCAACTTGCCCCACGAGGAGGTTGTTTGGCTAGTCCGCCTCGTATCCTGAGTGCATATGGCCGACGGTTGACCGGGAGCCAGTCCACCGGGGTTGGTTTACTTGTGGCACTCAGTTCATCTTCAATACCAACCTGGCCGGAGGCGGCAGCTGCTGGGTGTCCGGAATGCCGCAGGTGGTGTTTGGCTTCTGGGTATACTGAGAGGCCATTCTGCTGATAGCGCTAGAGTCTTGTAATCTGGTTGAAAGCACACAGATGTCTATTAAGAGCGCTTCAAGCGTACATGCAGACATGGTCAATGGCTCCTAGAGGACAGTCATAGGTAATATCACTTACGAAATCGTGTACCTTCGCAAAAATGAGATCCAAGGTAGACGGAATTTGGTTGCGCAAATATCTAGCCGGGAGGTCCACGAACTGATACGAAAGCAGTTACAATGGTAGCTCAAGGTGGTCCGAACCGAAAGTGCCTTCCTCCGAACTGCAAGATAGATCAGCCCAGCAGACTTCGGGGAAGTTGAAATCACCCAGTATTAGACACCTATTTGCTGCATGACTACGATTAAAATCAATAATCTTGCTGGAGATAATTCCAGGACTTCAGTACATCACTACAACTGTAAACTAAGCAGAGGAAGTGCACACCATAGTCGAGAGGGCTTCAACAGTTTGACCTGGCGACTGGAACACACAGGTCCTCAACGCATCAAGTTTAAAACTCACATAAAGAGCGACGCCCTCACCTTGGGGACCAAGGGTGCGATCGCATCTAAGCAATACGTAGCCCGGCAAACACACTTCACCATCTGTGATATCCGGGGACAGTCCCGTTTCGGTGCTAGCAAGTATTTTGGGACGAGATTTGTCTACAAGTGGACCCAACTCGTGTACCTTGTTACTTAAGCTACGCACACTACTAAGCAGTATCCGAAGGAACTTGGCACGACCAGCCCTGGACCGTACGCTACGATGAAGGGTTCTGGTAGGGCAGAATTAGACTTCCGGCTAACCATCTGAAAACCCACAAGACAAAGGCCTTGCTCACCAGCTGCCCGCCTGCTCTTGAGGCTTTTGATGGCTTCCTTTAACTTCAGTCGATCTGCCAGTGGGAGGTCCGGCTGAACGCTGACATTACTACCCTTGAGTTTGAATGCAAAGCGCATTAACGCTTTGCGTTCCTCTGGGGTTGAAAGGACTACACGAAGTAGTCGGGGTCGCGGATTTGGGGTATCTACAGGGACGTTCCCCAATCTGGTTCGTTTCCTGATAGTGACACCAGGGAAACCAGGTGGAAGCATCTAGTTGACGCAGAGCTTGAACCACTAGAGGTCATCCAGTTTGCGTTCCTTTGGAAGAGCTGCCGCGGATTCAGCCACCTTATGAAAGATAACCCTACTATCAGTAAAAGAATCACCTTGAGGAGGCGTATTCACTCCACGCGTCTTCGACGCGACCCCAGTTTCGACCGGTTTGGAAGTTGACAAGGCGCGTTTCTTCGCCAAGTGAGCTGGAGTAATTGAGGTTAAGGCTTTATTTTCTGCCTTCAGCTCCCTCACCGGTCTGGTTTTTTAGACCTTGCGGGTGTGGCCGAAGTCGACACAGCGCGTTTCTCAGCCAATGGAATTAGGGTGATTGGAGTTGAAGCTTTGTGCTCTACCTTCAATGCTTTAATGCTTTCAGTACCTTCAGGCTTTCAGACAGCCTTACAGACTTTCTTAGCCCTCTTCCTCTTGCTTGTATTAGGCCCAGGGGCCATTAAGTGTGGTCTCGCTTTGAACGGCTTCCAGTACGACATCAGAGGACACTTTGGAGGCATTCTGGACCGCTGGGACAAACGACACGGAAGCCATCACCTAAGTCGGATTTTCATCGACAGCAATTGAGGATAGTTGCGTGTCTTCCTCCAATGAGCCGACATCAATAGAGACTCCCATATTCCTCATCAGTAACTCTACCTTCCGATCAAGAGATGTGAGGAAGGATCACAACTGCTAGTTGCCCAACTCGACGTTGCTCGATGTCTCCGCATTGACCGCAAGACGCCTGGATCGACGGCGACGGCATAGAAGACAATGGAAGAGCATGCTATCGCTATTTGAAAGCATTCCGTACTGGTCAGGGCTCAAATTGGTACAGGTCTCATGGTACCAGCAGTTGCATACATAGCACTGCATGCCACCAGACTCGTCCGTCACGGGCTTTGAGCAGCTACCGCTGCCGCGTACAGCGTTAGGTTCGCTGTTCAATGCAGTCGAAGACACATTAGCGCCGGTATTCAGTGAATCCGACATGACGCTTTCAAAGAGTTTGAAACAAGTATCAAAACGCAAAACCGACATGCTGTTACCTGCAGGGCAGTCAACGGAAACAGTTATGGGTTAAAACAAGGTGCGATACGGATTACAAAACACAAAATACGGGAAAAATAGCCAGCGGCTGAACCCGAAAAAATGGACGACTTTGGTAAGTACCCGAAAGTGGGTACGACGTAATCCGGGGAAAAAGATGATCCAAAATTCTTTGGATCAAGCGAAATTTGACAAAAGTCATTTTTTTGCACGACACTTGTAAACATCTTTCCGGAACTGTCATTTGAAGGTAAAACCTCAAAAAGACAGCACGCTCAAAAATTTAAATTTGCCTCCAAGGAAGAGGAAACCGAATAAACTTCCATCTGAATTAGTGGAGTCTGAGGCTTCAGAAGCCTTCAAAAGGGGCTTAGATGATTGTTGGTCTATACTTTTTCCAGTGATATTGCAGTTGTACTAGAATATGTAGTGTATTTTGATGCTGACACACAAAAGCGCTAAGGTTGCTCTTGTGCTTGCTTCATTCCTTTGTAGAAGCTAGAAGAGAAAATCCAAAGTCGAAGTGCCCTGGGGCCGCTTCACTTGCCGGCACAAGAACTGGACGCTCGTTAGGCGGAAGCCTCTATCGCCCGGTTGATATGACTTGACCTGAATAATCCGACGCTCTCAGTTCCGTCGCCCATGTGTTTGCACTTGTCTCGCTTCATCCATCCGCGTCTTCCGGTAGCCCATGAATACAGTCCGCTGTGTCCGACTCCAAATGCCTTCTGATATCCGGGCATAATTTCGCGCACCGTCTCGAACTAGTGTTAACTAGTCCTACAAGTTGGTGAGCCCGATTCGCACACGCGAATTCGACTTTTATTCCTCCTTTGTATCTTTTGTGTGCGTTGGTTCCTTTTTCTGGATTGTATACCTGTATTTATTTGATTTTTTGTGTAATTTAGTACTTTCATCCTGCTTTCGTTCTTCCTGTATCTTTTTGACTCACGTTTCGAGAGTGGCGTCTGAGTCTGCAGCGTAAACATGCTTACCTTAGCTGTTTCAAGTTTCGTGGAACACGGCCCAGAGGTTTGGTTTACGATATTCGAGATCGAACTGGAAACTAAGGGCATTACGGCGGACCGTCCGAAGTACAACCTGCTTGCCCCACGCCTTCCTCCGTCGGTTTCAACGCTGGTCGAGGACCTTCTACTCTGCTCACTGAAGGAGACAAAGCATGAAACGATGAAGCAAGCGATTTTAAAAGCGTTACGGCCCAGCGCACGAGCTCGAGTTGTGCAGCTCAGTGGTCACAAGCTTGCAGATTGCAAGCCCGCGGCGTTGCTCTGCGAACTTCAGCTAATCGCTGGTCCCTTATTCTTGAGCGAAGAAGGGATAAAGGAGCTGTGCTTTGCACGTCTTCCAGAGCCATTACCGGTAATGCACCATAATAGATACACCCCTGAAAGAATTAGCTACCAAGACAGACGCTGCGTTTGAGCGTTTTACGCAGCAGACTACCAGTAGCTCCGGTGGCGTATTCTCACCGATGAAAACCGAATCCAATAACTGCTCCCATTCGTCAGACCGGTCTGACTCTAAAGATGAGGAAATTGCGCTACTTCGCATCAGGATAGTAGCAATGAAGGCTTCAAAGCGGCGTGTGCTATGGTCATATGCTGACCACGTTTTGGCTAACGTTCATTGCGGCTTGTCTGTGCCTGCACCGATTATGCATCGTACGGCACTAAAGCGCAACATTTTCCCTGCACATTCTCAGTCAGATAATACCGAACCCGCCAATACGGTGAAAGAGCTAGACTTTGTAGGGCTCCATGCATTTGGCAAGACCCAGTCGCTTCACGGAATGCGAATAGCCCACCTACTAGCACGACAAACGTATCCGTCAATAAACAAGCAAATCTCTTGTTTTACGTTAAGGTACGACGTTCTTCCGTCACGTTCCTCATCGACACGGAAGCGGAAGTCAGCGTCCCCCTCTGCGAACGCAAACTGCAACCACACAGATCATACGTACAATTTACGTGCAGCCAAAGGTTCTCCAATAGCTTCATTCGGTTAGCGCATGATGAACCTGGACCTCAATATTCGCCGAGATCTTCAACGGTGCTTCGTGGTTGCGTCCGTACCCTTCGGGATTATCTGTCCCGAATTCCTCCGACATTTAGGGTTGCTTGTTGATGCTGGCCGCCACATACTTTTAGACGACCGTACTAAACGGGGGGCCGAAGCCATTTTTACGGACGCCCCGATAATCAGCCCTGTTTTTCGAATCACCGAGGTACCGTTAAATTATGCGAACCTGCTTTCTGAATACCCGCGACTGGCGCGACCAGCTGCAGAGCTTCCGCCAGTCACGACAGCGGTCGCTCATCACATAGTCACACGTGGTCAGCCAGTTAGCGCTCCGGACAAACTACGTGCAGCACGATCTGAGTTCGACCACATGCTGCAGCTCGGTATCGTCAGACTCTACAACAGCCCATGGGCTTGGCCTCTGCACATGGTCCTGAAGAGGGTCATGAAGGACTGGCGTCCTTGCGGCGACTATCCAATCTTTAACACGTTTACCACGCATAATCGCTATCCGATCCCACACATAGTGCATCTCAACGCCAGTCTGGCGAGTAAAAATGTCTTTAGCAAAATTAACTTTTTTCGCGCGTACAACCAAATTCCTGTAGCCGAAGCGGACATCACTAAAACTGCCGTGACGACTCCATTTGGTTTGTTCGAGTCTCTGTGCATGCCATTTGGTCTAAAGAATGCCGCGCAAACGTATCAGCGCATCATCGACAAAGTTTGTCGCGGCTTAGACTTCGTTTACGCTTATCTCGACAGTTTAATCACGAGCTCTTCACGAGAAGAGCATATGTACCACGTACGAACACTTTTTGATCGTTTGTCTCAACACGGAGTGACGATCAACGCAGAAACGTGTTCGTTTGGTATCGACTCAGTCAAATTCCTTGGCCATCGTATTACCTTTGCGGACGTCGTGCCACTGCAGGATAAAATTCAAGCCATCATCGACCACCCCGAGCCTCATTCTTTTAAACAGCTCAAGCGTTTTGATGGGCTTGTCAACTTTTACCGGTGGTTCATACCCAACTGCACCCCGCTGATGCAACCCCTCACAGACGTCCGAGGGAAACTCAAGAACTTCAAATTTCCTTCCTCGGCACGCGCCGCTTCTAAGTCGCTGAAAGAGGCTATCGGCAACATAGCTTCTATAGCGCATCACGATCCGGCCGCCCCACTGTCCCTCAGTACTGACGCCTCGGACGTGGCAGTCGGCGTTGTTTTGCAGCAACCAGTCGCTAACAAGTAGCAGCCCTTAGCGTTTTCTTCAAACGCCTACAATCTACCGAATCTCGCTACAGCGCTTTCGGAAAATAACTACAAGCCGTATATCTAGCAATACGTCACTTTCGACACGTCTTAGAAGGCCGCTCTTTTGTCGTCTTCACCGACCACAAACCTCTGACTTACGTGCATGGCTAGACTACCGACTGATCCTCTCATAGAAAGTCGCGCCACCTTGGCTATATCGCTCAGTTTACGTCCGATATACGGCATGTCTCAGGTGTGCACAACGACGTCGCCGCTGCACTTTCCCGCATCCAAGCTATCTTCGCTGACGCCGGCACTGCTATCAATTTGGCAGCCATGGACACAACGTAACACAATGACGCTGAGGTTGACCTGCTACGCAGGTTTATCTCATTGGACACACGAGCCGTTCCGCTGACATCATTGGACGGCACTATACTTTGCGATTTATCTCTGGGCACTCCGCGCCCAGTCGACCCACGCGAGTTTCGGCAGGCCGTGTTCGACACGTTGCACGGCCTGTCTCATCCAGGCGTTCGTGTATCGGTTAAACTTGTAACCACACAATTTGTTTGGCAAAATGTTAATCGGGACGTCCGTATTGTGCGGCTGCTTGCATTCCGTGTCAACGCGCGCAGGTGCACAAGCACACGAGAAGCCCATTAGGCACATTTCCGACGAAAGAGGGACGTATTCATCACGTGCACGTCGACCTCGTTGGTCCACTGCTGCCTTCGCAAGGCTCTGTATATCTACTGACCTGTATCCATCTATTTACTACAATCAGCTTAATAGTCACAATCAGCCTCAAACCCCAAGAGCCTCGAACAATTCACGTCAACCCAACTACAGGAAACCTCCTAACGCATGGCTTTCAACCCCAGCAAGGCACAGCAACAACGCCGATTCCAATATTCCCAACGCAGAAGCATAGAAGCGCAGATCCTCGCAGCTATCACCTCCTTTTATGAATGTAATAACGCCACCACGCATCCCAAACCGAAAACCCTATCTACTTGAAAAGCCCGATTCTTCCGTTCTGCTAATAATTGACAATAGCGGATCCAAGCGTTTTACTTGGCTACCAACTCAGGGAACCTTGAGAAACTCACGCCAGCCTAACAACAGAGAAGGCCACAAAACAAGGCTATCAAAGCCACTGAGGTACCATCATACCATCAAATCCAGTACGCAGTGCAGATGAACAGGAGCGCAGATCGCCGCAGAAATCATCTTCATTTATGAATGTGGTAATGCCTCAACGCATCTTCTCATCTCCCAAGCCTTATCTACTTGAAATCTACACATCACAGGACTCGATCGCGGCCTCAACCGCACCAGTGTAAGCAGCGCCTCTTCGCCATATCTCCATACCGCTTTACATACACCAATCGCGCCGGCAAAACAACTTGCTAAACAAGTCATTTCTAGTCGCAACACCGCTTACTTGCGATCACATGAGCTTCATATGTCGCGGACGAAGTGTAGTCGGACGCATCCGAATGGTTTGTTTAATAAGGCGAGTTACCTACCTTTGCTACTGTTGTCTACGCAAGATGACTGTACAAAGCCGAACAAGTATGCACCTCATCCGGGGCAGTTTACCTTGGCCCCCATGAAATCTACCCCTTTTTTACGGGGCAATGCGGGACACGGCAAGCCTTATACACATCAACCTATGCAGTTCCATCTAGCACAATGTTTGCACATTCTGCAAACAACAGCCTACAGCCAGTCTCAACTTTATGGCTGCTTTCTACCGACCCACAGTTCGTAACCTTCAAACGTTCCACCTACGAACGTTCTCATGAACAATCCAACGTCACGCCCATTCAGACAGAATGTTTTGCCAGTTCCCAGTTGCCACACTGCCCATTTTCTTATCAAGTCGCTTGCAAAGTAACTAACACCTACCCATCTTCTTCTCGCCCTGATGTGGTCTATTCACACTCCATTTTCACTCCGGCTCCAGCTTCTGTCTCGAACACACCTAAAGGACAACCCCCATATCCACACCATTCTGCATCTTCCATGTTCCGGAGGATCATTCACACATCACGGACGTCATCTAATTCAAAGCGTTCCATTGATTCCCCTTTTGATGGCAAACACAACGAACAAAAGCACACACAGTCACATTTACCTACTCACACATGTCCCCTTCCAAATACACAGTTAAACATAGTTTTACATCTCAACACACACATAAATTCCCATGCTATTGGTCAAAATGTACTAAGTTGTGCAACTTTTGATCATACATGTCTGTACTACCATGATCACGCCCTTGAGGGTGTGCCTGGCAGTGACGAGAATAAACCATTTATTTATTTATTTATTTATTTGTTACCCTACATCCTGGGCACCATGTCAATGTTTGCCAATGCAGATAGAGCTGCTCAAATCTTTCTAGCCTGTTACAACCATTTTCTTATCGAACTTGCCGGTACATGGCCCGCCACGTCACATTCTTCAAGCACAAGCACCCTCCCTCGCCAACATCTGCTGACTGCTAACCTGTTGGAGTTGTCCTCATAAAAGTAGAATCAGCACGTGCTGCCACATCGCCTGGTGTATGCAACCAAGGAAATGTAGACAATAGTGCGTGAGAAACGCCTCCAACACTGTGTTGTTACGACCCTATTGCAGAATCTGACTACCCGATGACGGGACAATGCGAATACGACTCGTAAACTTTCCTCCTCCTCAATGTACGATTGGTTGGAAATACAATGCACCTTCTAGGCCCCTTCATCATTTTGTCAAGCCCGCATATGGTGTTGAAAACAGAGACATGACACTCGACCGACGCTTCTGACGCACCGCTCCACATTCCAGGGTACACCACTTTCTGCAATGGACGCACCAGTAAACGTTGTGGCGAACGCCTCATATACGTCAAGAACGAGTTTTACGCATCATCTTTTCACACTATATCTCTTCGCAACTCTGAAGACTCAGTTTGAATTCAGGCCGTTGGAGGTCATCTGGACCTCTTGATAGGCTGTTTATACAACCCACCACACTCCTCTTGTGCTAGCGTTAACTAATTGGTCAGACTCTTTCCGGAAGTCTCATTTCCCCCTCACGCTATAAGATCATTGCTGGAGACTTCAATATGCCCCATGTTTCGTGGCTCACACAGTCAGCTCCACCTAAGTACAGCGCCCTTGTTGACACTGTTTCCACTCATGAATGGACACAGCATGTGGATGTACCGACGAGACAATCGAACACACTGGGACTAATATTCACTAACGGTACCTCGCAGGCATGCGCCGGCGTGTTAGACAAGATACCGGGCAGCGACCACAAAGTGGTGCAGCTGTCCTTCGCGCACCTTAAATTCCGTCAACATGCAGTCACAAAATATGAGGTATATCGGCCCCTCCAGCGCATCAACTGGGACATCTTCTCCTCCTTTCTCAGCTCGTCACTTCCGGACGACTTCTACCTCTCCGACAACATAGATACTGCGACCAACGTGCTTTACAACAATTTCACCAACCGCTTAGATGTCCTTACTCCAAAACAGAGGATGATCAGAAGGCGTCAAACACCTGATAACGCCTCCACACGCAAACTGACCATCAGGATCAAGAAAATGCGCTCCCGCTACATCAAGTTCAAAAGCTTTCACCTAATCATTCGTATGAACGAATTACTAGCCAACTGGAGCAATTCACAAAGTAATGCGCGTACATTAGTAGAGCATGCAGCGCTTTGTACTGAAAACAAGGCAAAGTCTCTTATTCGACGAATGAAGCAACGGGGTGGCAGCAAAGATGTCCCGATTACTACCCTTGTGCTTCCTGCTTAAAGTATAATCACTGGGGCTGTTGATCTCTGCGAGTTCCTTAACACACTTCTGTAATTCTTTCATTAACAATGTCTTGGCATTGTCAAATACGATACCCAAGTTTACTGAAGCTCAAATTCATACTATTGACTTTGACTTACGAAATATCAAGCGAACATCTTGCTCTTTGAAAATGTCACACTACCCCGGTCCTGACGGTGTGCCTTCTTCCAGTTTAATACTCGGCGGCCGGGACATTCCAGTCCTTCTCCTCAGTGTCTTCACCCTCTCAAAGAACAGTGGTTACTACCCGTCCAATTGGAAGCACGCAATCGTCATGCCACGACACAAACGAGGACGTCGCCAAAATATTGACAATTATCGTCCTATTAGTCACACACCTATTGCGCCTCGACTCATGGAAAGGATAATAAAGGACGCGCTGCTTCACTTTCTGTTCCAACGCAACCATATCAACAGGTCCCAACACGGGTTCCTGCTGACTAACTTCCGTCAAACCTGCCAGTTTGAATTCTTAAACCACGTGACACAGTCCATCAACCTAGGTCAAGCACTAATCATTATCATCCTGGACATGCAAAAAGCATTTGCTCAATCCCACACAATGGTTTAATGACTAGACTAGCAAAATACGGTGTCTCCAGCCATCTCCATTCATTGTTTTTTTCTTACCTTTCCATCCGAAAGCAATCAGTGCAACTAGGCAACATCTCATCCAAAAAGGCATCCGTAACCAGCGGAGTATTCCAAGGCAGCGTTCTGGGTCCTCTGCTGTTTTTGCTGTACATTAATGATGTATTCCAGGTCTTCAAACGGCAAGCCGTACCTTTTTGCTGATGACATAAAACTTATTTTCTTATTTGGTCCTAGCTGTCTATGTAATCGCCTCTCTATCATTCAAAGCGATCTCGGTGCTCTTGAAACATGGTGTGATTAATGGAAACTACAGTTCTCACCAACGACATGCAACGTCCTTTCCTACCGGTGCTCTATACCCCCAAACTATTAACTCTTAACGACACACCACTTGATAACCAGTTCACTAGGCGCAATCTCGGTGTACACTATTCCAGCTCATTGAATTTTGCGGAACCAGCGAGCTACAGCTCTGCCAAGTCAGGTATATCTTTGGCTACATACTGAAGTCAACTTACTTGTTAGAGTCTCGACTCCTGCTCTATAAGTTGTGTACCCCGCCTAAAGTAGAGTACTGCTCAATGGTTGTTATTGACTCATGTAAAAGTGACAGGAGGGTTATGGAGGAAGTCCAGAGTTCGTTCACTACGCGTCTTTTAGGAGCATCTGCGCTCAAATATCAAGGCCGCTGCAAGCGGCTTGGTCTGGAACCGCTTTGGTTGCGACTACTTAAAACCAACCTTGTTTTTCTATATAAGCTAAACAAAACCTCGGACTCGCGTCGGTAGATTTTCAGCCGCTTGGCGATACACGTTATCCTCTACGCCAAAAGGCACACTCATTCTCACTACCCAACACACGTTGCTCCATACGTTCTAACTTCTTCCCCAATAGATATGCGCGTATAGAATAAGCTACCGGAAGTCGTCAGAGCATCTGATAGTATCACGCAATTCTACACGGTCATAAATAGACTATTAAGCGTCCCCACAGTTGCGGAGATCCTGGACATCTGCATCCCCGAGGAGGAGCTGTGAGTGAACGGCCCCGATCATATATGGACATTCACAAGGATTCTTCAACTAGCTGCAATAAAGCTCTCTTCATCCCGAGACTGTCCGCTCCTTATCGCGCTCTTTGCTTTCATTCCTCTTGCAATCGGACCGCAAAATCAGTGCCCTGCTTGATCTAGTCTACTTTGTCGAGTCGCTGACTGCATCCATGACTACCGATTGGCAAACGGTCTGGGATCTGCAGTCAATATTAAGTCTACTACACCTTGACAGTGCTTCAATCGCTTACACTTTATTAATGTAGTTTATTTCTGTCCATTCCTGCTGCCCCTCAATATTTGTCTTCACACCTTAACTATCCGCTTCGACCTCAACGCGCCGACTAACTTAGCCTTATCTGATCGGCCTCCCGCTCTACGACCACCGTGAACTCAATGCCCAATACTCGGAACAATGAACATTTTATACCCCTTCACACGAGTGTCTCAATGTCTTTCTCAAACCTAATCAGTAAACTACTTCCTATCCAAACCTTTTTCCTCTTCTAATCGCTCTCATTGCTCTTGAGACGCGCGCATCGTTGGCTTCTCCAAACCCCAAAAGTAAACCATCTCCATCCCGATCCTGTCATTTTCTGCTGCCTATTCTGTCTTTAATCCTTCATCAATCGGACTGCCAACTCTCGGTGCCCTGCAATAATCTAGTCTCACCTGACCGGTCTGCTTCCCTTTGACTTCTTCCAGTCTACCGGTATGTTAAGGTTCCAGGCTCTGAGGATTAAACGCAATGCCTCCCTCACCAGGAAAGCTTGTTGGACTTCTTCACCCTTTATTTATATGAGCACCTCCACCTACAACATGTCCACATATAAACCCAACCCAAATGTCTACACAAATGAACTAGCCACAATCAAAATGCGCCGACTAATCCAGTCTCGTCTGATCAGTCCCCTTCTCTCCGAGTTCTCTCAGACTGCCGTGACATCTCCGGCATTTGTTAAGAAGACCGAACGCTCTGTCCCAAATACCTCGTCAGCCTCATGGACGTTTCCACACCTTATAATTAAACCTCTTTCTATCCGGACCGTCCCCTCTCTCTATGGCGCTCTCTACTTTCAATTTTTCTGCAATCGGACTGCCAACTCTTAGTGCCTTGCAATAACCTAGTCTCACCTGACCGGTCTGCTTCTTTGACCTTGCCCATACCAGCAACATTTAAACGGTCTAAACTTCGTAGACTCAAATATATGTATCGCTTAATTTGACAGCCAACTAGACTTGTTCACCCTTTATTAATGTAGGCAGCTCTACCTCAAACCTGTCCACTCATCCACCAACTCCATTCGCCCTCCAAAGTTAGCTGTTTAGCACAATCTCGCTGACCAATCCTGTCTCGTCTGATTGGTCTCCTGCTCTCCGACTTCTCTCAGACTACGGTGACATAACTGGCCATCGTGGAAGACCGAGCGCCGTCTGTATTCAATCATTCTTCAACCGGACGGCCAACTCTCAACGTTCTGCCCTAATTTAGCCTAATCTCACCAGCCAAATTCACTGGGACTACTAACAGGCTACCGGGTTGATAGTGTAGCGGATTGACGAATGCTACACAAGAAAACCGTAGCCCAGTAAGAGAAAACGGCAAGATATAAAGAATGTCTTGAGAAAATAGCTATGTACAATAGCTATGTGAATGTAGCTTGAGGACAAAGGGAGAGAGTGGTGAAGCAATGAATAACACCACGTAGGAACGCAACAGCCGGCAACGCGCGGACAAGATGGCGAACCCGGTTCAAAATTGCAGTCCAGTATATATAGGCTTGGGATGGGTGCAAAGTAAAACAAAATGTGCACAAGTCTGAATGTGATGTTTGATGGGGGAATGGAGAAATTGGAGCAGTTGGTACGGGATGTGCTAAGAGAGCAGCATTAGCGATTGCGTCCTTAAGGTTTGAGAAGGCTAATCGCGCGGACTTGGTAAAAACAAACGAACGTTGATTGCCCCTCAGCAAGTCAGTCAAGGGCTGCATTATGCTAGCACAACACGGAATAAAGCGTCTATAGTAGTTAACTATCCCAAGGAAACGTTTAATTTGTTTAAACGTTGTAGGTTCAGGGAAATCTTTGATGGCGGTCACCTTATGAGACAGTGCTTCAATACCTGTAGCTGAGATGCGGTGACCTAGGAACTCGATCGATGATTTTCCTAGATCGCACTTGCTAGGGTTCAAGGTAACGCCTCGATCAGATTGGCTTTGGAACAGAGTACGCAGATGCTCTAAGTGTTGCGACGTAGAGGCGCTAGCTACTAGGATATCATCCACGTAAGGATATACGAAGTCCAGACCACGAGTAACGTCATGGATGAACCGCTGGAATGTTTGAGCAGCGTTCCTTAACCCGAAAGGCATTCGAAGGAACTCGAATAAACCAAAGGGTGTTATAACTGCAGTTTTGGGAATATCGCAGTCCTCTACAGGAATCTGGTGATATGCTCGCGTCAGGTCTATCTTACTAAACACTGACTTACCACCGAGACTATTTGTAAGGTCCTGGATGTGCGTTATAGGGTACCTATCTGCAACTGTGCACTTGTTCAGCGCCCGGTAGTCTCCGCAGGGCCGCCACTCGCCGCCTTTCTTGGGCACCATGTGGAGAGGTGAGGCCCACTGACTTTCGGAAGGACGGTTGATACCAAGTTCGAGCATGTGCTCGAATTCCGCCTTAGCGGCTTTTAGCTTATCAGGGGCGAGATGTCGTGGCCGTGCAGAAACCGGTGGGCCACGGGTTTGTATATGGTGCGTAACGCTTGATGCGACCGGAAGCGTAGCGTCAGGTGAGTGGACCAGCTGCGGAAACTGTCTGAACAGATCTACAAATTCATTATCAGCTTCGGGCTGAATGTAAATGGGAGTGACAGAAACGCAAGATGTGCGAACTCCACATGTGAAAAGCTGGGTCTTTTGGTCAACCAGTTTGCGATGACGCGCATCGACGAGAAGATCGAAGTGTTGGAGGAAGTCGATACCCAATATAGCAAACGGAACGGCAGCGATGGCGAAAATCCATCGAAAGTGACGTCGTAGTCCGAGATCAATGGTAAGGGAGCGTTGACAGAAAACTCGGGTAGCGGTGCCGTTAGCGGCACGCAAGTTGGTTGTCTGTGGCTTAGTGGCGTCGCCCGGAACCGGTGGGATCACGCTAACTTCCGCCCCGGTCTCAAACAGGAACATGATCCCGGTGTTCCTATCAACGATTTTGAAGAGGCGATTTGGACGACTTCGGCCGACGGCGTTCGTCGCCAATACGTGTCGGCCTGTCCTTTTTCTCGTTACGGGAAATGAGCATGGTTTTATACAATTTCTAGCGGAACTTCCAAAACGTGCGTGATAACGGCTAACTGGGAGTCGTGTTCGGCTTCGAGATGGGCTAGGAGAACGGGATAGAGAATCCCGTGGGTGCCGATGTAACTTTAAGTTTTGAACTTCGTGCCGTAGCGCGGCTATCTCTGCTAAGAGCTCACCAGTCGAAGGTGGAGTAGCGGTGTCGATAGTTTGGACCGAAGTGTCAACAGTAAAATCTACGTCAGGTGAGCGAAGAGAACAAGACGACGGACACAGTGGTCCGGTGAAACGATCCATCATATCATCAGCAATATCTGCGATTTCTGACAAAGGCTGGGATTTAGCCAGCGATAGCATGGCTTGTACGTTTTCAGGCAAACGCTGAAGCCATAACTCTCGAAGCAGCGACTCGTCCATATGCAGTCCTTGAAGAAGACCACGCATCTCTAGCAATAGCGCGGATGGCTTACTAGAAACTAGCTGTAGACCGGTAAAAAGTTTAGCCAGGCGGGACTTCACTGAGGGAGTAACACGCTTTATAACGGCGTTCTTGAGAGAATTATAGCGGTCAGGAGGACAAGATGTAATAATAAGATCACGTAGAGCTATAGTAATATCAGTTGGCAGGCGTGTGAGCAAGTGATTAAACTTTGCAGAATCGCTAGTGACATGCTTAGAAGTAAACTCAGCTTCTAAAATCATGAACCATAAAACGGGATCTTTTTCAATAAATGGTGGAACTACCAGAGATACCGCTTGCACAGACTGTGAGTCCTCACACTTTTTAGAAACTGAGGCCAGGATTTGCGGGGAAAAACCAAAGAAATGGAACGAAACCACCGGAATGCGATTGGGTTCACCAATTATGTAGCGGCTTGACGAATGCTACACAAGAAAACCGTAGCCCATTAAGAGAAAACGGCAAGATATAACGAATGTCTTGAGAAAATAGCTATGTACAATAGCTATGTGAATATAGCTTGAGGACAATGGGAGAGAGTGGTGAAGCAATGAGTAACACCACGTAGGAACGCAACAGCCGGCAACGCGCGGACAAGATGGCGAACCCGGTTCAAAATTGCAGTCCAGTATATATAGGCTTGGGATGGGTGCAAAGTAAAACAAAATGTGCACAAGTCTGAATGTGATGTTTGATGGGGGAAAATGTCATGGTCACTACAATAGCGGTCTAGGCTCGTTTGATTCAAAACAGTGCCTCCCTCTCCTCGACAACCTGCTGGACTTGTTCGCTCTATGTTAACATAACCACTGCTAGCTCTGACCAGTCCAATGCTACTGACTCCACTTATCTTTCCAAATGAACTATAAGACTCAATCACAATGCGACGACCAATCCAGTCTCCTCTGATCGGTCCCCTCTTCTCCGACTTCTGTGGCGTTGCCGGCCATTGCTCGGAAGACTGAACGCTCTGTCACCATCACCTCGAGAGCCACGTTAACTGTCGCATTTCTTATCCGTAAACGTTTTCTCTCGACTCTGTCCTCTCCTTATCGCGCTGTCTTTATTTCTTCTTCAACCGGAGAGCGATCTCTCAGTGCTCTGCCCTATTCTTCTCTTTGACTGCTTCCTGACTAGCGAAATGCAGTTTTAGGCACTGCATCATCAACGCACAACTTCTCTCACATAGCGAGCCTGCCTGACTAGCATACCTTATGTTCATATAGCCTCTTGCATCTCAAACCTGTCCATCTCTGCTGACACCATATTTATCTTCCTATCTTAACTGTACGACTTATTCTCAATGTGCCGACTAATCCAGTCTCGTCTGATCAGTCCCCTTCTCTCCGAGTTCTCTCAGACTGCTGTGACATCTCCGGCATTTGTTAAGAAGACCGAACGCTCTGTCCCAAATACCTCGTCAGCCTCATGGACTTTGCCACACCTTATAAGTAAACCACTTTCTATCCGGACCGTCTCCTCTTCTTATGGCGCCCTGTGCTTTCAATTCTTCTTTAATCGGACTGCCAACTCTTAGTGCCCTGCAATAACCTAGTCTCACCTGACCGGTCTGCTTCTTTGACCTTGCCCATACCAGCAACCTTTATCTATCTATGCTCGGTAGACGCAGCGCTACGTTTTGTTTGCGTTTGCAGTCCGCTAGACTTGTTCACCCTTTATTAATAAAGGCACTTCCACCAGTAATCTTCACACTCAATCCATCTTCATTCGGACGGCCAACACTCAGTGCCCTGCCTTTATTTATTATCATCTGATCAGTCAAAATCTCTGGAACTATTACCAGGCCTCCGGATGTGTCGACTAATCCAGTATCGTCTGTTCGGTCTCCGGCTCTCTGAGTTCTCTCAGACTACCGGGATATTACCGGTGATTGTTCAGAACTTAACGATTCATACTCCTTCGCAAGAGAGCGTCTTTGGATTCTCCACACTTTAACGGTAAACCTTTTTCATCCTGATTGTCATCTTCATGTGCTCTTTATCTTCAATCGGGCAGCCAAATCTCAGTGCTCTTCCTTAACGTAGCCTCATCTGACTAGTCTGCTTCTCTGTGACCTCTTCCAGACCACCGGGAGGTTAACGGTCTAGACTCTGCAGACCGAAAGCAGCTTTTATTCCCTCAAGAATCTGCTGAACTTGCTCATCCAATGTCGAAACAGCCTCTTCCCTCTCTTTCCTACCCCTTACTGCTGATCCTCTCTATTTTCTTTCCATTTTCTGTCCGACACAATCTCAATGCACCGACTAATAAGTGTCGTCTGTTCGGTCTCGCTCACTTCGTGAAATTTGCCGGACGTAATCACCCTTGTATAATATAGCCTCTTTGATATTTAACCCGTCAATTTCCGCTTTCCCCAACAGTTGTTCTCACCACAGTTGTAGGACCCAATCTCCGTTTCCCGACTAAACTATTCTTATCTGAACGGTCTTCTGCACTCCCACTACTTCCAGTTGGCAGTGCCATTTCGGACGAGGGTCTGACAGCGACTTCGCTCCCTTCCACTTACATCTAGACTCTTATTGCTTTTATGTTCCTCTTATCCATGGCCTTCTCTGTCACTGCGCTCCACTTCTCTTCCGACGGCTTACACTCATTGCGCCGAAACAATTTCTCCTACTGCGTATGGTATCATCCGCTCCGACCTCGCTGCTGATTACTGGAGGCACTCGAACCATTGTTAAGTGTTTCTTGACTATTACTTCCATTAGTATGCTCACCTTACCTCTCTTCATATGCCTCTGCTCTTTACCTTATGTTCGCATCTGCCTATTAGTGTGACCGTACGTGGGATAACGACTCCCAATGCACGGCAGTTTTGGCCCTCTGTGACCCTAGATTCTGACGGCTTTTAGACTACGGAAATATGAGCGCATTAGCGTAATTACTCTTACGAATTACACTTCGCACTGCCGTCCGCATTCATCCGCTCCTAGCTGATTCTTTGAAATTCCTTTTCTTCTTGGAACGTTGGTTTACCTGTGTTGCTCCCGCATTCGGTCTTAACCTAGTTGTCCTTAGTTTTACCTATGATGCCCTTCGCATTCGGACTGCTGTCATCATCATCGGTTTACAAGTTTCTCTCCAACCATCGTATTATTCGCTCAACGTTTATCAACACGCTTTATTATATCGGTCTCTTGACCCAGCACGTGCAGAATCTTCTTCCTACCTAGTACTTGTAGTCTGAGTCCCACCGGTGACGTGATGTAAAGAACGCGCTTGCAAATCATGTATACTAAACAAGAGTACATAAGTTTTAATGTATCGTAGGCACCGTTGCGCGCCACCAGTCTGTGTTAGTGCTTCTTGCTTCATTGATGTCTCTCTGTTTGACTGCCTCTTGTCCGTTGCCCGTTCCTTTCCCGAGATTTCCACAGTTACATCCGCCAAAACAAGTAGGTTTATTCACTGGGACTGGTCAACCTATCCTCAATAGCCAGCT
Organism: Dicrocoelium dendriticum; assembly: GCA_944474145.2. Lineage (NCBI taxonomy): Eukaryota > Metazoa > Platyhelminthes > Trematoda > Plagiorchiida > Dicrocoeliidae > Dicrocoelium > Dicrocoelium dendriticum. The sequence goes on from OX104071.1 coordinate 24,977,911, forward strand.
GGTATAAACGCTTGATCTTTCCTTCGGGAGATGAAGTATCCACACATCGTTCCAAATGGAGCTCTTTCCGCCATTCTGGAGACGCTACCTTTACGGGGTCTAAACGAATGGGTTTAGCTCGTCTCCTACTCACAGTAGAACAATTTACTCAACTGGAATAATATATTTACATGGAGCCCCTGTTCCACAACTGAAGACAAACAATTCTGGCTTGATTACCTTCATTGCCTCAAGCATTCCGATTCTCCGGTCACTTTGAGCTTTTCTAACGTCATTTCACAGACAGCGTTGCGTTCGTATAAGTGGCTTTTCCGATAGCCTTCCATGGAGTTTTCACCTGGCTGTGAAGACAAGCACACTTACATTTGAAGGAATTTCGAATCCACTTTGCGAAGGATGGCATTTTGCCTGTTATGGCCACATTCAGCCACAAGAAACTACTGCGCTCACCGTTCTAATGACATGTCCAGCTTGGAGAGCTGAACACTGTTTGTGAGCCGGACAAAAATATAATAGAAAAAGCCGGTCTCTATTAACAATGTGTTTACTCAGCTGCATCATTATCATTCGACTCCGCGGCCCTTGTACATCATTGACCGGCTTCAACGACTACTGCCAGATAATTACTAAGCCATTCGGGCAACCAAGGTAGAATTTCGGCTGTCAACCAACTGCGAGTAATAGAGTGCAAAGACGGTCTACACGTTGCATAGATGACTAGCACTACTGTTTAACGGAATGATCGGCAGTGTTCCAGGACGCGGTGGGTATTCGCCTGGCAAGCATTTTACCTATAAAAAGCTACAGATGTCCGCCTACCAACACTGCAACGTGGCGGATGTTACTCGGCACAAAATAATGTGACAGCTAATAATTTCACACTGACTCAGTCCTCAGCCTTCTACATCCAATCTGTGCAACTGATTTCACTATGAAGAATGCTTTGATGGAGCACAGATCATCCCGACTTCGTAATGGTCATTGATTGCACCAAAACCTTGTTTGGGCTCCTGTGCTCATGGATCACTACATGGCGAAATTGCCCCCAACTTGTATCTTGACGCAACAGTTATGACTGATTTTGCGCGCCACAGCGCCATCATCTTCCTTGGTCTGACTATTACCTGACAATCTGCTCACTCGTATGGACTACATCTTTTCATTTATTCCTTTCATTAAAACGAAATGTTTTAACATTCCAAAGAAGCTATGCTTGTATGCATATTTGATCACGCCTTTGCAGGTGTGTCTCGTTTTACCGAGCATATACCATTTATTTATTAATTTATTTATAGATGGCTCGAGGCCGTCCCTATCACAAGTTGCTCCTCGGATACGGTAGCGAAAGCTTTCCTGGAGCACTGGGTAGCTCAGTTTGGCTGTCCCGCCATCGTGACCACCAATTGAGGGTCACATTTCTCGTCGTCATTTGTCGCGTTGCTTAAGGATTTAGGCTGTCGCCACGTTCAGACGACGGCGTATCATCGGGCCGCTAACGGCATGATGAAGCGTTTTCACCGCCGGTTGAAGGCATCGCTGCGGGCACACGCAGATCCTTCATGGTCGGAAACACTTCTCCGCGTCCTCCTAGGATTAATAAGCACTGTTAAAATCAATTTCGACGCAACACCAGCGCAGCTAGTCTACAGTTGCTTGCTACGGTTGCCCGGACAGCTGTTAGCACCAGTCCCACTCTACTTCCTCTTTTGGCTGCGGCAGTTACACCGGTTGATTAACGCGCCAGATGCGTGGGTTGCGTCCACCCAATCCTCGATCGCAGAAGACAACAGTATACGTGCCTGCAAAGTTGTCTGCCTGCTCACACGTCCTTCACACAGAATGTGTCCGACAGCCTCTTCAATCGCCGTAAATAGGACCTTAAAAAGTGCTACACCGTTTGAGTAAGACGTACACAGTTGACCGCGGTCGTCGACGCGAAGTCGTCACCATCGGCCATCTAAAACCCGCCTTTATGGAAGAAACCACCTCGCCTACTTTTCTAGTAGTGCTTCTTGCAACGTCACGATTCACCGCACCAGCTTACAGAGTCCTGGTGCAGTTCGACCAGACCACGATCTCGGTCTACAAGCCTCAGCCGTCCAGAGATCTGAATCTAGCCCGCCACTACCCACGACCAAGCGCCATGGTTGGGAGGTGCGTAAGCCGGTTCGTTTCTTTGACTATGTACAGTGTACATACGTTTAGGTTTGCCGATATTGTATACATTTGCCCCATTTTGGGTCGAATAAAGTTTTGGAAACAAACCACAAATCCAAGACCTCCGAAACACCTTTTGCTAAAATGTTATTCAAAAGCCAACAAATTTAAACACGCACATCATTCGTTCGTTCTTTTGGCTTTTTCTGCGCATGTTTTTCTGTTTTCTCGTCTCTGCATGCCCCAACCCTCGATCGACTGGCTTACACGAGGAATGTTTTCGAAGACCATGACGTGAACGCTGGTCGCTTCTTCGCAAGTCGAGGGTTGCTTCTTCGTGAGACGACGGTCGTTTCTTCTTGGGGCGATGGTCCTTTGTCCGTGGGACGAGGGTCGTTTTAGCGCGGGGCGGGGTGCGGCGGGGGAGGGACCACTCCCAAGCACACCGTTTGGCAGCAGCAGATGTTGAGTTCCTGTAGGCCTTTTTTGGGCTAGCCAGTTTTGTAGTCCGACAAGCCAGCTCCAACGGCTCGCCGAAATGCACCCTGCCCTGCAAGCAATTAATAGCAAAGCACAAACGGCACAGCCGATTCCGACTTCCGGCGAACCCCCATTTGACACCAACGCTCGCTCATTTCTACCCGGCACGACTTTTCTTTACGAACCTCGATACAACTGTCCTTTCTGAAATCGGAGGCTTTCTATGTTCAGTCTTCTAGGGGGAGCTCTGTAACACCCAAAATGATAAATGCTATCTTTCATGTACAATTTCATTGTTGTCCGATTGTACATTATTCTTTCTTGTTTTAATCTTCCTTACAACTGGCTCGACTCTCGACCGCCTTGTAAGTTCCTGTACTCACTTGTTTGCTCTCATCTCGCTTCATTCGTCCGCGTCTTCTTGTAGCCCATGAGTACAGTCCGCTGTGTCCGACTCCAATTACCTTCTGATATCAGGGCTTAATTTCGCGCACCGCCTCGGACTAGTATTAACTAGTCCTATAGAGTTCCTTATAACCGACGACTTGTGTTCTTCGGGGACGCAAGCAAGCGACATTTCCATGCGGCGACGCCAGTTGCAAAATTTGTGTCAACACCAAAAACAGGTGGGGGAAGAAGAGACAATTGCCAAGGGCGCAGTTCTAAAGGTGGCTGTCCACAACTTGATGGATGTGCAGCAGAGAAACCCTGTTCTTCGTTCTTCGGTTTATTTGCGCGGGATGCCATGACGATATCCCACCTCTGTCACCAATTATGTAGTGTACAATAATCCAGTGGATACGAAAGGGCTTCAGTGGCTGAAAAACGCAGGGAAGAACTGATTCCGATGGCGGCAAGCGTTATACTGGTCACGGCGCACGAATGAAGTCCGGGCACAACACAACGTGCACACGGCAGGATGTAGTTGGCAAAAGTCCAAAATTTAGGTTATTCCAACAAAAGGGGTTACCTTACACAAACCGTAATAGGAAGTACAACAATTATTAATTGTTCTTAAAGTCATTGTCATCTTCTGAAAAACAGCCTAAATTTCTTGATTGCTTGTCAGGCCGCCGATCGGAAAAGAAAAAGGAGGTCATGAAGAGTCAGATCATTAGCACTACACGGCTTATGGCCATAACTGGTTGGTTAGAGTCCCGGTCCAGCGTTGTCGCTTCGATTCACCGTGCGTGCGTTCGTCGTGGTTACTCAGTGACTTGTAAGTGAAATCGGTGCTGACTCGAATTGCGTCTCTTGCCGAGGCATTTAGCTAGTTTCGGACACTTTGGAGTAACTGTTTACTTAGCTGACTGAGCTTTTCCTTAACCTTTTTGTGCAGTGTTTTCTACCACACGACGAAGCAACATAGCAGTAACCTGTTATGCCGCGGATGCAGCTATAGTGACGAATTTCACAAGTAGCCACTGCATCTTAGATATATAACATTTCCATTTATGCAAATCATAACCGTGAATCCACACAAAATATCCTACAGGCAGTCTGGACCGAAACCACACAGACACAACCTATTTGTTTCTTATCCGCGAATGCAGCCGTCCGCTTTTTCACAGCATTTTCACATAGGCTATAACGACTACTTTTCGGCAAGTGCTGCACAATGTCTGTATTTCATTGAGTTGTAGAGAGCGGGAGCGAAATCCCTATTCGGCCCCTTTTATTCCGTATCATACTGGGTTTGACTCGTGTCTTTGTATTACGACGTTTTGAGAGGGTTCGTCGCAATTGCAATGACAGCCGCAAGATTCCAGCATTCTCAGCGAATGTTTGTCTAGCAGCCGCTTGGCAATTCCGGTAGGCTGTTCCAATCATTCACCACTCTAGTGGATTGGGTGACGTCCATGCGAATCCTGCCTACTTTACTTAAGTAGTTTCCATGCGTGACCTCATGTGGAACAGTCAATGTTGAGCAGGAAGAATTGTTGTAACTCACTTCCAAGTTCCCCTCAGAGGAGGCCCTAGTGTAGATAAGATCACACCGGCGACGGCCGAGCTTGAGGAAGAAGAGATTTAGCTGCTGGAGTCGAATAGGGTACGGAAGATAGCGAAGCGCTAAAGAAACTTTCGATGCACGTCTCTGAACCTTTTCCAGCAGAGTTCATTCAAACGTTGAAAGCGGATGGATAGTTGGTAGGCTATATTCTATGATTGGACGGACGTAAGAAGTGAACAAAAGTCGAAAAATCTCAGGTATCATTCGAGCGAATGAACTTAAGACACTCACCAGTCTCCTTCCAGTGGTCACCTTCTTTAAAGTTTTGTGCGTCGTTCTAAGGTCAGAAGTCACGATATCCCCAAGATCTCTCTCATGAATGGTATTCCTGAGGAGAAACGCACCAATGTGTTATGCACCGTACGGTTCAGTGCTACCCATTGGGAGAACAACGCATTTATCTCGGTTTACTGGCAATTCCCACGATGGACCATTCGTGTAGCTGGTCTAGAGCCCCTTTTAGTATGTCCGCATCCTCAAGGCTGGGTACTGTCGACCATGGTTGGGAGCGGATAAAGTTCACCTTCAACGTGATCGCCAAAATCTTTCAACATGGAAACAGTTCTATAGTAGTCCTCGAAAGATTTTTACCACTCAGATTCGTCTTCACAGTCTTTTGGGGCTACCATGGATTCAACCCTGCTTCAATGCTTTAATAAATCCCGTGGCAAATTTGGACGACAGGGTACATAAACATACGTTTTCGAGAATGTCGTTGCTTACGCAAAGAGACGCAGCGGTACAAACTCGTCCATATCAGCTTTACTTCGATCGGACAGAACCCGCAGGCGTATCATGATAAGGCTTGTATACTTAGCGAAAGTATAGTGATGCCTTTTCTCGTGAGACCTCTCTACCTCAGGTTGAGCTGGTCACCAAAGTCCCGGAGGATTCTTGCCCAACTGAAGTCAGTATAACGAAGACACAAGTCTTCGAACCATTGCAAGGGCTAAATGCTTCTAAAGCTTCTGGCCCTGATTCAATTCATTCAAAGTTAATGCATGAATCGGCCGCTTTTACAATATCGCTCGACAGCTGTGCCTTACCTACGGAATAGAAGGCCATCAACTGTCCGATTGTTAAGGGCGGTGCTAACGACCTGGTTGAAAAGCGTTGTCGTTAAGTTGTTTGAAAAACTGGTCAGCGATTCGGTGGGTCATCGTCTGAACAAGTTCAACTTTCTTAGTGTTGCACAGCATGGATTCCGTAAAGGATTTTCATGTCAGACCAATTTACTTGTAGCCCTTGAGAGCTGGGCTGAGGCAGTAGAAAATGGACACACTATCCACATGCTTTTCGTTGACTTCTGGGAAGCCTTTGCTACTGTCCCACATCAACGATTCATTAAAGTTGGGGTAGTGTGGGATACCTGGAGGCGCCTTTAAATGGGTGTATGCTTTCCTTGTAGGGAGAGAACAGTGTATAAGAGTGGGACGTAGCCCTTCTCTTAGACAAGCTATTCTTCGTTGCGTTCCGCTGTGCTCGGTTCTATCACCGTTGCTTCTTGCAATTTATGCCAATGACCTAACCCAAGGGCTTTAATTACCGTCGCTGTCGTTTGCTGATGACCCCAGGATCTGGAATATTGTGGATATCTCTGGGAGCTCTAAGTTAATTAGTAGTGCTTTGAATAAGCTGTCGGATTGGTCAACCTTATGCATAATGCCTATAAATCAAGCGAAATGTTCGGTCTTCCGCATTGGAAGTGTTGGTCCCCCACGCGTAATGCAGTTGGTGGATGTGAAATCCCTGTTGCCAAGCAGCAGGTTGATCTAGGTATCCTCCACACCACATTGCTTTACTGGAGACAATTGTAGGAAGGCTGCTTGTAGAAGGTTCCCTTTGCTGTGGTTTATTCGCCACTACTTCGGTGTCCTAACAGCCGATATCTTTATGAAACTGTTCTCTGCTTTTGTGCAACCCCAGTTAGTATACTGTATCCAGGCTTGTCTATCTTATCTTGTTGTGGACAAAATGGAACCGGAGAAGGCTTTGTGAGTACCTACAAGGAGAGCGCAGGGATTACGGGAGCAAACGTATCCCGAACGTATGCTTAGTTTGGGTATGTTCGCCATGCACTACCGGAGAATTAGAGACTTGATCTTTACTTGCTGTATCCTAACGGGTAAGATCGGTCTAGATATGTCCTGGCTATTTAGACCTGCCAAGCTGCCAAGTCTCCGGGGTCACCCTTTAAAGCTGCACCAACTGCGTTCTGACCAGGTAAGGAAGGAAGCTCGCTTATCGCGCCGGGTTATTGGATGTTGGAACTCACTTTCGGAGCACATCGTTAGAGAGTTTACGGTAGAGGAGTTCGAGCGTCAGTTAGATGCTCTTGGGTAGCAGTACCAAACCTTCCTTTCTCCTAATCGATTTGCATCTTAAAATTTCCGTTCTTCTTTTAATTTCTTCTCGCACCTTGATATTATCATTATTTTGCTGACATCCCTCCTCTGGTTCTTTTAGTTTACCCTTCGCTCTTTTATTTCCCCTAAACCGGTCTCGCAGTGCCCGTTGGGCAGGAAAGCGTGGGCAGTAATTGGTTGGACGGTGTGTGATACAGTCCTTTCAACATCCAAGGCAAACATATCGATTCCGATCCAACGATACGCAAAAGAAGGAACATTCGCGGGATTGTCCTATCGTACTCGTCCCAACGGAACTTGAACTTATTCACCTCTATGTGGAAATCGAAATATGTATAGACATATAACCAGTCGACACTCCTCGAGGAAGTTACTTGGATGCTGACAGTCGCTATCAGTTAGGTTACAACCACATGACATCGCGGGTCAGAGATTACCAGGCGCTTGGACCAAGGTAGTTCAACCCTCAATTTAGCTTCTCCTGAGCATACAGCTCCTGTTCACACGGCCGGATCGCAGTTGCCTCCGCAGATTCTAGCACTCGCACTCGGATATATTTCGATCGGTTCTTTGGTATCCAATTGATAATTGCGAAAAGGGCAGCTGATTTCCTTTGTGATGAGGCTGAATCCTAACGTGGTGTAATGGTTTGCATACTTCAACGATTCATTAAGCTATACTGGTTGGTGTTCTTTGCACTTTCAGAGTCACTCATACCAGAATATCAATGTTTAAAGGCCAGACAGACTAAGTGTCTTGGGCCTCCAGGTTGGGGGCTAGAAAAAGGGAGACTCCTTTCTCCGGCAATTTAGCTATCCGTGGTCCGGTGCCAAACCCCCAATGGTTTGAGCTAAGGTTTATGAACCAAAGGCTTGAGTTAGGAACCATCCTCTTCTTCGGTCTAAGCTTGGGCAACCCGACAGCAGCCTGTCCACGCAGTACACCATGACATTTCGTTTTAACAATTTCTTGATGCTCTAGTCCTATCTGCTGCATCGAACAGTGTAGACAGCTTTTTGGATGCTACTACTCAAGTCTTCCTTCCTTTTCATTCCCCACTTGCGCTTTTTCCTCTTTAGCGTCCTTTCCAATTTCTATTTTGTACCCTGTCTTCAGCCCCCTAATTCCTGGCCCTCTACTACCTTGCTTCAATAGTCGCTTGGCTTCCAGTTTCGACTCCCACCTACTCGCAAGGCGTCGCTGCAGTCCAGTCGATAAGTCAACATTCAACCGAGCGGACAACAATTAATCTCTTTTCTTTTAGAGTCCTTGAGCCGCGCTAAGACTGTCATGCTTCAACGTGCGCACTTGGCTCATAATTGGTTGATGATTGGTTGGTTGACGATTGGCAGCACTTGGCCGATCGATACTTGCTGGTTATCGGAAACCCGTTTGCAAGATCCGAGCTCCGTCCTTACCCTGCGATTCCCCACATGCGACACGGGCGGCACATTCCCATTGCGACTATCGGACAATGCCGCAGTTTTAGATTCAGGTCATGCTGGAGTCGGCATTGTTTCTAGTCCACGAGCTGAAGCTCCCTTGATCGACTGGATCCCGGTCAACAGTCGGATGTACGCCGTTAATTTAGTTGGCTCGTTCCAGGCTTCGAAGTTGCGCTGGGACAGACGGTGTCTTTGTCAATGCGGCCTATGCCCCAAAAATTAGCCCTGATTCGGTGATAGATGAAATATATATTTAACGTGCTTTTCTTCGTTACAGAAAAAGTACGGATATTCTTATGCTTGCTGGTGAACCGAATGCCCAAGTCGGAAAATTGTCCTTTGATGAGCTTCATCTGGGCTGCCAACATTGTGTAGGCTCCTGTAATGATAATGGTGAGCGATTGCTATAGCTGTGTAAAACTTCGGTTTCTCGCGAGCACCGACTTTTGATACCACCTGCAGAAACGTGACTAGGCGCCTACCAGCCATGGACGCAAACCGATAATATCGCAATAAGTTATCGCTGGAGAGCGTGTATCCAAAACAGTCACTAGAGTTGGGCACGAGCGTAGACTTCGATCATGCTCTTGTGTGTGTCAAGTGTCGCACCACCAAGAGTGGGTGCAGACACAGGTACATGCCAGTCTCGGAAGAGAGTCTTGCATTTGGATGGCGAAAGTACATACCGTACTTTGATGCTTCAATCGCCAAGCGGTTTAGTGCAAGTTGGACGGCCTGTGGATTCTCACCCAGCAAGACGATATCATCATTTTAATCAAAATCAACAACTTGACTACCGTGGGAGGAGCTCAACGCCAACTTTTAACGAATCGCCCAGAGCCTTCTTTAGGACGTCCTCAATGGCAAAGTTCAATAGGAACGGAGGGATAAGGCATCCTTGTTGAACTCAACTGGGGACCACAAAAGAAGGCGAAAGCTTGTCATATGCCCTAACCCTGACCGCGGTCAAACCATAAAGAGCGCGCAGTATGGAGACGAATTGTTCGAGAATGGCGTTTCTATGCAAGGCAGTGCTACAGTACAGTCCGGTCGACAAAATCAAAGACTGCACGGATATCCAAGAACACAGCAATCGTTGGCATCTTATACACATGGCGGAGTGCTAAGACTTGATCGATCGAGCCGCGAACAGAGCGAAACCCAGCTTGTTCTTCTCGTTACAACCATTCGCACTTTGGGGATTGCCTACGAAGTTTGATGGACACCGGCAGCTTGCAAATGACGGAGATTAAGGTTATGCCTCTGTAGTTGGAGCTGATTAGGCGCAGACCCTTTTTGAAGATGGGGACGACTGTCGATTCCCCAAGAGGATAGAACCTATTTCGACCACACTTTCAAGAACAAAGCGGTGAATTCTCGAACCAGGGATGCGTCATCATTTTTAAATTGTGCTGGAGGAAGACCATCAGTAGCGGGGGCTTTATAGCGCTTCATTTGGCGGAGCTTCTGCAAGATTTCCTACAAAGAGGACTTGTGGGGGTAGACCACTCGACATCAATGCTAGCGCCAGAGGTAGCAGATGGAGCTGGGGTCAACAAAACTGCGAACCAAAATGTTCGGCCCATCGCTCCAACCGTCATTGAAGATTGGTGAATAAAGTGCCATCCTCTTCATCCATTATTTCAGTTATACCAGACCAAACTCCTTCGGTGACTCGAATGAGATGGAAAAGTATTCTGGTATTACCAGAAGGACTAGCAAACTCCATCGCCCTAGCACGTTCACACCACCAACCTTCGCGGTTCGTTTACAGACTCCTGCGCAACTCTGGACCCAGGGATTGGCGTTCTTCAATGTGGCTGAAATCCGATGGGATCAAAAAGCGTTTGTCCATCAGCGACATGGAGACGGCGGAAACCCAGTGCTGAGGTGGGTGACGGGCAACTCCACTAGTGTCGATACTGTCGAAAACTAAGTTATCTTTGATCTGTGCTCACTACGAATTGAGGCCACCGTCAATACTTGAGCCAAGCAATTTGATAGGGAGGCTTGGTACCTGGTTAAAATCGCAGAGTTTTTAGCTTTGTGACGTCTGGTCGGTAGTGAGCGCACTTGGGTTATCTTCCGAAACGCATGCAAACCTTAGCACGAATCAGTGCGAGATCGGAGTCTAGACAGGTTGACCGGTACGATGAGCAATCCGTCAAGCTTCCGCGCCATCTGTAGCTGATTGCTATGTGGTTAAACTAAGAGCACTCTTGCGTTTGTGCGGGCGAACACTAGGTAGCAGGGTCTCTTCGAGTGCCGAAAACTAGTGCTTCAAAAAGACAGACGATGACGCGAGCAAAGAGCAAGCAGTCTATCTCCATGGACTGATCAACTGCCAACCAGGCCAAAACTATTCCTAGCTGGTGCTCGATTCGTGGAAGGCCGCCCACCCATTCGTTAGTCTCCGGCAAGGAGTGTATCCGTCCTTTTGGAGGAAAGCAGAAGATAATGTAGTTTCTGGTAAAAGCTATCTTTGAGTGCATCCGGGCTGCAGTCTGTAGGGGCGCAGGCGGAGAAGACAAACAACGCCCGCTTAAGGTCTCGACGCCTGCTTACGTTACATGAACCTCGTAGTCTGACTGCACATAGCGGACTGTTGACTGAGATCCAGGCAAGCCGAGCTGATCCTGCCCTGGCACTCAGTGCAACCCCATCACTAGCTTGGTCAGTAGCGGCAGCTTCTGGTTCTCCGGAAAGCCGCAAGTGGTATTTCTGGTCAGGGTTTACCGGAGAGGCCATTCTGACGGCGCTAGTCTTGTAATCTGGTCTCACAAATGCAACAGATGTCTACCGAGAGCGTTTCAAAAGTATGGGCCAGACATGCTTGTCGTCAGGCCTGCATCAACGTTCGAACATTAAACGCTGCAGGAACGTATGGTGAACCATCTCGAAGAAGAGCTGAAGCTTCGATGGTGTGAGAGACGGTTGCGGTAGCAGGAATTTGAAAACCGGGAGTTTGGCTGTTACTCCCATCGGTTGCGAGAAGTGGGTCGTTTGTGACGGTGACCAAAGAAGACATAAGGGTACATGTAGTTGGAGCACGGGAGGTGGGGTGATCTGTGAGTGAAGGTTGAGCAGTTGTGTTGGCAGAGATGATAGGCATAGCAAAAGCAGTAGTAATCAGTGTGGTCCATGATATGTCTGTGTGTGTGAATCCGGTTTCCCAGGCCGAAGTAGAGGGTTATCTTAAGTGGCCTTACTCAAACCTTTAGTCGAAGCTCCAACCTACAAGACAGCAGGGCAAAGTGAGGACGTCGCAACCCGTTGGTATCCGACGGTTCATGCGCCTATCGGTCCTTGAAGGACCAGGGGTCCAACACACCTTCTCAGGGAGGGGCAAAGGACAGAGACTTTAATTAGTGGCGAGTCATCCGCCACGACAAAGTGTTGTTAAATAGACATTTGTAATTTTTTATAGGGAGAACGCTTGTCAAGCGAAAACTCACCACATCCTGGAAAACTGCCGGCGCATCATGTGCTGGAACGGGAAAGACCAGAACCACTCAGCTGGCACCACGAAGAGGTTGTTCGTTAATCCAGCTGTAAAAAAGCTACTTTTGTTCCATGTTCGCTCTAACGAAACTTCCCCGGCAACATCCTTGATATTCACCTAGCGTATGCACTCCATTTCTTTCGAAAGCACGTCTTTCGGGTAAATCCTTCCTGCTGGGCACGTCATCCACGTCAGTACACATTAACCAAGGACGAAGAACATCATTCTGCTAACTGTACCGTAGTACAAACTATACAATATAAGAAAGTGTAAGCGGTAAATTTGCCACGTAGTTCGCAAGATCAATGACACGAACTAACTCTGGATTCCCACCTGCTATTTGTTTACCCACCCCATGCCCCGCGGTTACTTGCCCTCCCGACCTGACTGTTATCTAATCTACAAGATGAATAACATGATCTAACCTATCCGCCTACCCAATTTACGTGCCGTGGTTACATGCCAACCGGCGTAACTACTAGGTAAGTAGCAGGCTGCATGTCGCGGTCTCAGTCTGGATGAAATAAGCAGATGCCTGCCCCAATTGAGGAACGCCGGCTTACCGATTATCCCCATGTGAATTCATATCGATGTTGCCATGACTTCACCTCTCACTGTGGAGACTGTTCTCTTACACTGTGCCACCCATCCTGACCACTCCATCCACACACACCTCAGACATGAATCATGCACCCGCCCCAATGGCACGCACCTTCCTCGTCCTCCCACCCCCAGTTTGGCTGAGACAAGCCACCCCAAGAGCTCAGCCCATCGCGTTCCGTTTCCCACATTTTCTAGCAAACCGATAAACCAAGGGTTAACCGACCTAATAAAAGAAAGGTCATTGTCCTATCGTGGACTCCGTATCGTGTGACGCTTCGTTACTGTGGCAAGTACTATTTGTATTCCTTCTGCACAATGTAAAGCCCGGTTGTTTCGCAACTGATCGGGTATTTTCGAGGTATATACTTAATGTATTTTAATTGCTATTTGAATAGTACTGTATTTAACCTCTGAACTTCCTTTTTTGGTTGGATCCGGGAGATTTTCCGTTTCACTGGAGCCCCTAAATCAAATTTGTCGCTTACAGAGGGAGAGATACTCAAAGTTGCAAAGTCCACTACACAGAAAGGTCTTGTATAATCCTGAATGTATCATTCTCCATGCGGTATGAGGTCGCATTTGGAAGGGAGGGCTAAGTGGGAAGTTATAACGGAACTCACTCTTTAGGTTTGTCGATCAGAGAAACCGGCCTTCGCAACCGTACAGGAAGGTTGAGCGCATGGTTACATTGTAAACTCCACCCTTCCGGGTGAGAATATTGTCACGCCGTCGGCAAATATGGATGAGGTTGGCAAAAGCACCTCTGGTTTTTTATGTGGTTTGTGCTCTGAACTGCTCGGCCCAACAACCTAACCATCAGGTTCCGTTTACACTTGTGGCACAGAACTGTAGAACTATATGTATTGCCCACTCCACATGCATTTGATATACAGGTTACCCTGCAGCACAACTCTATCAGATTCTTTCATCGACATCGAGGAAGACAAAATGAGTCTTTCTTTCTTACAAATATGCACCCTTTTGCTGCTTGGGCTTGGTATTTGCTAATTCCTTAATACTTCTAGGGGATTGCAGCAAAACAATGCTATTCACCGTACCGGCAATATAAACTGGAGTATGTGATCGCTAGCATTGACATGCCCTCTTTCAGCACACCCATGGAAACATCGGCGAGAAACGGTCCAAGCGGGATACCCATTGTAACCCCATCGCACTGCCAGTATACTTCGTCATTGATGAGAAACGGGGCATTAAATGAACAACAATAACAGCCTCTTCAGGACCACAGTAGATATGCCAACATTAACGGGTTTCATTCAACCTACTCGTGGATGTAATGCATAGTCACTAATATTGTCGCCTTGGTGTACAGTGAGCATCGCGATGGGACTGAGCCTTAACGTGTTGTCATGGTTTGCGTGCCCAAACCCCCCTTAAGCGAGCCACTTGTTTCGTTCACTTGAGACTTTTCAGCGAAGAAGTGAGTTAATCTTAACCACGCCGATCGGTTAGCTTGCACTATGTACGCCCGTGCGGTCGCTCAACATTTACTCGATTTGCAATCGGGGTCTAGTCGGCCGGTGGCTGAGTGGTCTGCGCCTCTGGTTTGCAACCATATGGTCACCGATTCGTATCCCTGTAGGAGTGGGCGTCCTCGCGGTATACTCAGCCTGCGTGCCACTGGTGGTGGTCGCGGGGCCGCGTAGCGCCCTCACGGCGTATAGCTGGCAAATTATTATTATTATTATATATTTTTATTTTTCTTATTTTATTCGGCGTGTAATGCCTTGTTCCAAAACTGTCACGTGCTCAATAGGTCTGCACCGTGTTCATGCTTCCCTTGACACTTCGCTGCACGCAACCGACATCGAATTCTGTCTCTCACGTCCACAAACGGCACTGCGATACACCTGTTTGGCTGGCCTCCCCACAATTGCGAATTCCGACCGAGATATCTCTAAAGACCGCTCCTTCCCGACGCGTCTTAGGCTGTGATCGCTTAGCTGGTCCCGTACTAACCGGCCATCCACACTACACAACAAGCAGTCGCATACGCAGTCGCTTCGATCACCAAGAGTCCTCGGTCTGCCCGAAAACACTGCCCACACAGATATACATTTGCATAATTTGAAGGGACAGCTCAAGAATCTACTGCTGAAAGTCGGTAGTCTAACTAAACAAGGCCAACAGACTCCTAGCCCGTCTCACTCACATGCCGTCTCTTAGTTATGGATTACCGATTTGTGCAGCGTTCGTAGACACCCAGCGTTCCCGGCGCACGCCCACCCACCCAGTACGCCTACTTCTGCCCTACATTCTCGTCCGAATAAAACAGAAACGAGTAGCTCTATTCCTAACTCTGTTGTATGCATAAACGTCTCAGTCTAGCGACCCGCAACTTCGGAAACAACATTTTCATGACGCCAACATGTGCAGCCCGATCTGTGACACGCTAAATCTCCTCGAGATTAAACCCACTAATATCACAAGACTGACATGCCACCTTTTAATCACCTAGTGTCAGTAAGCTGACTTCTACGTGTCTGCATACGGCCAGGCCCGGCCAAAAAGGATGTTCTGTTGTCAGCACACCTCGAAAACAACGCGTCGCTTGGCATCTGCCCCTCCGTATCTTCCTCGGCACTCAGTGCAGAGCGCGCGGGCAGCAGCTGCCGCCACCCCACCCCGACCCTGCTCTATCATAGTGCATGGCCTTCCAGAACTGTTTGCCCCTGATGCATTCTTACAAAAGCAGCACGACATCACTCACTCTTCAGCATGCACTAACCATTGTCAAGGTAACCACGCGGACGTTTACCGTCTACGCCGTCCTAAAAGTTAAACACGAACAGCCCACCATCTCGTGAAGGTGACAATTTTCACGGCTAGCATGACAACCGATGCCCTCACCACCTGATATACCAATAAACAACGAGAACCACCAGCTTTCCGCATGCGTCCCGAGAGTCGCATGCAGCCGAGGCGCACAACGCCAGCAGCAGCAGCCCCATCGGTACCCTAGCCATACCCTGACCTAACCGCCTCTAGGTGGCCTACCACCGAACCAACTGCTCCACTGCCTGGAGTCACCTGCTCCCTTACACACTCCAACCGACTGCCCTCCAACAAATCACATGCCGCTACCCATCGCTGCCCCGGTGATCCACACCCTGCATCCCTAACTTCCAGCAACCTTAACGGCTCCACCTCTCCAAACTCAAAACGGATACTGCTGGTCATCTGTTGTCCGGGAGCACCGTAACCGTTCCCGCGAGCATCACTTAGAGGAGCCTTGCGCTGCATTTAGACTAACGCACAAAGCCTATCCAAACTTTCGGAACCCTAGTCCCGACATTTGTTAACGCCAGCGGATCTAATAGCCATAACCGAAACATGGCTGTCCAGCGACATCACCGACGGCAAAACTCAACTTCCTCAAACGTCAGCCTTCCGCTCCCATCACGCAACCTTAGGTGGCGGTGTCGCATTGTACTGCGACACTTCCCTCAATTGCACCGTCATAGCAGACATTGCTATGCAATCTCCGATACTATGTGATGCGAGGTAGAACTAACCGACAAACATTCATGCTGTACTGGTATTATTTATCACTCCCTAACGACTCATCCAAGAAGGACGCACAACACTTGCACGACGTCCATCTTGTTCTATCCCACAAACGCACCTTGTCAAAGGGGCTTCAATCTACCCCGTCTACGTCGCTCCGATCCTTTGCATCAAGCCTCATCGAGCTTTTGCAAACGACCTTGTTATACAACCCAACCTACCAGCCGACCAGATTCGAACGCAACCAACCATCCCTGCTGGATCTAACCTTCGTCAACGAACAACTACTGGTTCAGTACATCGAATATGATGCCCCTATAGGGCTCAGCGATCACCGTAGCCGTCGTTTCGATTTTATGTGCTTTTCTGACAAACCCGTCAACACGCCAACCTATGCCAAACGCTGAACTGATTACTAGAAGTTGCATACTCATTTCCGCTAACATCTGGTCACCCGAACCTCACTTAAGCACCGGTGGCGCGTGCTCAACCTTTTGTTTTACCCTGCGTGAATTGTGCTCCGCAACCACGACCTGCGAACAGCTTTCCATAGGGCAGCAACGCTTCGTACCCATCTAGAGTCGGACCCAAAAGTAGACGGCCCACAGAGACACGGTATGGATAACGTATCGTTCCAGCCCAACAGCTACTCAGTGGGAATCCTGCCGACTTCTCCATAACCACTGCGTCCAACTTATACGCAAAGATAAGAGTCGGCAGCAACCTCAACTTGTTCGAATATTCTCAACGTATCCCAACTCACTGTACAGTCACGTCAACCAACTTCGAAATGTCAAACATGGTGTCACTGCTCTGACGACACACACAGGGATCACAAAATCAGCTAATGAGGCTGCAGAAGTCCTTTGTCAACAGTGCGCATCTGCATTCTCTTTTCCATCAATCCCTACAACAGCACCTTCTCCGATTCCACCATCAGCGTCTCTGACAAGCGGAGAAGGTCTTGGCAAAACTCAAATCACTGCGGGCAACGGCCTCCCTAGGCGCAGATGATTTCCACTCAAGGATCTTGCGAATGTTTGCTGCAGCTTTAGCTTTACTTTTAGCGAAACTGTCTACCCATTTTGTCCCGCATGGTGAAGTCCCCAATGATTGGAAATGCGGTACCATTACGCCAACCCACAAAAGCGACGCGCGTAAAGACCCCGTAAATCAGCGACTAAAAACCCTCCTCACAACGGCCTCCAAAGTGATGAAATGGATCATGGCGGTTGCTTTAACGGACCAGCTTTAGGCTCAGAGACTGCTTTCCGATTGACAGCACAGTTTCCGGCAGTACTAGTCATGTCTGAGTGACCTGATACTCGCGCGAGATAACTAGACGAGTGCTGCTAACACCAGCCTAAAAAAGCACGTTACCTTGTATTTCGCCAAAGCTTTTGACAAAGTCGACCACACCTTCCTGGGGACTTGATTGATTGGATCAAAAAATACCTCCACCACCGTACCGTGCAAGTAAGTGTCGAGGCAGCGCTGTTCACCCGTATCCTTGCGACAAGCGGAATTCCACAGGACCCTGTTGTTGGACCGGACTCCTTTCTATCCTTCATGGACGACGTCACAACACAAGTCGAGCCTTTGTTGCTGCTATATGTCCACGACCCCAAACTGTGGCGCAATTAATTACGAACGATACCTACGCACTTCAAAGGGACCTCAACCGGCTGCACCAGTGGTCCCTGGAAAATAGCCTCCCGTTTAACGCTTCGAAATGTCGCGTCTTCTCCACCCATCCGTCCGCTCCTTCAATATACTTCCTGCGGAAGTTTATTCTCCAGACCGTCAGCCGAAAAAGATTTGGGTATCATTACTCGAACCAGTCTTTCTGTATCTGTTTCTTACTGAAAAGCAGCTTCTGCTACTAACCGCATACTTGGTTTGTTAAAACTTGCTTTCGGCCAAATTGAATCATGTCACTTCCGCCTCCTTCTAAACGCGTTCCTCCGCCCTTGTTCGGGGTTTGCTATCCAAGCTTGGTGCCCCTAGTTGTTCAAATACCAGCGTATGTTTAAAGCCACACGACATTGGGCGACGAGATACGTACGAGGTCTCAGGCACTTAATTTGTTCACAACGACTTCATCGTCTTAGTCTCCTCTCCCTGAAATACCAAGATCTTCAGGGCGATTTGATCCTTGTGTTGATTATCCTATCTAAACCTGGACACCCCTACCGCGATGTACTCCAACTGCACCACTCATGTTCACATGTTGTTGGTCACGTACTCCGGCTCAAGCGTCCGCACAGCCGGCTGGATTGCAGGCGACACCCCTTCTCTCCGAGAGTTCGCGGACCGTGGAACGCCTTGCCTGCCGTCCTCGTCTCGGCATCTACTGTAGCCGAATTCAAGACTCGCCTGGACCGTTATCTTACCAAATTGCATCGCGGTCGCCCTTGAGACAATTATCCACCATCCTGTATCTCATATCTCAAACTAGGCCTAGTCAATTTCCGGCCGTATTTCACCTGATGCAGCATTTTGTTCTTCTTGTACCCCCTACGCTCCTGTTTTACATGTTATTGGAGTCTCTTTTTCGATAATGCCTTAGCTGCATCAGAGGGCCAGTTGAGTTGTCACGCTTTGAGCGGGCGTGCATTCTGTCTAAATGCCACATAGACGGGATGATGATAGACTAACACGCGAGTCCAACACGCTATAAGGCTGCTTGGTATTTTCCTAAGACTACACCGTAACTCTAATCTTATGGGTCCTGTAAACCTCCAGCTTTTACTCCCGTTAAATGCAATGTTATGCTTTTGTACCTTCAAAGCCGGTCATAAAAGATAAAGTGGGAGCGGCTCCTTACTACGTATAATAGACTCTGTCATTAAGTGCTGAAGCCCTGTTGCCTTGCGGTCAGGTTTTGGAACCACGGGCTTTGGTTGAGCACACTAATCGTTCTCCTGTCTAGGTCTGGGCAACCTGACAAACTCCTGTTCCCGCACGTCAGGGAATTTCTATTCTGACAATTTCTTGACGTTCTGGCCGTCGCAGGGGATCATAAATGGAGTCTCATATGCTGCATCGAGTAGGGTGGATAGGGGTTAGTGTGCTACTGTTTGGGAGTTCTCGTCTTATTTTAACTCTTGTGTTTTATCCCCCTATTTTCCACCCCAATTCCTGGCCCTCCTTCATCTTGCTTCAATAGTCGCTTGTACTCCAGTTTCGACTAACAAACAATCGAAGGCCTTTCACCGGGCTAGTCGATAGGTCCGTTTTAAAGCAAAAGACCATGCCCGTTCCTCTGCTTCTACTCGCAGCCATCGATCCTCGCTAAGACTGGCTAACATGAACTAGGGTGGTGGGTTCTCGGTACCTAGCAAAATTGTGCGCAATCATGCAAAAACGGAAAGTAATCAATAACGGAAACTATAAGCTTTTCATGCAACCATTTCCCTTCAGATAGTTTAAGAGCGCAAGAACGAACGGCAGTTACGCGGGATAACAGGAATTCAGAATATTTTGTGTTTTTTCATTCAGCCGCTTACAGGCAAATCGTGGAAACAGTAAAGGAATGCAATTGAAAAAAGCGGTCAATAGGAAAATCAAAAGACGCTGAACAAACCAAGGTCAATGCCTGCGTCTTATCAGGGCAAGGCAAGACTGGCCACAAAGTCTACCTGTTTGCAAAGGTTTGGTTTCATTCGTCGGCTGGCCAAGGCTTCAGCGAAACAAAGCAAACTCGCGTTGTTTTGTCTGCTGATAAACTTAAATGTGTCACGTGGGTTTTCGCATAAGTTACAGTCGAGCAGATGCTGAGCGATGGAGCTGGCAGGGAGTTTAGGTCATTGGTTTGTTCAGTGTTTTATTTCTTTTCTTACTGACCCCTTTTTCAACTGCATTCATTTATTCTTTCCATGATTTGTCTGTAAGCGGCTGAATGAGAAGACACGAAATAATCCGAATTCAGGTTATACCCCATATAGACTTTTGGTTCAAAGAGGATGCCATTTTGTGATTGTGTAGTTCTCAGTGCCAATATTTAACTCGACCGGCATCAGCCAATAAAACCATTAACTACCCCTCTCCGCACTGACAAATTTTCTAGTCTTTGATCTCATATCTACCTCTCAAACAGATCTGTAGTGACCTAGAGGTTCCCCCGTGCGAATGGGCAAACAATTCTGTAATATATTTAAATTATAGATTTCTTATGTATTAGGGAATTCGGCTGTTTGCTTGTTGGAACGTTGTTCTCTTTTGTTGGAAACACGAACACGACCCATGTCTTTGGCGCGCTGCTCGACTGCGAACGACACACGTATGGGGAATGTTGAATCGGTATGACGCGCGAAATTAAGTTTCTGGCCGAGGAACTAGCGTACATCAATCTGCAAAAGATGGAAAGGTAAACAACAGTTACTTCGTAGTGTGAACAAGGTATGAAAAAGGAATGCTTAATTAATGCTATCTTTTGTTTTTGGCGTGGCCTTAGTTTTGGTTTTAATGTGTGGTTATGTAAGGGCACATACTGAGCGTCAATACGAAATGTGTATGCTGTAATCGGCGTTGTTTAGCGAGTGTTAATGGCAGACTCAATGGTTAGGACATTTGCAAACATTTTGCTTACAGTAAAAGATTATGTGCTAATGCGGTAGCGTCCGCCTATGTAAAAAAGACGTGATTATGCAAGGGGAATGCGAAAGTTGGATAATCAGTCTATATATAGATAAGCCTAGTGGCATTTTATGCGGCAAAAGAATGAGTTTAGCTACAGTCTACTTTATGAGGGAAGGCGCTTTTAAAAATAATTAGGTAGATAAATAACCGGTAGACTGTAAATATTTTTGAATGTCTGCAAAGGGTTTTGGAATTGTTACCGTCGGACTACAAATGAAAAACGAGGCGACTATGTGCTTCAGTATACGCATTACATAAAACTAGCTACTGAAATATCTTAGTAGGCAGTAAATGAAATATGTTGGTTGCTTCATATACTGCCTTACGGTAATGCTGCAATGTGCAATAGAGTTAACTGGCAACTGCGATATGCTGACCACTGTGAAGTATTATATTACATTATATTATATTATTAATATATATCATTATATCACAATATATATACATATATATATAATATAATATAATAATATATATAATAATCATATAACATAATGCAATATAATACTTCACAGCGGTCAGCGTATTGCAGTTGCCAGTTAACTGTATTGCACATTGCAGCATTATATATTGCAGCATTTTGCAGCATATTTATATATATTATTACTTCACAGAAGGTGTCACAGCAATGCTAACATATGCAATAGAGCTGATTGATTACTCATATAGTCTGCGGACCGTAAGTATGAGATCATCGGCACGGCACTTAATATTTGAAAGGGAATATGTATATTTTTATAAATAAATAAACAAATAAAGTTTTATTCTCGACAAGGCGAGGCACGCCTTTACAGGCATGATCATTATGACAACAATGCGTGGTCTAGAATGTGCAAGCATACGTTATGTTTGCCGTACCAGTATATGTTTATGTAGGGGGTATGTAGGGGGTATTTATATGCAATATAGCTAAAGGAATGCTTATGTAACCGGATGGCGGGTAATTATCTGAGGATCGTAACTCTACTGAAGTTGTTGCAACGATGCTAACATATTCAGTATAGCTTCCTGACTGCTCATTTAGTCTGGGGGCCATAAGTATGAGATCATCGGCACCGCACTTATTATTTAAAATGGAATGTAATTATGTACAAAAATTTATTTATACGCAATACAGCTTAAGGAACCCTGATGTAACCTTATGGCCGGTAATTATCAGAGGATCGCAACTCTAATTAAGTTGTAGCAGCGATGCTAACATATGCAATAGAGCTGACTGACTGCTCAGTTACTCTGGGGGCCATAAGTATGGCACCATCGCCACTACACTTAATAGTTAAAAGGGAATATATTTTTTTATTTATATGTAAGGGAGGTAAATGGCTGTTAATATAAGCTGGTGGCCGGTATTTATTGCACGATTCCAACTCTACTGAGGATGTCTCAGCGATGCTAAGATATGCGAAAGGGGTCGCTGACTAATGACATAAGCGGGCCGCACGTATGTGTTAGTGCTTGCTGGCTGCACAGAAGATGGCACATAAATGCCTCCATATGCGACGGTACTGATTGTCTACTCTAATAAGCTGGCGGGTGGCAAGTACTAGATGTTCCCGACCTCACTGAAGGTATAAAATACGTCCTATCGTGGGCAATGGAGATAACTGACAGCTCATAAGAGCTGGACGCCCGTAATTGTTACATGTTGCCCGCTGCACAGAATGTGTCACAGCATAGCCTTTGGTCCACTGAACCCTCAATGTTTCCTCAAATCCTTAACGCCTACAGTGCATTTGTATATTTATTACTCCGTCTCTGCTATTGTACTGAAGTCTGTGGGGAGGCCACCAAAACGGTTCTCACGTTGTCATGCAATTCATTTTTCGCAATAATTTTTCTCCCACGGGGCTTCCGTATCCACATAATACTATTTTGTAGTCAACCGTTGTTCCATAAGGAATAGAGCTACCGGACTGCTTGCATGCACTGGTCGCCAGTAATTATGAGATGTCCGACGCTAGATAGAATGTGTCACGGCAATGCTTCCGTATGCAATGGAGCTAATGGACTGTATACATAAGCAGGCCGCCGTTAAGCAATGGATGTTCCCGGTTCTGAATAAGAAGTCACAGCGATGCTAACATATGCAGTCAACTTAAAGGACTGCTCCGTTTTGTTCGCCGCTATTAAGTATCATACGCTGCTGGCTCAACGGAAAATGTGACAGCAATGCCTCTATGTGCGATGGAGCTAAGTCTTCAATGATATAAGGTTGCGCCGGGTTGGTAATACGTAATCCGGACTGCACTTAAAACGTCCCAGGCATGCTACGATATGCTATAGAGGTAACTATCAACTCATATAAAGTGGACGCCAGTAATTTATCGATGTTTCTGATTACACTTAGAATATCACAGCGATGCTGACATATGCAATGCATGTCACTGACTACTCACATGAGCTCGCCACTCTTAAGTGTGAGAGGTTCCTGTGCGCACGAAAGACTGTACTGTACTGACTGACTATTCTAATAACCTGGCGGTCGGTACATATTATGAGTTCCCGACTCCACTGACGAAGTGAAAGGCATGCCACCATAGGCAATGGTGCTATCGGACCACATATATAACGTTGACCACGGTCATTATTAAATGTTGCCCAGTCCGCAGGTTGCGTAACAGCCGTTCAAGCACATGCCGTGAAGTGAAGCAACTACTCACTAAGCAGACCACTAGCAAAGAAACGCATTTCCAACAGCAATACATTGTCCTTATAATAAGGGATTAAGGTGCATGTTACACAGGGAACAATGGAACAATGGTACAATGGAACAATGGTATATGACGGGTAAAAAAGCATACACTTAACGAGTCCCGCAGGTTGGCAATAGAAATACTGACAAATTGGCAAACCACATAAGTGGTTGAAGTAAGGAGCGTCAGTGAGATAAAAGGTAGAAGTATAACAGTTTTAAGGGGATAAAGTGGTACGACGCAAAACTGGCTAAGAAGTTGTTATCGTTGGTGATGGTAGCAAATAAAAATGGAGTACTCACCGGTTCGCACAGATTTACGACCGTGAATTTGGGGTATAAATCCAAAGAGGCTGGTCAGCCTAAATATATACAAGCGTTTTCGTTCATAAAACAAAGCGCAGGGCGCTCAGTGCGACGTCCAATCGTTTTTAAACGTATCTAATGTGGGGGCACAAACAACTGAGTTTGGAAGGGCGTTCCAGGGCCCGCAGACCCGGAGGGAGAAATAGGTTCTCCGACAGTCTAGACGACTGTACTGTTGGCTCAGCTTTAAACTGTTACCGCGAAGGTTAGTGTTCGGGCTAAGCTTCAAGAGGTGGCGGCATACGTGACTGGGATCGCTCAATATCTGGTACACTAGTATGAGGTCTCCACGAAGTCGCCGGTACCGTCCGCTGAACACTCCGAGTATCTCCAGTCGTTCCTGGTAAGGAGTGTGGCGCAAGCCCTTGACGATTTTCGTTGCTCGACGCTGTGGGGTCTCAAGCGCTGCAAGGTCACGTTTTAGCCAGGGTTGCCAGGCCTGGATTGCATATTCGACGTGAGGACGCACGTAGGCATTCAGCATCAAGGAGAAGATGGATGGATCCAAAATTCCGAATGCTCTTCGCAGGAGTCCAACGTGCTGGTTGCCCCTTTTAGAAGCGGAATCTGACTGTTTGGAACACCCGAGGTCTTCCTGTACCAGCACACCCAAGTCGCGTTCCTGAGTGGTGGTCTTCAGATCGTGTGCCCCAAGCTTGTTGTTCAGGCCCATTCAAAGTGCTCACGCTGTCGTTGAGGACAGTATAAGTTTGTCGCGTCAACACAGTGGATCACTGAGGTCCGGGCTATATTCCATGCAATGGTAATAGAAATGCGACATGAATACTGGACGTACCTGCTTACGGGTTCCATGCTTGCCGCTTCCAGAGGACAGCTGCGAGGGACCATGAAAAGACATGGGGATACAAAGGGAGAGGGTTATTATGCGTCCATACATACCACAGAACGAACATGACTTACCCTTGCCTGTGTCACTCCATGGTGGAGCCTGGCATACAAAATAAACAGCCACTGAGAATGGGGCTCTGTTGTCATAGATAACCAGGGACGCATAATAGTCGTTAGTAGAGCCACCCACTAGGCTGCCATGCGGTATGCTCCAAGCAGTACCCAGCAGCTGCCAAGCAGCGTGGGTTACCATCCGGGGGAGTCATGCCGCTGCAGCGCCAGAGGGTGGCCCTAAAAAGGGCCGGTTTCTCGTTCTCAGTGGCATGGAAGAAGAGGAATTGGGTTAGAAAATGTGAACTCACATGCAAAAGACGCACGTATAGTGCTCCTGGTCTGCGGTGTATGCGGCACAAACCTGATGAAGCCACCGGTTGCATTTGCAGCACATCACCCAGTGAACGGTGTCTCCATCGGTTCTCGGTCCGTCCTCCGTATCGCAAATGATGCAGGCGTTTTCGTTGTTGTTTGCTGGTTGTAGATTCGCAGCTCTGGCGCGTTTAGTCACGGTTTTGCAAACTGCGGAGGTGACAGTCGGCATGCGTCGGAAGTGCAGGGGGTGCGTTTCCGTTGACAGTTGCGGGGCTTCCATCACCCTAAGTGAAAGCGACTGCTTCCTTTTTGTTGCCTTGGGCCGTGGACGCTGTGGTATAGCGTCCGCCTGGTGGACGTTGTCTGGGAGACAATTTCCAATGGACACCAGTCTCTGCCTCCGAAGCAAGGTATTTAGGCTGCTTCGGTAGAAATACTCTGCCTCAAGGAATGCCATTGTACCCAGGCCGGTCATGGCAACGGTTAAATCACCGAACAGCCGGTTAGCACGAGACAACTTTTCCTCACGCGTTAACACGACGTGCGTGGAGGCAGATGTGGAGGGCATCGGTTCAACTTCCGCTCGGAAGGTTTCCCCATCAGGGATGGGAAACTGATGGTCCACCATGGACCAACGGCTTCTGTGCATAAGTGGGGTAACGTCTGCGGTTAACATCCCAGCTACGCGCACAATGTGTGCGCATGGCATATCCCATTGCCTAAGGAAACTGCAATCACAGGCCATCGCATTACCCATATAAACGGTGTGCTTTCGGTCTCCCTTACGTAATACGTCATACCCAGTGCCGTTCGGCCGTATTGAGGTGACCGTCTCTGAAGAAATGTGCCGCATAAATATGGCAGCAGCATAAGTAGAAAGGCAGGAAACCAACTCCCGCACCTGCCCAGTTGCCGGAATGGTGCGCGATTTCGACATTTGCAATTTGCCCAGTGACGTGGTCCAACGTGATTCCGCATCGCGTGCTCTACGTACAACGGCCTCAAAAAGTTGCAACAGCGATGTCCTTTCGCTTAATCCGCACTTGAGGTGCTTATTCTCATCTTCCACTCTGTTGGTGGTGAACGCACCCAACGTACGCACATCGCGCAACCGGTGGTACGCCCAGCTTCCTGCGAAGGGCAACCACGTACGACTGAGGTAAGTGAATGCCTCTTTGCTTCTAACCCTTATCGCTCTGAGCAGCATCTTAAATTGCAATTCCGTCCTCGTGTACACTAATCGGTGAATCCACTGCTTCAGCAGGACTCTGTCCGCCTTCTTCACCTTTGACAAACACTGGCATCTGCGTGAAACGTCCCGCAGGAAATGAAACCGACATAATACTACAGTGCTCCGTGCATATACTGACTTAAATGCCTTCATTTGACCCAGGCACCTATCCATGACTATAGTCTTCGTTGACAAGGTGGTGGGCAACATTTCCGACATGCCCCGAGCAACCTCCAGGTAACTGCATGCTGTCTCGTTGGGCATTAAAGCGTAAAACACGCTTCGACCTACGCCGAAACCGTCAATCACCATACAGTGCCAAAGAATATAACCACCGCAGTTCACCTGATGCGTCGCATCCGCAAGAAGTACGTCGCCGTATTTCGCCGCTATGGAAGTCATTGAAGCAGGAACGAAAAATACGAATCGCACTTGTGACCCATATCTTTCGACACGCACAGCGCCGTTCTTACTCAACAATTCCGCTACCGCGTTTACATCATTCCCCTTAGATACCCCTCCTAAGCGATGGCGGATGGAAAATAGGTCCTGTCGATTCAGTCGTTTGTTATATCTTTCCAGGACATAGTCTCGCAAATCTCCGGTATTACGGAAGGATTGCATTAAATCAAACACTTGCCGCTCCGCCTCGGGAGTCAGACGCCGGTTACCCACGTACAAACTTGGATTCCCCAAGTGAAAACTATGATTATGCACCAGACAATGCGAGCCTATCTCATAGTTAATGCTCTTAGCACTGATGGATATGCTCGCTTTACAACCGAGGCTGACATACCTATGAAACATGAATTACGCATAAAAAAACTTTCGCACTTACCGACTGCCACCGTCTCCTTTCCGGGTGCAATGGACACAACGATATTGTACCCATTTGTACCGCATCCCATCGGGTAGCTCTTGACCGGACCTCTTCTTATACGACGCAGCGGTCAAAACGTCATATTTGTAAAAACTGGTCGCCGTCTGAAGTTGAAACCGCTTCAAATCTTCCTCGAATTCACCAAATGCCTTATAATATTGTCGAAAAGGAGCGCGGAAAGCAACAGTATCATCCACAGCCATTGCAGCGAAACCGAAACAACACCTGCGCACTAAAACAAAAACCATCATATACATCGTAAAATAATGCACCACCATTTTCAGTTCCCCTCAATAAATAAACCTTTATTACACCGTTATCAGGCCTTAACAACGTACTTCATATCATTCATCCCCATCAGCCAGTACAGCAAACAGTACCGCCCCCAAAATATGATCAGCTGTTTTCGATTAATCCGACGCTCTCCACACGTCTGGGAAGGGCTAATTTCTGAATTGGCGGGAAACGGTTTCGGTTTCATTGTCCTCGGTAACATCCAAGATAGTTTCAGTGGCTGCGGAGCATACTATTAATTTTGGTGGTACTAAGGCGTGGGAAATAGAAGACAAATTTATATGGATTTGCTTCGTGAACACGGTTATGATAAATTAAAATGACGACTACAGGTTTAGTTGAAGTTCACGGCATAATCGAAAGCAGGCAAATGGTAAATACAAGTGGTGTGAACGGCTGTTTAATGATGCAATTGAGTGGTGATGCAATTGTTTCATGTATGTACAGGTTATGCTTGCAGTAACTTACTTGCTTGGATAAGCGGTATACATATGTCTTTTCCGATTACTGCATGTTTTGTATGTTTTTAAAATCGCGATGAAAGAAAGCGAAATTTACAACTAATATTTCTTACCGACTACCATTTTTTGTACATACTTAAGCACAAAGCGACCTATACACATCTCTTTCAAATCCAGTTATGATAGCATCACCATTTAGCCTTGTGTGCCGGAACACAAAGTCCCTCCAGGCCAATTTTTCGTGTCAAAAATTAGGCACTCCATCTCCGTCTACGCTCTCGACACCAACTACATTCTCCCTAGCTAACTCTCTTCTGGTGCCCTATTTTTAGCTTTAGCTAGCTCTCCTCCCTTCCAGTAAACTTTACCCTAGCTTACTTTTGTGTGTTCTACCCATTGCTTTTGGTTGGCCGTCGAGTCTCTTACCGGATATATAGCGCACGATCATCGCGTTATCGATCCGTTAGATCGCATACGTTACAGATTATGCTAGCACTATTTTCATGGATCCTGTTAGTCTTAGTTTATCCCGATGTCTGCTTTAGGTTGGTTTTCCTGGGTCATACCCCGAAATTTACACGTGCATCTTCGGCTACTTTTCTCAGCATTCTGTCACATCTGTGTCCTTTCACTTCGTTAAATCTTTTTCGATTTCGTTTTTCGTTTCTACTGACGAATTTTCCATTTTTTCTGCCTTTTTATCCTTGCCTTCCTTTCCTTTTACTAATTATTTGACCCATTACATTTTGGTGCTTGAATTATTTCCAAGTATACAGTGGATACAGTGGAGAACCATTTAAATAGGTTTAACCTGTTTTGCGTCGAGCAACATGGTTTTCGCAAAGGATTATCATGTCAGACGAACTTGCTGGTAGCTCGTGAGAGCTGGGCTGAAGCCGTAGACAGTGGACATGCGGTGGTTGTGGTGTTCATTGACTTCGCCAAAACTTTTGACACTGTCCCCCATTCGCGACTCTCACTGAAGTTGAGGTCGTATGGAATAGCTGGTCGCGCTCTCCAGTGGGTGTCAGCTTTTCTTGATGGACGGGAGCAGTGTATTCGTGTGGGAAGCTGTCTTTCGTTTCGACAAGCTGTACTTAGCGGCGTTCCGCAAGGCTTTGTCCTAGGTCCGCTGCTTTTTTCTGTCTACGTGAATGATTTGCCGGAGGAGCTTGAGGTGCCATCGCTCTTATTTGCTGATGATCTAAAGCTCTGGAATATTGTTGATATCCCTGGAGGTCCTGTGGCTCTTCAACGGGCTCTGGATAGACTCTGGGAATGGTCTGTCTTGTGGTTGCTGCCCATAAACCGGGCAAAGTTTTCAGTGCTGCGTATCGGAGCGTCTGCTTCCTCCACAAGTTATGTGCTGGATGGGAGCGAACTTCCTCACGTGACTCATCAGGTTGATTTAGGTGTCGTCCACTGTTCAACACTACACTGTCGACAACTGGAAGAAGGCGGCTAGTAAAGGGTTCCGGATGTTGTGGTTTATACATCGTTCTTTCGGGACCCTAACCGCTGATGTGTTTGTGAAGCTTTTCTCAGCGTTTGTGCGACCCCACCTAGAATATTGCGTCCAGGCCTGTCCACCATGCCTTGTCCGGGACAAAATGGCACTAGAAAGGGTGTTGCGTGTCAGTACTAGGTTGATCAAGGGATTACGAGGACAAACGTACCCCGAACGCCTGCTTAGTTTGGGGATGCAGTCAATGCACTATCGAAGGGTTAGAGGGGACCTAATCCTAACCTACCGTATTTTGACTGGGAAGGTTGGCCCTGATTTGTCCATGCTATTTAGTCCTGCTAAACTATCTGGTCTTCGCGGGCATTGTATGAAGCTGGACAAACCGCTATCCGATCGAGTTAGAGCGGAGACACGGTTATCACGTCGAGTCATCGAGCGCTGGAACCTGTTTCCAGAACATGTTGTCAAGGAATCTACGGTTAAGGGGTTTGAGCGTCAACTAGACGCTCTTGGGTGGCAACACGAAACCTTTTCTTTTTCCTGACTAATTCCCATCTGCATACTTCGATTCTATTTTCTTTACTTTTCCTCGCCATTGGTATTATTCTCTTCTTTTAACTGATTTCCCCTACTCTCTTACCTTCGCCTCTTGGAGTTCGCTATTCAGGCTTGGAGCCCTTGGTTGTTGAAGGACCAACGCATACTCGAAGCCCCACAACGTCGAGCAACCAAACTGGTCCGAGGTCTCAAGCACCTAGATTATCCACAACGACTTCAGTGCCTGGGCCTCTACTCGCTTAAGTACCGACGTCTACGGGGCGACCTGATTCTCGTATTCATGATCTTATCCAACCCTGGACATCCCTGTCGCCACCTACTCACACTGCACCAATCGGGCTCCCACCTACGTGGCCACCCACTGAGGCTCACACGTCAGCACAGTCGGCTGAACTGCAGACGACACATCATCATCATCATCATTACACGTTAGCTGGAGGTGGAAAACACCTCAGCTATTGTGCCGCAATACAAAAGGCAAGAAAAGAAGGAAAAAAAAACAGTGGCACGCCCGCTGAGTCCCCAGTAACGGATGGACATCGTTCCGGAGAGCTAACAGCTGGCTGCCGTAAAAGAAAGTCATATTATGCCTAACGATTGAGATCGTGATTGGA
Organism: Dicrocoelium dendriticum; assembly: GCA_944474145.2. Taxonomy (NCBI): domain Eukaryota; kingdom Metazoa; phylum Platyhelminthes; class Trematoda; order Plagiorchiida; family Dicrocoeliidae; genus Dicrocoelium; species Dicrocoelium dendriticum. Next base: position 25,008,423 of record OX104071.1, read on the forward strand.
GGGGGATGCTAAACAGGAGGGGGATGGACAAAGGAACTCACAACACAGACGCCATTGGGGCCGGCTCCTAGCCATATCAGCAAGTGTGTCCAGCCAAACGTGTTCATCGTCCTTAGGACCCCAGCCAGGCAGTCGGGATGCACCAACCGACGCCAACTTCGAAGTGAGGGTTTTCATTTCTCGCGACCAAGTCATCACTTGGCCTCCCCTCCTCCTCTTCCAACCGCATCCACAACGCGCAAACAATACACGTCGTGGGAGTCGGTGTGCTGGCATGCGCAAGACGTGGCCCAGCCATCGGAGCCTGGTGCGTGATATAATCGTGCTGAGCGGTTCACTCGCTCTTCCTGCACCAAATACGCGACGTCGAACACGCTCATTGCTCACGCGGTGTTCCCACCAGACATGAGCTAAGCTGCGAAGGCAGCGATGATCGAACGTGACGAGTCTCTTCATGTCTGTCGACCTGATGGGCCAGGTTTCACAGTCATATAGGAGAGTTGAACGGACGGCTGCGTTGTAAACTCTGCCCTTGAGGGCGAGAGTAATGTCGCGTCTGCGCCACAGGTGGCGGAGATTGGCAAAAGCACCTCGAGCTTTTGCTATACGGTTCGTAACCTCATCTTCAATCCCACGGGTGCTAATATAGCTGCCCAGGTACTTGAATTCCTGAACGACTTCTAGCAGATCACCACCAAGCGTTAGCGCAGGATTGGGTCCCTGCCAATCTTGGAGAAGTACTTTGCATTTTGATGGAGCAAAGCATAGCCCAAAACGACTGACAGCCAGTGCTAATCGGTTCAGTGCTGTTTGGCATGTTTGGGAGTCGTCACAGATTAGGGCAATATCGTCTGCATACTCCAAGTCAAGAAGTCGCTCACCAGGGAGTAGCTCCACACCTTCTAGGTCGTGTCCAGCGAACGCTGTTTCCATGACTTCATCAATAGCGAAGTTGAAGAGGAAAGGTGACAGCGGGCATCCTTGTCTCACACCGCTGGTGATACTGAAGGGTGGCGAGAGTTTGCCATAAACCCTCACCCTGCCCGAACTATGTGCGTACAGCGCTTTGATAATGTTTACATATTTATCAGGCACACCTTTCCTCAACAGACAGTCCCAAAGGGCACATCGATCGACTGAGTCGAAGGCACCTTTTATGTCAAGAAACAGGACAACGGTGGGTCGCCAATAAACATGGCGGTGCTCCAACACTTGACGCAATGTGAAGATGTGGTCGATGCAGCCGCGACCTCGACGAAATCCGGCTTGCTCTTCACGAATTTGGCTTTCACGAGTGCCAGTCAGTCTGTGGAGAATGAGAGAGGCAAGCAATTTAGAGGCAATCGAAATCCGACTGATGCCTCTATGATTGCCACATACCAAACGGGAGCCTCCCTTGAAAATTGGGACAATGACGGAGCGGTTCCAGTCTGTCGGGACTGTCTCCTGCTCCCAAAGTTTTACTAGCAACTCGTGTAGATCACCTATTAGAGCAGGTCCACCGAACTTGAAGAGGGCTGGAGGAATAGTATCTGCTCCTGCGGCCTTATGCAATTTCAACAGCCTGATCTCACGTTCGACTTCTGCGCGTGATGGCGGATCCAAGGAGACGGCCCAAGGAGAAGGGCGCTCAATGCCCGAAGAAAGTGATAACTCAGGTTGGTTAAATTGCATAGCAAAGTGTTCAGCCCAACGCTCCAAGCGTTTTGACAGGCTGTGGATCATCTGCCCACTCTCGTCGCGTATGGTCTCGCTAACACCAGGTCTCCTGCTGCCTATTTCCCGTATCAGACGGTATAACTTACGATGATTACCAATGGCAGCGGCTGTTTCCATCTCAGATGCACGATGAGACCACCAGGTTTCGCGGTCCTTCTTTAGGCTAGCACGTAGTTTCGCCCTGAGATTTTTGCGAGATTCATTGTATTCGCTTCCAGCCGGAATACGTCGGCGAGCATCCATAAGTTCCAGAGACTGTGTAGAGACCCAATGTCCGGTTTTGCAATTTGTTTTGCCACATGAAGACATGCCTGCTAATAGCAACGCTTGACGAGTGTGCGACCAGTGATCTTCAACGGTGTTTAGTGGGCGCTTACTCAGCCCAGATGTCAGCGCATCTTGCTACACATTCAGAACATCTGGCTTCGCCAGCTGGCTAGTGTCAATCCGTTCACATCGACGTCGCGGACGTCCACCGAAACGCACCAGGAGGTCGGCACAGACAAGTGCGTGGTCAGAGTCCACGCTCGTGCTCCAAATCGAGCGACAGTTTTGGACACAGCCTCTCCAGCGGTAACTGATCGCGATATGATCGATTTGCGTCCATGACTGGCCCGAGGCTGGTGGCCGCCAAGTCACACTTCTGCGGGTGCTGTGTCGAAAATTAGTGCTCGCGAGAAACAGGCGAGCATCTTCACACAGCTGGAGCAATCGCTCACCATTATCATTACGGGAGCCTACACCATGTTGGCCGCCCAGATGAAGCTCATCAGAGGACAATTTTCCGACTTGGGCGTTTAGATCGCCAGCCAGCACCACAGTATCCGTGCTTCTTCTGTAACGAAGGAGCTCGTGAAGTTGCTGGTAGAAATCATCTTTTACCGAATCAGTGCTATAGTTTGTAGGGGCGTAGGCCGCAATGACAAACAGGCACCGTTTGTCCCCGCGCGACTTCGAAGCACGGAACGAGCCAGCTAATCTAACGGCGCACATCCTACTGTTTACTGGGATCCAATCAAGCAGGGCAGCTTCAGCCCGGGGACTCAAAACAATGCCGACGCCGGCTTGACCGGCATTTGAAGCTGCATCATCGCCAGATAGGCGCAATGAGAATGTGCCGCCAGTGTCGCATGTGGGGGATCTCAGGGTAAGCACGGAGCTCGAATCTTGCAGGCGGGTTTCTGATAAACAGCAAATATCGATCGATAGGGTCTCTAGTGTGCGGGCAAGTGCTGCCTGTTGGCCAATCTGCAGCAAAGTGCGCACGTTGAGGCATGCCAATCTTAGCGAGACACGAGGACTCCAAAGGGAAACGGATGAACTGACGTTGTCCGCTTGGTTGAACATGGACTTATCGACTGGATTGGAGCGAGGCCCTTCGATTGTGTGTGATTTGAAATTAGAAGACAAGCGACTATTGAAGTAAGCTGGGGGAGGGCCAAGAATTGGGGGATTGAAAATGGGGGGGATATAACTAAAGATGCAGAAGCGCAAGAAGGGGTATAAGAAGACGGGAAGGCCTGAGCAGTAGCATCCAAACCCCTATCCACCCTGCTCGATGCAGCAGATAGGGCGCCGTTTATTATCCTCTGCGACGGCCAGAGCATCAAGAAATTGTTGTAGGAAAGGTTCATTGTATTGCGTGGGCAGAATACTGTCAGGTTGCCCAGGCCTAGACAGGAGAACGATTAGGGTTCTCAACCAAAGCCTTTGGTTCAAAAAACCTTACCGCAAGGCAGCGGGTTTTGGCACTGGACTACAGAGCCCGTTTTATGAAATGAGGAGCCACCCCCATTCCAACCCCCAACCTGGAGGACCAGGAGGCTGAGTTTGTCTGGCCTCTAACCATTGACCAATCTGGTATGAGTGGCTCTAAAGGTGCAAAAAAAGCACCACCCAGTATAGCTCAATGGATCACTGAGGCACGCAAACCATCGCACCACGGTAAGGTCCAGCCTCTTTGCGAATCTGCCGACCGTGGAATGCTCTGCCGGCCGATTTAGTCTTGGCACCCACTGTGTCGGACTTTAAGGCCCGCTTGGACTGTCATCTGGCCGAGCTACATCGCGATATTCCCTAATTTAATTACATTCTACTGGATGGAATTTCTTTCTTTTTTTTCTTCCACCTACTTCCTTTCCAAAGCCGTTTCGGAGGGCGTGGTGGGAAGTCTCGCTTTGAACCGGCGTGCATTCTGTTTTAAATGCCACATAAGCCCGATGAAGATACGGCTAACACGCGAGTCCAACCCGCTATAAGGTTGCTTGGCCTTTCATTAAATCCGACCCGTACTCTTTTTACCCTATGGGTCATGTAAAGCTCCAGCTTTTATTCCCATCAAATACAATGTTCAATGTTCAATGTTCACGTAACTGACAGCTGGGACAGCTAATGTAAGGGACATGGGCATTAAATTGGCGGACCAGGGTGTTTTTCGGGTGTTTCCCTTTTAGACCCATCAAAAGGTCGGAGCACCCCTATCAACCTCTGGATCGACGACCCGCTCAAGAAGGAACACTTACGGGATTCATCCTATCGTTCCAGTCCCACTTGAACTTGAACTAGTCTAGCGACATCAACCGAGCTTCGATTCTTTCCCTCGATTGTTCTTCACTTTTGCTGAAGATAATTGAATCCATCGCACAATTGTACCATGTCTTGTGCACCGTACTGATCATGTGTCTCCATCGTCACAGATTTTTGGCGTGCCATACTGATCGAGCTTTTTAGGTGAAATATCGCGAAGCCCAGTGTTTGACGAAACACTCGTGACAAAATTTAACCACTGTCAAATTTTCTCTGAGATCAAGTGATTATGTCTAACTCACAGTGTTTGCATTGTGCGAAAGTGATGACTAAGGGTATCCAGTGCATTGCCTGCAAACTCTGGGCATGTGGCCAAAAGCGTTGCTCGCAACTTACTGAACCGCTCTTCAAAACCTATGCTGAGCACAAGGGTTTGCTATGGATTTGTCGATATTGCATCGATGCTGCTGCGTTGGCAAGACGTCCGCCACATCAACCTCCTGAAAGATGTTCTTCCGCTCCCTCTGCTAGGCGTGCCAGGAAGTGGAGCAACACATCTTCCAGCGACGCTCCAAAAGTCGCGGCCACCCTCGCCCCGTCTACTTCTCATTCAGACTTATTGGTACACATCCGGCCTGTTGAGTCTACGACGAAGTCATATGCGGACGTAGTGAAGGAGAAAGCGACCTTGGCCTCGTGTGGCCAAGGTCCAGCCACATGTGTCACCAAGACTAAGTCTTTGAATAAACCTGAGCTTCCATCTTCTCAGTCACAAATTAAGATAATTCTCACCAGAATTTCTGAGCTGGAAAAAGTGATAAAGGAAAATCCATCATCCCGTAAGCCACCAATTCCAGAGCGCATTCAGCCATCTCATGACCGCTGTCTCATCATCGTGAACGCGGCGAAACCGGACAAGTCTACCTCGGCAGAACGAATGTTGGATGGTCAAATACTGCTCGAGCGGATGATTTCCCTACTGTTTGATGCAGGCGAACAGGGAGTAAACATTGTCTCTGCCTTTCGTCTCGGTAAGAAGCAGGAAAATGCCCTCCAAGGTTCGACCCCTCAGGAATGTATGCGGAAACGAAGAAGAGTGCGCGCGCATCCTTCGACGGACTCCACGTCTCAAAGGCGAACCTTTCTACGTGTTACGAGATCTCTCACGAGGACCGAATTAAAATGAAGTAGGCTGTAGAGGAGCTCCGAACGCGGCGGGCGAGTGGTGAAACCGACCTACATACCGTGGATTTTTGCGTAGTTCGGAAAAGCACAAGAATGCGCTGGAGGCCGATTCTTGTCACCCCCAGACAGTAAAGTATAAAAACGGACTACGCGTGCTGTCTGCCAATGTACGCAGTCTAAGGAATAAACTGGACGAAATTCAGTTGCTTATTTCGGAGACTCATCCAGACTTGATGGCCTTCACCGAAACCTGGCTATTCTCAGATATCACGGACTCGGAAGTGTCTATCCCTGGATATCACCACTCCCGGTCCGATCAGGTGGTGGAGTAATTCTCTACTGGAAGACAGATCTCAAAGTACATTTAGTTGAAGCTGTCAGTGACCAGAATGACAATTTCGAAGCCCGCTGGTGCCGTGTTCATGACGGATGCAGATCTCTCTTGGTCGGTGTCGTCTATAAAGCACCATCGGGTCCCGGAGCGCACTTGTTGGGCTCGATAAGGATGTATGGTGATCACAAAGACTGTCTAATCTCGGGGGATTTCAATGCACCGGATATCGATCGCCGATTTGACTCCTTCGATGCCACATTGCTTAAAACCGCTCTCGACTGCAACTTCGTTCAACATGTCTTGACGCCTACTCGTATTTTCCCAGACCAGACCCCGCACATCCTAGATCTCGTGCTCTCCCCGGCAAATTCGGATGTCACGAACCTAACCGTTCTTCAACCCATAGGCAAGAGCGATCCTTGTGTTGTTTCATTCCACTGGACTTGCCGTCTCACGATCCATAGCCACGGTGGTCACCATCGGAATTTTTGGCGTGCCGACCCACTCCGTCTGAAAACGGCCGCAAGCGCTGCTGATTGGGGTATCCCTGAACACATTCACCTCGACGACGCGTGGAATCTTGTACTCTCCAAAATGACGTCGTTAATTGAGCAGGTCATTCCTTCCTCCCGTCAAAAGCCCTTCGCTAGAGGTCCACCTTGGATGGATCGAGAGTTGAGGTCAACTATGAATAGAAAGCGCAAATTGTAGGACCGCTCTAGGCAATCTTATTCAGAACTCGCCTTCTCTCACTACAAGACTGTCAGAAATGTTTGCGTCGCAATGAAGCGCCAGAAACGCCAACAATACGAACTATCCTTGGCAAAACACTCCAGAATCGCGCCTAAAATGCTCTACTCTTATTTGAAGAGAAGCACTAGAGCTGATAACTGCATCCCAGCTTTGTGTTCTTGTGATCATCAAGCTTTACTTCACGAGGACGCTGAGAAAGCTAGTCACTTGGCTAAGCAATACGCTTCCGTTTACGCGAAAGAAACACCATTTAGTGACAGAGCCGTATCCGCCTTTCCATCTTCGTTGGCCCAAGTAGATATTAACACTGATTCTTTGATGAAACTTCTTCTTCAGTTAGATCCGTATAGCTCACCCGGCCCTGATGGATTGCATCCTTTGTTCCTCAGGACTGTGACGGAGTACATAGCTTCATCCATATGTCAAATCTTTCGTCGCTCACTGGAAAGTGGCCGTCTTCCTTCAGCTTGGGTATCGTCAAACCTATTTACAGAGGAGGAAGTCGACATACTCCGGCCAATTATCGTCCAATCTGTTTGACGTCAGTAGTGTGTAAAGTAATGGAACGGATCCTAAAACAAGCTGTTACTCTTCATCTTGGGGGACAGAATGTCATTTCTTATGCCCAGCATGGGTTCCGAAAAGCACGCTCCTGTACCTCGAACTTGCTCGTTGCTAAGGAGACCTGGGCAAGGTCGCTAGACTCCGGCAAACGCTTGGACGTTGTTTGTTGACTTCAGCAAAGCTTTTGACGAAGTCCCGCATGAACGGCTCCTGTTTAGGATCCAAGGAATCGGTATTTCTGGGAACCTGTCTTGGATCTCCGACTTCCTAAACGACCTCTCTATGCAAGTGAAGGTGAATGACATTTTCTGCTCCTGTTCTCATGACGAGTGGGGTCCCACAGGGCTCTGTCCTCGGTCCCGTACTTTTCAATATCTTCAACGACTTACCATCCACTCTTCAGACGGATTGCCTAATCTACGCTGACGACCTAAAGCTATGGATGGAAGTATCCAGCCTTGAAGATGCCGACAGATTACAAACTACGCTCGATCTACTCCATGACTGGTCGATTAAGTGGCAGTTGCCCGTAAATCGTGATAAATGCTCTGTTCTCCCCGTTGGCTCATCAAACTCATTTGGAACTTACCACATTGGTGGTTCCTTGCTCAAAAGCGCAACCCAAGAGAGGGACCTTGGAGTGATAGTGTCATCAGTCCACAAATCTATTCAAAACACCCAAAAGAGGGTCGCCGCGACTTACAGGATGTTCCATTCTATCCGTAGAGGGTTTTCTCTCCTGACCCAGGGACTTTTCCGACTCCTCTTTGGCTCGCATGTACGCCCGATTCTCGAATACGGGCTACCCGCTGCCTACCCTCTCACAAAATCCGAAGGTGATATGATAGAGAAGGTTCAACGGCGTGGATCCAAATCCGTCCCTGAGTTGCGAGACCTGTCGTATCCACACCGACTTCAACAACTGAACTTGTTCTCTCTAGATTACCGCCGTCACCTAAGAGATTTGATATTCACTCATATTCTCAGAGGAGAACTGGGTTGCGAGTTACAGGACTTCTTTCAACTCAACACAGAGTTCGACACGAGGTCACAGCATGAAACTGTTCAAACCGAGAAATCTTCGTGTGCGGCTCAATTTGGCCTTATCAACTTTCGTGGTGAATGATTAGAACCGGTTGCTGGATCCTGTTATTGATGCTGAGACAGAGGAACGTTTCAAACAACTGTTAGATTCTCACCTGAGCGCGCTGGGATTCTGCTGCCTCTAAGACAGCTACAGTGGTGCACTGCGGAACCTTATGCAGCAATGATCCACGCCATCTCCGCAATGATCGGGAAGTGAAGGAACTGACAAAGGATCTTCCTTCTGCTCTCTATCATCCAATGATCCAATGATTACGCTGATCTGTTTTGTCTCACTCATTTCTCTTCCTCCCATTTCTTCTGTTTCAGTGTACATCTTAGTATGCGATTTCTCACTTTCGCCGATTTATTACTAGAAGACCAACAAGTTGAATTATTTATTGGAAATCCTTGTTACGGTTGTTGTTTTTCATTCCTTTTTCCATCATTGCTACCTTTTTCTCCCGAGCCCTGTTTTTGGCCATCACTTCTGGCACATCAAATGTCACTGTCCCCTTTCAGATGTCAAGCTTTCTTGACTACGTTTGTTTGGTGACTGGGGCTTCTCGTGGAATTGGAAAGGGGATAGCCCTTAGCCTAGCTGATTTGAAGGCCACAATTTACATAACAGGCCGCACTCTCGGTTCTGGAAAAGATACCAAGGGCTCCCTGGAAGAAACCGCTGCGGAGATCACAGCTCGAGGCGGTGTAAGTGGGCTTTATTTGTCATAGTTTCATGCTTATCGGTTTGCTCATCAGGAGGTTCGATTGTGCGATATTTGATTGTGTTCTTCATCACAAAACGTTCACAACCGCTCCATTGGATTTGTGATGTTCAGGCTAGTACAAGCTCATCTATGGGAAATCAGCACTGCTGTCTATTCCCGAAAGGAAGAAGCGGTTATCACGCTCTTTTCCGAACGCGTTTGTCTGTCTAAGTGTATCTTGGAAAATGTCCGAGTATCTATCTTAACTTTTTCCTCCCACTATTCTTTAAAAATGAGCCATTGCCCAACCTAGCTTATGGTACCATCAGCTGTCTAACTGAGTGTGTTTCTGATTGATCTCATTAATTAGTCCCTACACACCAGTTTAAATCCCATCGCGCTGGAGACTCGAAGCTTTGTTTTCCATCTTTCCTGCTAACGCTTGAATCACCGGTGGAATGTTTAAGCACTTATACCTTGAGCAGCTGGTTTACCCTGGCAGTGCAGTACTTTGCAGTCTCAATTGTGTTCTGCCGTGATGCCTAAGGGCTCAGTAAGCATTGTGGTGCTCCCGCTTTACTGCCGTTCTGTTAGCTGATTCTCATTCCACAGCGTGAATTCGAAGGTCTTGGGTTATTTGAAGCTTGTGGGTCATGATTTAGCATAGATCTTTTAGTCGCTGATGTTAGACTCTTCGAGGAGGAACTCATCCGTATTTATTTGTTGGTGGCCTCACCAATCATCTTACGCTACGTTGTATCAACATGTAGGTGTGTTTGATGTGGTGCATCGCTTGATATTCAACGGTAGATCACCATTCATTCCTTTTCATTTTCCCCACTGATCACCTCACAACATGTAGCCACAATAACTGCGTTTTAGAAACCCATCCCCGTAGTCGTGGATCATAGTAAAGAAGATGAAATCTTTCAACTCTTCGAACGGATACAACGCGAACAACGTGGCAGACTGGATGTGTTAGTCAATAACGCATACGCTGCTGTTCCCTTCCTACTGAAGCATAACGGTATGACCTACTATGAAATCGAGGATTGCACCCCGGGTGAAGCATGGGATACTGTGAATGATGTCGGTCTTCGAAACCACTATATTTGCGCCACACTAGCCACTCGCATGATGCTGAAGGGTCGTGATGCATCTATGCCACCTGGCCTGATTGTAAACATCTCATCCATGGGCGGCAAGCGATACCTTTTCAACACTGCGTACGGGGTTGGTAAGCACTGTTGTTTGTTGCATATTCGCATTATTACCGGACTCTTGCTCAAAATCAGTTGCTTGCACCACATTTTTATTTGGGCGTTTGTTTTGTTCATGTCGCGATAGTTGCGACTCATTGGTTCCCTAAATGCATTTCTATACAAAATGTAACCATTGTTTATCACGAGTAGTTATCTAATATAGCCGATTCGTTAAGAGTCTCTTATAGTTTAGCCTGAGCCTTGACCCACCTGATTAAAGAAGTAATCTTGCTGCAGTCATTCGGGGTCCACGGATAGCACAATCTGCCCGTTGCTGTGTACGGTACTTAGCAACATCACCGTTCATTAACTGCTCGCTTGCCACAACTTCCCACTTGGATTTGGACCGAGAAGGATCAGTTGTTCTTTCTTATATTCCACATGGTACGTTCGAATCAATAAATACGGCTTAAGGGGTCTTTTAAAACTGTTTTAAGAATACATGCGATGACCCCTGTCCAATGCAGCAGTTTCTTTAACTGAGCAGTCCTTTGTGTGGCAACTCAAGTGCCTGGATTGCAGGCTCTACTCAGTGTGCTCAAGTTCCCCCCTGCATTGATTTTAGCGGTTCTGCAGTATCCCAGTCCACTCGTGCAACCACTGAGAGTTTAAGGTATCAACGATCCACCAGTGTTTCGAGCTTACTCTTAGCTGCCATGTGGACACTGTCAGGTTGCTCGCCGGTATCAACAGTCTAATAAATAGGCATAAAGCCAGACATAACCATGAAAATCAGCAGATGACAGGTGGAATTGACGCAGCATCGTTATGGCACGTTAATTGAAGGCTAGCAACACACTTCAGCAACGGTGCTGCAAGAACAGATCGTTTTTTGTTATTTTTCACACGCCATTTTTATTTCAAACTTTTTTAATAGCTAGGCGTTAAGCATCTGAATCTAATCACGTATGTAAACAGATCTTCCACTAATTTCGCTTGCACGCCATGTTCCGAATTGTTTCAAGCCATCGGTATTATTCGTCCTTTGATCCCCAAGTAGTCAGCTTTGTAGATCCAACGGCAGCAAAACGTGATCCATGCTTTCATACGTTTTCGGCAAGTGGATGATTGCCCACCGCGTAGTATCTTCCAGTCGAGTCCTGTACGAGCGAACAGGGCACGATATGGCAAGCGCTTAGCTGACATACTCAGGATGTGACCGAACCATCTTAACTGGCGCAGTATTACCAGCTTGTTGAATGCTATACTCGTATTTCTTAAAACACAAAGTCTGACTTCACCGTTGTAGAACGCTGTTGCCACCACACACGAGCGATTCTCCTCAAGCACCCATTTTCGAAGGTCGAAAGCTGACGCATGTCATCTACGTGAACTGGCCATGACTCACTACCATATAACAACACCGCCAGAAGGGTTGCATTTTAAACACGATCATTTGCCAATCAACGTAATTCCGACGACGCCGCGTGTTTCAGGTGGACAAATGCCAACCGGGCTTTGGTGATGCCTAGAGGAAAAAGAGCATGTACTACGGGTGCTGAGGATTTGTAAACAGATGATATGCAGTTCTTTGTGGTTACCCACTTCCGGCTTTTGACTCAACTGCCTGAGCGTCTCAACAATAAGTCTTGTCTTCGCGACGTTAAGGTAGACCTGACAAGAAGAATGTGACTACCGACCTAGCCGGTGCATCCTTTTGAAACCATGATCCCAACTACTAAAATAGCACTGCTCGAACATCCCTTTTTGCATTCCCTCACGACAAGCATAAAAAAACTGTACCCAGTGGTACGCATACTGACAAACAGTTGTTTTATCTTTGTCGCCATGGTTAACTTTTCTCGGACACCATTCGAGAGCTAGACGCGCAGCTGGCCACTAGTTATTGCGTTCTTTTTTCCTCTCGAAGTAGACGGCGCAATCCATGGCAGTAACTGGTAAACCGATTCTTTGTACGTTTTCACGATTTCACCCACGGGCACAATTGCTCTCATCAGCACAGAAAACACTACGCCCACTTGAACTGCTTGTTTCTCTCTCTCTCTCTTTGTGTGTGCTATTTGTCTTTACCGGCATCCCGAAAACATGGTGTTCATCGACAACCCGGTAAAAGTTTCAGTAAGATCACTTGTTTGCTTTTACCGACCCAGTTTTAGCACCCATATTGGGAACATTATCAACGACTGTGAGCATTCCTCGCAGCGCTTCCAGCTAGATGTAATGTCGTATGTATCCCTACATTTGCTCTCCAACAGCTGTCGTATGCATGTTCACGTACTTGCCCTGTTCGTTTTTTATTTTTATTTCATACTAGTCTGCTACGACTTGAGTACACTGAATTATGTTATGGTCGGGCGCAAGCAACTCGACTTTTGTGTTGCATTGCATCGCTTGCTTGATAGCGTCTCATTCCATCCTTCACCTCCTACTTACAGTACTTTCCCAATTAGAGGGATTGAGACTGACCAGTGTTACTCATTGCAACCTTCCATGCGTGTTACCCAGTCGTCATCATCAGTACACTTTAGCTGAGGGTGAGAAACACCTCAGCTAATGTGCCACAATACCAAAGATAAGACACTAAAAAGTCGCACTACACATTACACAAATTGCACTACAAAAAAGATGATGTTAAATATTATATTATGCGTTTTGCATGTGATCGGGATTAGAGGGGGAACCTATAGGGCAGGGGTGGACAAAGAAACTCACAACACACGCCACTGGGGCCGGCTCTCCGCCATATCAGCAAGTGTGTCCAACCAGTCGTGTTCATCGTTCTTAGGACCCCAGTCAGGCAGTCAGGATACACCAACCGACACCAGTTTCATAGTGAGGGTTTGCATTCCTCCCGATTAATTCATCGCTTGGCCTCCTATTATCCTCTTCCAACTACACACCCGGCACACAAACAACGCACGACGTGGGAGTCGATGTACTGGCATGCGCAACATGTGGTCTAACCATCGGAGGCTTGTGCGTGACATGGTGCCAAACGGTTCACTCTGTCTTCCTTCACTAAATACACTACACCAACACACACATTGCTCACGCGGTGCTACAACCAGACATCAGTTAATCTGAGAAGGAAGCAAAGATAGAACATGACAATAATCTTTATGACTGTAAATCTGATGGGCCAGGTTTCACAACCGTATAAGATGGCTGAACGAACGGTTGCATTATAAACCCTGTCCTTCAAGGAGAAAGTGGTATTGCATCTGTGCCACAGGTGGCGGAGATTGTCAACAACACTTTGAGCTCTTGCTATACGGTCCCTTATCTAATCTTCGATCCCATGGGCGCTAATATTGCTGTCCAGGTACTTGAATTCCTGAACCACTCCTAGCTGATTACCACCGAACGTTAGCACAGGGGTGGCTCCCTGCCAATCTTGGAGGAGTTTGCATTTAGATGGAGCAAAGCATAGCCAAAAACGAATAATAGCCAGTGCTAATCGGTCCAGTGAGGCTTAGCATGTTTGGGAGCTATCACACATTAGGGCAATATCGTCCGCATACTCCAAATCAAGAAGTCGCTCACCTGGAAGTAGCTCCACACCTTCTAGGTCGTGTCCAGCGAATGCTATTTCCATGACTTGGTCAATAGTGAAGTTAAAGAGGAAAGGTGACATCGGGCAACCTAGTCTCACACCACTGAGTATAGTGAAAGACGGCGACAGTTTGCCATAAACCCTCATTCTGCCGGAACTATGCGCGTACAGCGCTTTGATAATGTTTACGTATTTATCAGGCACACCTTTCCTCAGCAGACAGTCCCAATGGGCACATCGATCGACTGAGTCGAAGGCACCTTTAATGTTAAGAAACACGACAACGGTGGGTTGCCAATAAACATGGCGATGCTCCAACAATTGACACAAGGTGAACATGTGGTCGATGCATCCCCGCTCTCGACGAAACCCGGCTTGCTCTTCACGGATCTGGACTTCACGAGTGCCAGCCAATCAATGGAGAAAGACAGACGCAGGCAATTTAGAGGCAATTGAGATCAGACTGATCCCTCTATGATTGCCGCATTCCGAACGGGAGCCTCCATCGAAAATTGGGACTATAACAGAGCAGCTCCAGTTTGTCGGGACAGTTTCTTGCTCCCAAATTTTCACTAGCAAGTCGTGTACATCGTCTACTAGAGCAGGTCCCCCGAATTTGAAGAGGGTTGGGGGAATTCTTTGGGTCCCTGCTGCCTTTTGCAATTTCAATAGCCTGATCCCAAGCTCGACTTCTGCACGTGAGGGCGGATATAAGATGACCCAGGGAGAAGGGAGCTTAATCCCGAAAGAGAAAGCGACAACTCAGTTTGATTAAATTGCCTTACAAAGTGTTCGGCTTTATGCCCCAAGCGTTTTGACAGGCTGTGGATCGGCTATCCACTCTTGTCGCGTCTGGCTTCGCTAACACCAGGTCTCGTGCTGTCTGTTTCCCGTATCAGACGGAATCACTTCTGAAGATTACCAACTGAAGCGACTGTTTCCATCTCGGAGGAATGATGAGACCAACAGCCTTCGCAGTGTTTCTTCAGGCTAGCACGCAGTTTTGCTCCGCGATTTTTGCGAGCCTCATTGTATTCGCTTCCAGCCGGAATTTGTCGGCGAGCATCCATACGTTCCAGAGACTGTGTAGAGACCCAATGTGCAGCTGGCAATTTGATTTGCCACATGCCTCCTGATAGTAACGTTTAGCGGAAATGCATCTAGTGATCTATGACGGTGATCATTGGGCGCTTACTCAGCCCGAATGTCTGCGCACTTTGATACGAATTCAGAACACCTGGTTTCGCCAGCTGGCTGGTATCAATCCGTTCACATCGACGTTGCGGAAGTCCACTGAAACGCACCTGGAGGTCAGCGCAAACAGGTGCGTGGTTAGAGTCCACGTTCGTGCTCCAAATCGAGCGACAGTTTTGGACACAGCCTCTGTAGCGGTAACTGATCGCGATATGAAGGATTAGCGTCCACGGCTGGTGCGGGGATAGTGGGTACCAAGTCACGCTTCTGTGCATGCTGTGTCGAAAGCTCGTGCTCGCGAGAAAGAGACGAGCATCCTTATACAGCTGTTGCAATCACTCACCGTTATCATTACAGGAGCCTACACCATGTTGGCTGCCCAGATGAAGCTCATCAGAGGACAATTTCCTGACTTGGGAGTTCAGATCACCAGCCAACACCACAGTATCCGTGCTACTTCTGTAACGAAGGAGGCCGTGAAGCTGTTGATAGAAATCATCTTTCACTGAGTCAGTGCTACAGTTTGTAGGCGCGTGGGCCGCAATGATAAACAGGCACCGTTTGTTCCCGCGCGACTTCCTAGCATGGAACGAATTAGCTAATCTAACAGCGCACACCTGAGTGTTAACCGGGATCCAATCGATCAGGTCAGCTTCAGCCCGGGGACTTAAAACAATGCCGAAACCAGCTTGACCGGCGTTTGAAGCTGCATCAACGCCAGACAAGCGCAATGAAAATGTGCCGCCAGTGTCACATGTGGGGGATTGCAGGGTAAGCACGGGGATCGAATCTTGCCGGCGGGATTCTGATAAACAGCAAGTATCAATCTATAGGGTCTCTAGTGTGCGGGTAAGTGCTGACTGTCGATCAATCTGTAGCAAAGTACGCAGGTTGAGGCATACCAGTCTTAGCGAGACTTGTGGACTCCAAAGGGAAACGGATGAGCTGACGTCCGCTTGGTTAAACATGGACTTGTTGACTGGATTGGAGCGAAGCTCTGCGACTGTGTGTAAGTTGAAACTAGTAGACAAGCGACTATTGAAGCAAGGTGGGGGAGGGCCAAGAACTGTGAGATTGAAAATGGGGGGAACTAAAAGTAAAGTTGGAGAGGGACTATAAGGATGAAAAGCTCAAGAAGGGGGATAAGAACAAGGAAAGGCCTAAGCCGGAGCATACAAACCCCCATCCACCCTGCTCGATGCAGCAGATAGGACGCCGTTGGTTATCATTTGCGATGGCCAGAGCATCAAAAAATTGTTAGAAGAAAGGTTCATTGTATTGCGTGAGCGGAATACTGTCAGGTTGCCCAGGCGTAGACAGGAGAACGATCAGGGTTGTCAACCAAAGCCTTGGGTTCAAAAACCTTACCGCAAGGCAGCGGGGTTTTGGCTTTGGACTACAAATGGCCCGTTTTATGGAGCAAGCATCCACTCTCACTCCAACCCCCAACCTGGAGGGCCTGGAGACTGAGTTTGTCTGGTCTCTAACCATTGACCAATCTGGTATAAGTGGCTCTGAAGGTGCAAAAATGCACCAGCCAGCACAGCTCAATGGATCACTGAGGCACGCAAACTATTTCACCACTTTAAGGCCCACTTTCTTCACTATGGAAGCTTATCTCCGAGTATATTGAATTGCCCAAATACTCTTCGGTTGAGTTCACCGTTATTGAACGTTTAGGTGCATGTGTCAACTTTTCTTTAAGCGTTTTGTTTGATCATTTCAGCCTCAGCACCATGGTTTATCAAAAGCTCTCTCCTGTTCCTTTATGCAGTTCAAATCTGGGATTTTGTTACCTTGTCGCCTTGCACAACCATATCTTCATAACATTATCTTACGGTATTTATCTCTTTCTCTTGTGGACTCCAAGAAAATTATCAACGCCACGCGTAAACGTATAGTTGAGTGACGTATTTATTTATTTGTAAATGTAGATCACTGTTGTGCTACATCACATCTGCAGCGCGAGTGTAAAGTGTTGAAAATGTTCCCAGTCTGGTGCAAAAGCCTATTTTGAGGTGACTATTCAAGGAGACTGATAGTAAATAAGAGACAAATAGGTGAGGCTTCCTGACAAAGGAAGGAAATTGAACCGCAGAGAACCCAGTGCACTAGAAATAAACAACGATTGGATGTTCGTGATATTGTTTTGAAATATGTGTAACTGAAGTTGAAGAGAAAAACGGCATCGACACCTTTTATGAGTAATACACCGAAACCCAGGTGTACCGTATTTAACAATCCAAGCTGAGCGATGCTTTACCATCATTTAGGTGCGATAGCGAGTTACCGAAGGAACAGTATGCGCTCGTCAGTTCAGTGTCATGCTCAAACGCCAAAAAAGTTGCATAATGACTGCAAGCAAATCAGAGAGCGCGCCAAGGGGGCTGAGCTGTACAGTAAACAAAAGAAGATACTGATACTGCTGCCACAGCAACAGGATTGGACTTTAACTTACCACCGTGATCCTCTGAGATACACTGGGTAGTTAAGAGAAGCGTTAGCAGTGCTGCATTGCGGTGCGACAGTTGTTGTCGTACGGATTCTAGATCTGGTCATTGCGAACTGTGGTAATTAGGGAACTGGCCGTATTCCGTCACCAATATGTAACAAGAGTTGCCCAACTCTGGAGGGGAACTGAGTGAGCAAACCTCGTGATTTGGCGCTTGGTAACAGGCTCTACGGTGCTTCGTTCGAATGGTTGTTGAAATCAAATCGCTTGGATATGGTCCCCGTTTGTCCACAAGCCGACAATGTGCACTGTTGACCAATACAGCGTCGAGTTGGGGGAAATCTTTAGGTAGCCAGTCAGTGAAATAGCAAAAGAGCATTACAAAACTGACAATGAAGTTGTGGCGTGTTGGTTCTTGTTGTCCCAGATGCGACTATCGAAATCAGCCGCACTGGTGGCTGGACACCTTAACGGGTCTGGTAAGTTCAAATAATCAGTGGCGCGTTTGCATTAGTTTCCTCAGTTCCGACTCCACAACATTCGTTCCTCTTTCATTGGCATTAGCGATGTCAGTAGTAAAGCCATTGTTATTTCAGCGGTGTGTGTGAAAGCACTTGAATCCACCATGCCTCGATGCGTGGACAAAAGTTGACAGAGTTAACCGAAAACTGAAAACCACACGATCTGCGCTCAGTTCGGGGAGCGGTGGTAGAGCGTGTATTGCCAAGTTCTTGGCAAATCTCTACGCATTGTACATAGCTTATTGGATTAACCTGCGCCGGTGGTAGTGGTGCACGGATTTGCACGTCAGTGTTACTGCGAACAACCACAGAGCACATGTGCCAACAGTGAAGGCATGGATGACTTACACTGCGTTTACAAATCCCATGTACACGCTGCACACTCAATGGAAAACGATTAGGACAAAACCGGGAGGAACACGAACGTGGTCTAGGATTGAGCAGTAGGGGCACCATCAACACCCCTATTATTGAGGTAGTATGCGTATCGGATGTACGTGCGGATGGGTGATTGTACCGCGTAGTCCGTTCTGTGTTAGAATCATTCTTCGAGTTAAATAATCTTCTAGTGCCTGTGTGCTCCGTTCCATGCAGCAACCATCAGGAGTTCGTATACAGCTCAAACAAGATAATGATTTAACGAAGGAATAAACGTCACATATGAGGCAACATCTGCTCACTGTCACGAGTGCAACTCAATGAAGGCGAATAAATCTTGCCACACAATCCCACTGGCACGCAAAAGTGTCGTCGTTCTGTCAGTGGGGAACAAAAAGTGCTAGCCGTAAGTCACTTGCACGACTGAGATGATAGGATCAACAACACCGACTGTGAAGGAATCACAAACCAGATAGAATCAGGAAGGGATTCGAAGTAGGACAAGTGGAGTGCACTGGGTGGCAACGGCAGAAGAAGTAGAAGAAAGCACTACAAAAAGGAGCGCTGAAAGCTACCCACAAGTCCGCACAGTACACGAGACACTCATAACCGGTAATTTCGTCACGAAAATGGCACAGTGGTGGTTCGATTGGCCACACCAGTGTCAAATTGATCCCCATACTGCCTTCTAGTGCAGTGGACTGAGGTCCAATTCGAATGACGATAAGGATAAGTCGCTTCAAATGGGTCGATCATCATCAAGAAGAGCTCTTTGAGCTACCGGAACCGCAGTGCAATTGGGTCAATACATCTGCTAATTCTGCAACTCAATGGATGAGCAGTTGGGCAAATGATCCACTTGGTGTTGCCAGTCGCTACGTTTGACCACCGCATTACAGCGAAACGGTAAATCCCAGGTGAACAGTGAGGTGAGTTTTCAAACGGAATGAAATAAACGATGTGAGTCGTACTTTTACTCTGTGGCACGTAAAGGGACTATGTCGTATATGCCGCAGGCCGACCAGAACTGTGTTAATCGATAGCCATAGAGGCCTTGATTCAGTCAACTGTTCAGTTCGGTTTGACACTTGCCAAAAACGGCTTACAAATAAAATAGGTGAGCATTTGATGCCCGTGGATCCGAACGCTTTAGTGTCGGCCGGTGGCCGAGTGGTTGGCACGTTTGCTTTCCAACCATAAGGTCATCGGTTCGAATCCGCGTAGGGGTGGGCGTCCTCGCGGTATACTCAGCCCACGCGCGACTGGTGGTGGTCGCGCGGCAGCGAAGCGCCGTTTCGGCGTATAAGCTGACACACATCAGTTGCACTGTGCCTCGCCCCTTCGAAGAATATACCCTTTGTTTATTTATTTATTTATATAATCTACGGTGAGTGGTCAGGCTCCTTTACGCCAACAAGTAGCATTTGCCATAGTTATCCCATTCCCTGCTTGTGCTTAATCATATGTAAGGTCTTTGTGGGAGTTGTATGCCGCTGTTTATCGATGGTGCAGTGAGGACCGCATGACAACGATTTCACGAAGGTGACGTGTTCATCACGCGATCGTCAGTTACATTTGATCGTGCGGCGAAGGTGGTTTGCTCCTGAGTGTTTGCTATGACTTTCGGGCTAGTGTGTAGCCCGTCCTCCCACCTCACTCGTGAAGTTTTATTGTGATAGCAAGGCATCAATGCACAGCGCTAAATACAATGCTTCTATCGATGATGACGATATCGGCCGGTGGTGGAAAGGAATGGGCGCCTGCCTGAGGTCACCGGTTCGAATCCGCGTATGTGCGGCGACCTCGCGGTATACCCAGTCCTCGTGCGGCTAGTGGTGGTCGCGTGACAGCGAAGAGTTAGTACGATGGGCCGGCATACTGCTGATGCCTTTACTGTTTCGCTTTGTGATTATGATGATTGCTGAGCGATTGAGTTGACTTAACTGGGGATGGATAGTGGTCATGTGTAATTAGGAAACTTATCGTCCAAAAATACATAAGGTAATGCAGCTCAATGCAGCGCGGGTGCAAACAGTACTTTTGATTAGAAGTGCTATTTGGTCTCGTCGAAAAGACTAAAAACCTGGTGGAGCATCAGCAACACACCACGTAGCCTTTCGATAAGTGAATAGCAGTCAGAGGTGTGAAATGAATAAAAGTGGACTGGGTAACACGACGAGACTGGACCTTAACTTAGAGCGATGGTTTGTGTGCCTCAGTGATCCATTGAGCTATGCTGGGTGGTGCATTTTTGCACCCGTTGCAACGAGACTGTATATTAACATGGTGCGACGGTTTGCGTACCTCATTGAGCTATACTGGGTGATGATCCGGGCAGCTTGAGAGCTACTCCTACCAGGTTGGGGGTTCGAAATGGGATGGCGTCCATTTCTGTAATACTAAATCATTGCCACCTCCCCGTTGGCTTGCGTACAGGCTTTTGAGCCAAATGCTTGGGATGAGTACCCTAATCGTTCTCCTGTCTAGGCCTGGGCCCCCTGGCAGTATCTCAGCCCACATACAAGCATGACATTTTCTTCAAACATAAATTTCATCCTGCATCGGCCGTCACGCAGACTATCAAGGGTCGCCTTATCTGCTGCATACAGCAGGGCGGATAAGCGAAAACATGCTACTGCCGGCGCCTCCTTTATTTTCCACCTTTTTCTCTTACTCCCATCCCGACCCCCATTACTAACCTTCATTCAATAATTCCCAGCTTAATTGACAGCAACCGAAGTGCCACTGAAGTAGAACTATTTGCAGCCACCATCCCACCGCACCTATCGGACGCCTATCGGCATAAGTCCCTTATAATGCCACGCTATCCCGTTTCCATGGCGACATTCAACGTTCGCACTCTTAGACTAACAGATAACAGCGAGCGATTGCTACAGCTGTGCAAAGATGTTGGTCACTTTCTCACGAGGACCGACTTTCGACACAGCACCCGCAGAATCAGGACTTGGCACCCACTATCCTCTCACCAGCCATGGACGCAAATCGACCATATCGCGATCAATTAGCGCTGCAGAGGCTATGTCCAAAACTGTCGCTCGATTTGGAGCACGAACGTGGACTCTAACCACGCACCTGTTTGCGCTGAACGCTAGGTGCGTTTCAGTGGACGTCTGCAACATCGAGGTGAACGGATTGACACCAGCCAGCTGGCGAAGCCAGATGTTCTGAATGTGTATCAAAGTGCGCTGACATCCGGGTTGAGTAAGCGCTCACTCAACACCGTCATAGATCACTAGATGCAAATCCGCCAAACGTTACTGTCAGCAGGCATGTGGCAAAGCAAATTGCCAAACTGCACATTGGGTCTCTACACAGTCTCTGGAACTTATGGATGTGTTGGAGGTGAGAGAAAAACACAGGTATACTTGTGTAACCGTTCATAACTGTAGACTAGAGTTTTTTTCTGTGTTGCAGAACATTTGTCACTACCGCTTGTTACATACCCCTCACACGTCCCGTGGTTTTTTGAGATCGATAAATTCAAATTAGCCCTCAGCCGTGAGTGGAACTGGACTTAGAGTGTTTTCATACCCACGCCGGCCCGTGTAGTGTTCTGCAAATATACCTCCTGTCCGGTGCGTTGTCTTTTTGACTCATGGGGCGCAATCTAAGAAGTCGAACGCCTGGGACACAACAGGATGCTCGCCGACAAACTCCGGCTGGAAGCGAATACAATGAGGCTCGCAAAAATCGCGGAGCAAAACTGCGTGCTAGCCTGAAGAAACACTGCGAAGGCTGTTGGTCTCATCATTCCTCCGAGATGGAAACAGTCGCTGCAGTTGGTAATCTTCAGAAGTGATTCCGTCTGATACGGGAAACAGACAGCACGAGACCTGGTGTTAGCGAGACCATACTCGACGAAAGTGGACAACTGATCCACAGCCTGTCAAAACGCTTGGAGCATAATGCGGAACACTTTGTAAGGCAATTTAATCAAACTGAGTTATCGCTTTCTCTTTCGGGATTAAGCTCCCTTCTCCCTGGGTCATCTTATATCCGCCCTCACGTGCAGAAGTCGAGCTTGGGATCAGGCTATTGAAATTGCAAAAGGCAGCAGGGACCCAAAGAATTCCCCCAACCCTCTTCAAATTCGGGGGACCTGCTCTAGTAGACGATGTACACGACTTGCTAGTGAAAATTTGGGAGCAAGAAACTGTCCCGACAAACTGGAGCTGCGCTGTCATAGTCCCAATTTTCGATGTGTGTCAGCTTATACGCCGTAACGGCGCTTCGCTGCCGTGCGACCACCACCAGTCGCGCGCGGGCTGAGTATGCCGCGAGGACGCCCACCCCTACGCGGATTCGATGGAGGCTCCCGTTCGGAATGCGGCAGTCATAGAGGGATCAGTCTGATCTCAATTGCCTCTAAATTGCTTGCGTCTGTCGTTCTCCATAAATTGACTGACACTCGTGAAGAGCAAGCCGGGTTTCGTCGAGAGCGGGGATGCATCGACCACATCTTCACCTTGCGTCAATTGTTGAAGCACCGTCATGCGTATTGGCAACCCACCGTTGTCGTGTTTCTTGACATTAAAGGTGCCTTCGACTCAGTCGATCGATGTGCCCATTGGGACTGTCTGCTGAGGAAAGGTGTGCCTGATAAATACGTAAACATTATCAAAGCGCTGTACGCGCATAGTTCCGGCAGAATGAGGGTTTATGGCAAACTGTCGCCGTCTTTCACTATACTCAGTGGTGTGAGACTAGGTTGCCCGATGTCACCTTTCCTCTTTAACTTCACTATTGACCAAGTCATGGAAATAGCATTCGCTGGACACGACCTAGAAGGTGTGGAGCTACTTCCAGGTGAGCGACTTCTTGATTTGGAGTATGCGGACGATATTGCCCTAATGTGTGATAGCTCCCAAACATGCTAAGCCTCACTGGACCGATTAGCACTGTCTGTCTATGGTTTGTTTTAACTGTGTACCCTCTGTTGACATTTTGATTCTCGCCTGCTGGTATATCTACTCCTTTACGGCTGCACTACTTGAAGCCTTGACCAACCTGACCGGAAGGAAAATCGAAAAATTGTCATCCAACCACAGTTGTATTATAACCGAGAACGCTCATATTTATACGTCAGGCTACTCGATCCTGTAAACACCGCCTGACGGATTTGGCAACCTGTCTTCCTCGTATGCCCACGCTCCATACTTGACTGTCCGCTCCGTGTGGCCATTTCACCTTCTTGCTCGGGCACGCCAGTGTTCATCCGTTTACCTGGGGCATAGCAAGCTACATGATATCTGATCCGCGATTTCGTCAGCTTTAGACTGGGCTGTGGCAACACGCTTGCGGGGTTTGTCCCAAGCACGCTTTGTGGCGAACAGACGTGCTTTGGAAATCAGCTTTCTCGCCCACCTGTCACATTGTGTGCTTTGCTTTGCTCCAAAATACTTCTCCAATATTGGCAGGGACCCACCCCTGCGCTAACGTTTGGTGGTGATCAGCTAGAAATGGTTCAGGAATTCAAGTACCTGGGCAGCAATATTAGCGCCTGTGGGATCGAAGATTGGATAACGAACCGTATATCAAGAGCTCGAGGTGCTTTTGCCAATCTCCGCCACCTGTGGCACAGATTCAACACCGCTCTCGCCCTGTAGGGCAAGGTTTATAATGCAGCCGTACCTTCAACCCTCTTATACGGTTGTGCAACCTGGCCCATGAGATGTACAGACATAAAGATTATTGTCACCTTGTATCTTTGCTGGCTTCACAGCTTAGCTCATATCTGGTGGGAGCACCGTGTGAGCAATGAGCGTGTTCGGCGTCGCGTATTTAGTGCAGGCAGAGCTAGTGAACCGCTCAACACCATTATATCACGCACCGAGCTGCTATGGCTTGGCCACGTGTTTTGCATGCCAGCACACCGACTCTCGCGACGTGCATTGTTTGCACGCCAGGGGCGCGGTTAGAAGAGGAGGATAGAAGGTGAAGCGATATCTTGGTCGAAAGGAATGCAAACCCTCACTTCAAGACTGGCGTCGGTTGGTGCATCCCGACTGCCTGGCTGTGGTCCTAAGGACGGTGAACATGTTTGGTGTGACACACTTGCTGATATGGCGAAGAGCCGGCCCCGGTGGCGTTTGTGTTGTGAGTTTCTTTGTCCACCCCCGCTCTTTAGGTTCCCACTTCAATCCCGATTTTATGCAAAACGCATAATATAATATTTAGCATCATCCTTGTTGTAGTGTTATTTGTGTAATGTGTAGTGCGACTTTTTAGTGTCTTATCTTTTGTATTGTGACACATTAGCTGAGGTGTTTCTCACCCTCAGTTAAAGTGTACTGATGATGACGACTGGGCGACATGCATGGAAGGTTGCAATGAGTAACACTGGTCAGTCTCAGTCCCTCTACTTGTGTACTGCTGCTGCTGCTTCTGTTGATGTTGTAAGTACTCTTAATATAACCCATAATCTGTGTGAATTCTTTTGTGGAAGATCAGGAAAATGGTTATTGAGCAATACAGCCAGCGCAGAAGAATACAGGCAGCCGCCCATTTATTCATTAAAGCACAGTGTACTGAACGCATTTTGTGTCTCAGCGCATAGCGTGTTACTTTTCTTATCTTGCTGAACGTTTCGTCAATGTATGTTGACCAGGGTAGATTATTAAGTAAATATACTAAGGTACCTAACGGTGGATAAACTGGGTATATTGTGGTCGCTCACGACCATAGGGCGAAAAGTATTGGTCCATATCAAAAGTTTTTCATTGCGGAGGAGAGACGGACTTGCAACGCTGCATTTGAAAGCTTTGGGAATAAGAAATCCGGATGACGATTAACGATGAAGCTCATCCATTCCACTTTGCAGAGCTGTAGACGTCTCAGCAGTTGAAGCAATACTGCCTAAGGTAACATCGTCAGCGTGCTTCCATCCAATAAAATTGGAGGAATGGGAAGGCTTTCGGTGTTTGGAGAATATACAAAGGGGTAGGATTGCGAAATATTTGCTCATTGTGTTGCATACTGCTGCTCGGACACCGTTCGTACACACCAAATTAATCACGATTGACCTACAGACACCTCCAATGGCGTTGGGAAACTCAAGAAATAGAAGCTGAACTGTCTTGCAGTTCGCATCCAATACATCTGCTATTGAGTGAACAGGGTATGCTGCGGCATCAAACGTGGAACGTCTTGGTTTGTAGGCACGCAGATACGCCCTCATCCCCGAAGTGCTTGTTGTGATCCAGGGCACATAAAGGACGTACAGACAATGTGACGGAAGTTCAGAGCATACTTCTTTGACACGGGCCTTATTCTGACAGGCCTCCAAATGTCAGAATAGCGTAACCGTGTCGGCAGCTATTGAAAACCTCTGTCAGAAGCATAGTGAGAGTATTGACGCGCTGCCACGAAACAACTGGTGTGAGTGTATCAAGCCCACTAGCCTTCCTTAAGCTCAACTTCTTGAGCTCCTGGCAGACTTAAAAGTGTTGGAATGTAATCGTCGAACCAGAGCCATAGTATAAAGGTGAGGGGAATTCATCCTATGGAAAAGATCGGAATTTAGTTGACCCACATCCACAGATCCAAGCTGCTCACTGCAACGTTTACCGCACAACTGCCTTAAAAGTCTCCACAGGTCACGATGGCTGTGGTTGCGTAAAATGGCTTCAACCTGCAAAGTATTCAGTCGAGAAATCTCAGCTCTTATTACTAAAGGTATTCGTTTGAGTCGGGCAGTCATTTTACATTTATAAGTATTTTTCACTCTTATTCAAGGTGTTGGTGAGTGGCATCTGTCTACTCGTAAAGCGCTGTTTTCGACCGGGCAGCACAGATCGAATCAAAACTTGAACTAGTTATTGAGGTTCTCAAACTGAACAGACAGATCTATGTCGTTGAAAACTGCAAAAGCGATAGAAGACAACATTGTCTGGTGTCTCAATTTTGTGTGTGGAGCAGTCTCGTCGCCTGACAGTTTTGAAGGGCTTATTAACCAATCAACCAGAGTGAGTCTTCCTGGTGTATGGGCTCCAAAACGACCTAGTTCTTGATTCGGAGTATACCAACCATATTGCTTTGGTTTGTGGCAGCTCACAAATGTGCCTAGCATCACTAGACAGATTAGCACTAGATGTCAAAAATTTCGTGCCGTACTTTGCGCCGTCTAAATGCAAAACTATTCTCCTTGTTTGACAAGGACCTCACACAGCACTGACCTTTGAGGTGAATCGGCTGCAAGTCGTTCAGCAATTCAACTATTGAGCAGCCATTATCCGGGCCTACGCGGCATCACTCTCGCAATGTAGGGTCTGGTTTTCAGTGCGTCTGTCTATTCATCACCATTGCTTCACGCACCAGGCTTCGATATCTGGGCGAAGTGTTACGCATGCCAACATACCTACATACGCGACGTTCATTATTTGCGCGACTGGGGTCCGCATGGAAGAAGAAAAGGTGTCAAGCGATTACTTGATCAAGAGGAATGAAGACACTTCGAGTATGGCATCCGGTTTTGATCCGGAAGATGATGAGCACGCTTGGTTTGATGCGTTTTTTGAAATGGCAAAGAACTGACCCCTATGACGTTTGTGTTATGAGTTTCTTTATCTCGCCGTTGCTCACTTGGCTTTCTAACTACAATCTCATCGTCGATGCATAATGTGGACAGGACCTTCTTCTTTACACCAAAAATCCCCTACTCATAAATCTACCAAATGTTTGCCCAGACAGTTCCTAAATGCTTTACGTACTTGACAAGGAAGTCATGTCTCTCGGAGCCAATCATGTCCTCTGAAACGTTCATAACCCGCATAGCACTGGAGGACAAGACGCGCTATATCGCAGTTAGCTTGCAAATCATGACGATCAGGAGCTGTCTCCCATGACTCAGTGGAATAACGTGTTGGCTAATAGTGCAAACCGCCAGTGGTCGTAAGTTTGAATCTTGGTGGATCCGATGGATGCGCACTACTGACGAGGCCCAACGGGTCGAAACCGCAGGCCAGTGCTTTTCCGGGCATGTAGATGACTATCTCGTTTAGATGCTACTGCGAAGAAACTCTCCGCAATACTATTGCTTTGTTTTGTCTCATTTTTTGTCTTTTCGTTCCCTTTTACTACCACCCAGCTGATATGTTTCTCACCTCTAGCCAACCTGTGGTATAAGTGAATGAGGTTGCTTAGCATATGAGTGACATTTCACGCTGGTATTGCTCGTATGTCACACACACCGCCTCTCGCATAATCTCATAACTCCTCGTGCTACCGCTGTTTCACCCGAGCTTTTCCGATCATATCATCCGCGACACTCTGAAACCTATGTCCAATCCGCTCGAATGTTGTCTGTCTTAACACTGCTTTGAACATCATTGCCTACATTATTACTTTCAAAACCGAAACCACACCTAACCCTACTTTTAGTGACAGCAGGAATTCCATTGAATCGTATCTACTGCACCACCACGCCCCTCATCTTTTTTGGCCTCTGCCCATTATGTCTAGGCAAAGCGGCGATGGATCGCATGGCCAGCGATATGGCATTCGAGCTGAAACGTCGCAAGGCAAACATCTGCATCATCAGTCTGTGGCCCGGCATCGTTCGTACCGAGCATCTGTCCTCAGCATCTGGAACCAATATCAGCTGGAACATGAGCGATAACACAATATGTGAGTGGTACTATTATTTTTCTCGCGGTGTTTTTCAGTGTATTTGTGGCTTACCTTACTTTCGGCTCACCTTTCTCTACTTTTCTAATCGAATCGGATGGACGTTGTTCCTTTTACAGTTATGGTACAAGCTGCATCTATCACTACGCTGCCAGCTACAAAAATCAACGTACCAGACTGAGCTACAGACGCTTGGCTCGTTCGCTAGCCGCGACTTGAACGCACTTAGGAGCGCATCTTTATAGTGCAGAGCTCTTATCTATTTCAGCTTCACTGGGTCTTCATCCTGAATAATCTGCTCATGTACTCACCAACGTTTTGTGCTGCGGCATTCCCGATTCGACGTAAGCTGATCTAACCGACTTGACTGAAGCCGACTGCTTGACACCAGTGCGCCAGTGATCAGTTTACTACCCCGCTGAACGCTACTCGGTTGCATAATGAAGACAACTCTACGAAAGAATATGATGTTCCTTCAAGATCGTCAGTCAGCGATGAATAGTTGCTGTGGCTCTCGAACGGTAGTGAGTGCAATTTATAGCTAGATGCAGTTAATTAATACTGACGGGGCAACCGCTTAAGTTTGTTCAATTTCCCTGCAACCGATGTATAATTAAATAGCTCGTATATTTCTTAATCTTGCGCGAAGTTTCTCCTAAACAGCGTCGGATCTAAGTCATTCAATTGTTTCATACCCTTGCATAAGAATAGTTTTACATCTTCAAATGCAGTGGTTAAGATGTCGGGACATTTGTATTGAAAGAATGAAAGTACTGGTTTGTGCTTGGATTTATTAACCTTATTAGGACTTGTTTTCTTTGTTGAACACAACCGATTCTTGTGGATGTTTCTAATGCTCATATTTCGTTCACTGCCCATCCGTAGTACATTTTGTTGGGAAATGACCGAAGTCAGTTGAGAAAAACATGTGTAATCAATATACCGATGTCACCATCGAAACATAAGTAAAAGCTTGATAAAGTGGCATAAGATTAGTTCTATGTACCCTTTTGGAAGGGGAACCAGCATTGGCAAGACTTGGCGTTCATCTCGTTCTGAGGACGCGCAGTTTACCTATATAAGAATAGCATACTTTGCCACTTTGCATGAAAAAGTAGTACTATTGTGCACAAGCGTATTGGGGAAGATGGCAGTGTAGAGGAGGGCCTGAACCTGTCAAAAATGAGTTATGCATATGCTGAGGATTAGGAAGTGGGGCCATTGAAAAGTGCTTTGTTTGCTATATATTTGCAGCATTCTGTGACGAAGTAGCAATTTCGATGCAGATATGATAAAGTTTGGTCGACAACTGATGTTGGAGCAGAGATAGTCGGTTGGCATTTCCTCTTCAGTTTGACCGTTTAGTCTTTAAAGCCTCTATTTAAGAATGGAACGGATGATGAATGCGTTGTTCAAAATTAATGCATTGTCCACACTTACACTAAACATTTGCTGGGTCTTTCTCATACCTTTCTAACTATTTGTTTCGTAATCCTAGAAATCACCAGAGTATTGTTTGTTAGGGCGGCACTTTGTGTTCAAATGCAGTGCATCGCTTTTGTTTCCTGGTATGATGAGTTGAACAGTACTCGAAGACATTGAAAAGACAAACTAGTAGCAGCAGTAGTAGTAGTAGTAGTAGTAGTAGTAGTAGTAGTAGTAGTAGTAGTAGTAGTAGTAGTAGTAGTAGTAGTAGTAGTAGTAGTAGTAGTAGTAGTAGTAGTAGTAGTAGTAGTAGTAGTAGTAGTAGTAGTAGTAGTAGTAGTAGTAGTAGTAGTAGTAGTAGTAGTAGTAGTAGTAGTAGTAGTAGTAGTAGTAGTAGTAGTAGTAGTAGTAGTAGTAGTAGTAGTAGTAGTAGTAGTAGTAGTAGTAGTAGTAGTAGTAGTAGTAGTAGTAGTAGTAGTAGTAGTAGTAGTAGTAGTAGTAGTAGTAGTAGTAGTAGTAGTAGTAGTAGTAGTAGTAGTAGTAGTAGTAGTAGTAGTAGTAGTAGTAGTAGTAGTAGTAGTAGTAGTAGTAGTAGTAGTAGTAGTAGTAGTAGTAGTAGTAGTAGTAGTAGTAGTAGTAGTAGTAGTAGTAGTAGTAGTAGTAGTAGTAGTAGTAGTAGTAGTAGTAGTAGTAGTAGTAGTAGTAGTAGTAGTAGTAGTAGTAGTAGTAGTAGTAGTAGTAGTAGTAGTAGTAGTAGTAGTAGTAGTAGTAGTAGTAGTAGTAGTAGTAGTAGTAGTAGTAGTAGTAGTAGTAGTAGTAGTAGTAGTAGTAGTAGTAGTAGTAGTAGTAGTAGTAGTAGTAGTAGTAGTAGTAGTAGTAGTAGTAGTAGTAGTAGTAGTAGTAGTAGTAGTAGTAGTAGTAGTAGTAGTAGTAGTAGTAGTAGTAGTAGTAGTAGTAGTAGTAGTAGTAGTAGTAGTAGTAGTAGTAGTAGTAGTAGTAGTAGTAGTAGTAGTAGTAGTAGTAGTAGTAGTAGTAGTAGTAGTAGTAGTAGTAGTAGTAGTAGTAGTAGTAGTAGTAGTAGTAGTAGTAGTAGTAGTAGTAGTAGTAGTAGTAGTAGTAGTAGTAGTAGTAGTAGTAGTAGTAGTAGTAGTAGTAGTAGTAGTAGTAGTAGTAGTAGTAGTAGTAGTAGTAGTAGTAGTAGTAGTAGTAGTAGTAGTAGTAGTAGTAGTAGTAGTAGTAGTAGTAGTAGTAGTAGTAGTAGTAGTAGTAGTAGTAGTAGTAGTAGTAGTAGTAGTAGTAGTAGTAGTAGTAGTAGTAGTAGTAGTAGTAGTAGTAGTAGTAGTAGTAGTAGTAGTAGTAGTAGTAGTAGTAGTAGTAGTAGTAGTAGTAGTAGTAGTAGTAGTAGTAGTAGTAGTAGTAGTAGTAGTAGTAGTAGTAGTAGTAGTAATCAAAATTAACTGATGTAAGCGAGACGCTATTCGGGCCACAGTGTGTGGACGGTCTGATCTTAACATGAGGCTGCCGGATTTTGTCTGGTGTTAACTGTACGTGAGAACAACTAGCGATTGATGTAGTCAGAGGCTTTTGTAGAATAGGCAACGAGTCTCGGAATTAGGAATTTCAAGAATTAACTTCCCTTAAGATTGCTTCTGTGTAGCTCCGACAGGTGACAGTTATCATTATAGTTAACGAAAAGATGTTTCGTGTGTCTTTATTTCCCCGTAATGTGGTCCATTTAATGTCTTGACTGTGTTGGCGCTGTTAAGTGCCGGCGCATCTGCACTTAGCTTAGCTTCCGTTTGTCGCAATAAGCGCAGCACCCTTGCAAGACCAGGATACCGGTCAACTTCGCACCTGATCCCCAGCTATATGCATCTTGATGAGACAACGGCATTTGCAACGGTTCTGCAACGATATATTTACCACAGGTTTGTTGGTAGCTTGTTTAGAACAAGAAGTGGAAGCAGTAGGCATCAACAGTACGCCGGTACGCAGTGCGGACGCTTCGCTGCCGTGTAACCACCACCATTGGACTTCATCCGCTTATCTTAAACTGCTTATCGGCCATCATCTCGCATGCCGTGCTGGATCTGTTCAACAGATCGCTGTCCGACGGTTCACTGCCGAGGGAATGGAAATGTTCGGTTGTGAAGCCGATTCCAAAAGGCGGTGACCTACGCAATGTGGATAGTTACCGGCCGATTTGGCTCACCTCTGTTTTGCCGAAGGTGCTCGAGAAGATTGGGAAAAATGGTCTTCATCTGCTGGAGTCGAAAGATCTCCTAACACCGGCACAGCATGGCTTCATGAAGGGCCGTTCGTGCATCACCAACCTGCTGTTGACGCATCAGGAATGGTTGCAGGTGTTGAACCGGAAGAAATCAGTAGATGTTATCCGCATTGATTTCAGCAATGTTTCCGAGTCGGTGAACCATGGGGTCCTGCTCCACAAGTTGAGGAGTTGTGGTGTTGCTGGCGCACTGCACCAGTGGATCAGTGATTCACTTATTGGGAGAAGCTGGCGGGTACAGGTGGATGACCACCTAACGGACTGGTACTACTCCACTAGCGGTGTACCCCAAGGCACAGTGCTGGGACCAATTTTATTCCTGATCCACATAAAGGAAGTGCCTCATCTTCTTCGGTCTCCTTGTGCACTGTTTGCAGACAGTTTGGATGGTTATTGATTCTCCCGACGACTGTGACCTCCTTCAGCAGGATCTCGACCGCCAATCCCGGTGGTCCTCAGATGTTGACCTACTGGTCAACCCGGCCAGGTCCTCGTTTATGAGCCTGGGTAGGAGTGATAATGGACTTGCGTACACCCTGGCCGTCAACCCTCTGCATCCCACCAATTCAGTAAAGGATCTAGACCTACTCTTACGCTGTGATCTGAAGTCTGTCGACAACACCAACTGACTGTACGTAAAAGGACTACGTCTGCTTTGGGCACTTAGACGCAGCTTTTGCACTTGGTTTGAAGAGATTGCCATCCTTCTTTTTCATGATAAGACCGGTACTTGAATACGGCTCACCCGCCTATTGTCCGATCGCAATAGATGAGGTGCAGAGATCGGAACGTGTCTAGCGTGTAGCTACCCGGCTCATCCACCGTTTACTGGGTATGTCATATGAGGAGCGATGCAGAAGACTTGGGCTGTATGCCCTGTCATATCGTCGGCTTCCAGTTGATCTCATTATTGCGTACCGACTGTTGCACCTGGGTCACTTCTATGCTGAGTCCGCTGCTTCACGTTCGCGCACCAAGCAGCACACACGGACACCGGTGCCAACTAATGGTGCCTGATTTAAAGCGCATCGCTTACTCTATGCTTCGAGCGTCGAATGGTGAAATATTGGAACAAGTTGCCGGAGACGCTAGTCGAGGCGAAATCGATGTCGGAATTTGAGAAATTCCTCGATGCCCACTGCGGATTACAGGTATAGGGAACGCATCACACCCGGATAAGGTGTAGTGCAGCTGCAGTATGCACAGGAATCAACGACTTGATTCTGCGCATGTGCCCGATCCACCTACGATGGAGCAACACAGATTTTTATCTTTCGTTCTCCATTCTCAGTATTTAGTATTCGCTCGTGGGATAAGGACACTGTGTGGTTCGCCCTGCTCCTACGCAGACTCGAACCCACGCCGTTAGATTACACGACAGGTTTGCTACCTTTAGGCTACGGGCTGGCGTTAGCTTGTTTAACCAACTTACTGAGAATTGCGCCGCTCGGTGTTTGCGTTCGTATTTTTTGTCTCACCGGTGTTTTCACTATAATAGGAACCTCCTCATTACTGGATCAGCTCCGATTATCGCGACTGCCGTGCCACGCTTCGAAAACGTGAGTCAAAGTGAGGCTTCTTTGTTTGCTAACGGAGTACCTGCATGCATTTGTTCACGAACGATGTCGGTATCTTGCGTCAGTCTATGCCAAGGCAAGGGATATCTTCACATGTGTCTCATAGACAGATTTCAGTGGGTGTTACTTAGCTCTTGAATTGCGGGTTTGCATAACTTAATGGGCGTTTTCTTACCAGCATCTCATAACTCGGCCTCCTTTTCCTCTGGACAACATCCATTTCTGGCCTGCCTCCGGAGGTCACCGGTTGGAATCCGCATAGATGCGGGTGACCTCGTGGCATACTCAGCCGTCATGCGACTGGTGGTGTTCGCATGGCAACGAAGCGTCGGTACGGTTTGTCGGCATACTGCAGTTGCATTTTCGCCTTCGATTAGTGCTGCGGTCTGTGTAACTTCTGGCGCTTTCTACGTCCTGCAAAATGTAGCGCCGCTAGCACCGCTGTCTCAGTCTGTTGTCTAATCTGACTATGTCGCTTTCTAGACCAACCGCATCCTCCCAGTGTTTGCAATTCGGCTTTTCCGGAGGGGTACCCATCCGAGCGGTAGATTCATAGCCATTGACGTTTGCATTAATATGTAGCCAGCAACCTAGCGTCGTCGCATGAACTGGGTTGCGAAATACATTATGCAAAACAACCAGTATCAAATTAATTATTCTTCGAAATTTTGTCTCAGTGATCCGAGAGGAGTGGGGGATTCGCATAGTTTGCTTTGACTCGAGGCGCGCCGCCTCACTGGACGTTCGAGGTCACCACCATTCGAGCATAACGTGCAGTCCGACCACCCCCACCATTTCTGGCATGTTTGTATTGGGTGTCTTCACCGCGTATTACTAACTTTAAATTAACCAGCACACAAAGTGTCAGTTCTGCTCGTATCCACTTCTCGTTGTGTGCAACTCCCTGCTCATGTCTCCGCTGGATTGTTTACCGAACTTGTCAAGTCAGACGGTAACATTGTGACTTTAATTCATCACATGCTTACTGGCTACCGAACAGATGTCATGCTACGGAACATATTTGTGGCACTGTGCTACAGCAGTGTATTTGCGATTCATTTGCAATGTGTTATGATCGGAAACTTGTTTGACGTCGAACTAAAACTATAAAGCCTCATTGAGTGAACTACTTTGATACCATTATCTTGCGCGCTCTATATTGAAATTGTCAATGGTAGCAGAGATCCAGTGCTTCACGTCATGTTCGCCCTTTACTGTTCTTAAACTACTCTGTGCGAACTATCGAGGTGGGAGCGTCGAGCGCGTTCTGTATACTTCTGACCATCGATAGTCGCGTCATTACTTGGTCGAAAGCGTAGAACTAATTATAATAAAACGTAGAAAAAATGATATGGTTTCTTTTTAAGACAGATTTGTTAGGCTGGAATTACTGGCTTCTGCCTAATCTACGTAGTTTTTCTCCCTCATGTATTAGAAGTGTTAGGTTCTAGGAAATTGTTTGAGGTACAATGGCTGAGGTGTTTTCCACCTCTAGCTGACGTGTATAATGATGATGATCACCCAGCTAGACGCAACAATAACATCTAGTTCCCACCTAGCAAGGCAATAACTCGATATATGGCGAATATGACCCGCGCGTTTCAAGTTTTGCTGATACACCAGTAGGACACCAGAGAGTTTCTTGCCGCACATCGGCTGACGGGTATCTGCACTGTTCACTCGGTGTTCCCACCAGATGTTATCCGCGAGGAATCAGGGACCAATCTCTTAGGTCTCAGCGCGATCTGACTCATACAATTACACCGTTTAGCGTGTTGTTGTGCTCTGCGTTTGTCTACTAAACGGACATCTCGTTGTCGCCATGTATTATCGGAATTCTGGAAATCCACGCGAATTTTGTTGATACTTGACGCAATCATCTCAGCCTTGTAGCCACTATAGCTTACACAACCACCAAAGCAAATCAACATAGCAACCGACTTCAGTGCTTATTCGGTGGTGACTGAATCCGATGGTGTGTTCTTCCACTCCTACGGCAGTGTCCTGCAATTTGAGGACACCAATCACATGTCCAAACTGGAATCAATACACGCCAGCCCATCTTGTAACGCTTACGTAGCAATTGAGTCCAGCTCATAGGGAGCTGTGTTATCCGTCTACTCGGAACTTGTCAGCTGATAACTCGACATAAATAAATAAACGTTTTATTCCTCAGCAGTGCGAGGCAAAGACCAATTGGGTGGTCTTATCAACATGTACAACGTGATCGCATAATATAGTTAATTGTTCGTCTTTTGATCAAAGGTTCCCATATGGGTTTTTGAAATGATTAGCAGTCAATAGGCCAGTCACAATTTGATGGAAAATCTTGGCGATTGACGACGATGGTACAGAGACATCAGTTTGAAAGGTATAGTGCATCTACGAACCAGTGCGTCAAAGGAGAAAACAGAATTGGTTAGACGGATTAACAGGAGTAAGATCGTTCTCAAATATATACTCAAGAATGCAGTTATATGTAAGTAATCTTATATTATTGAAACGAATAAAGGATATGGTGACTTTCATACGTATCCAGGACCTTTCTCATACAAATCATCTAGAGTCACCGTTTGGCTTAGTGTTGACCAGATGTTTGCAACAGTCAGGTGAATATTAATCATGCGTCTGAATTGTGCATAGGTAGTGCAGTTTCTAACACTTCGGAGAACGGAGTTTTTTGTAACCGTAAATTTGAAGAGGTTGGGACATATAGGATAACTATAGTGTTATTCTGTGGACCACATCCTGCGCTTAATGTAAGTCGTGGTAGGTATATTTTAGAATGGACTTTCTCCATTCTACTTATGTTGTGCCAAACAAACGGGCTTTTCATGCGACCAGCGACATCGTCGGATACTGCCTGTCATCATTTCAGACCCCTTGGATCACATCCCATTCGCTTTGCAACAAATTTACTCATAGCATTGTCGAGCATTTTGTTGTCACCTCCTTTCTTATGTGCTCACTTGGCGAATTAGTTCAATATTAGATTATGCGTCCGCTTCTCATTCTGACCCTCTGGATTACTAGACCTCTCAAACCTGTTTATTGTTCCGGTCTGACCATTAACACAGTTCGTCTGTTGTTCTGTTTACAGTGCCACTAATGGTTTTTCCGGTACTGTGCATCTGCTGTCTACTTGCTTCCCCGCTCTTTTCTGTGCTTTGCAGCTGAGTCCCCAGAACTTTCCGGTCGTGTAATCGCTGCACTGGTCTCGGAGTCACCGCGCAAACTTATGGCTCGTTCGGGCGAAGTGGTTTTAGTGTGTGATGTCGCCCACGAGTATGGCATACGCGAACCAGAAGGCAACTGGCCTCCCAACTATCGTTCCCTGCAACTACTCATGCGCTTGGGTGGTTACAACAGACTGAGTGCTTTTGTGCCTGGCTTTATCCGTTTGCCGAAATCCACATTCATGAATTTTGTCGCATGGCATGCAGAACCTACCTAACCATGCTTCTGGTCCGATTGTGATAATACTTTTTAATCGGATTCTCGATAATTCTGCTTTTAATACTGATTTGACACTACTGTTTCGTTGACCACTCTTTCTTGCTATTTTGTTACTTTAACGCAGAGTGTGGGTGCTTTAAAATTATTTGCTGACCCGTTTCTTGTTTCACTTGTTTCCTCATTCAATTCGTCGATCCTTTTTGCCGATCAATTTCTTGTTTTGAGCCGCTCATCGGCGTTTTGTTAGCTTCTTCTTGCTCATTGAAGTTTCCCAATTCGATCCCTTTGTTTTCAGGCGTTTAATGATGGTTTGCTACCTAGGGAGAAAAAACAATCTGATATGGTTGTTGTTACAAACGCTTTTGGTTGTTCATTCTTTAGTACACATCGTGTGTGTTTTCGGCTTTCCAAGCAACTATCTGAATCACCCATGACATGTCTAATCTGAATCTTTTCCGATCCTTGTTATGACGGAACCATTCATGGTTGTTCAATTCAGATTGTCAACTATGACTCCTCTACTGAGGTAAGATGGATCCAGCTGCCTGGACTCGTACGTCAATGTAATAATATTAATTCATCGAAAATGGGCAAGAAGCACGACTGCCAAGTGGGATACTGATGAGTCACAAATGGGAGAGGAACTACCAGACCCTCCACTGATTTCCTGATCTCGCCGCGTACTACATAACGTGTGTAGCCTCCATTGATTCTGAGGACTCCATCTGGGAACACGAACAGCAGTAACTTGATTCAGCATTTCAGTGTGTTCCTTCGTGCTCTTTTACCATGTCACATTGACTGATGATTACTGCGTGATTTCACCCATTGAGGTGCGGACATGCTTAACACCTAACCGAACTAGGACTTATTGCCAAAAATTACCGGACTAACTTACTAGGCTCTCTCACTAGATATGGGGTGCACTTTGCAAGCATCACATCTGTCTTGATTAAGCAGCGGCCAGATTTCTGGTCCATTCACCGACCAAGTTCGCTTCCTGTATTAAACAACCTCGCATCACCCAGTCCCCTTACTTGACGCATGCGTGCAACAACCCTTCGATGATGTAGCCACAAGTTGTGACACAAGTACCCAAACTAACAAACTGATCGACCAGTTCGAGTGGCTGATGGGTGATAGCAAGAACCAGCAGCTTATCGGCCAAATCATGCAACATTACCTCGCACTTGAAAGGTGCAAAGTTCCTTCCAAAACGTGTGGTGCCAGACCTCAGCCTGCTCAGTGACGTTTATATGGGAACTCTGTCCGACCCAAAAATAACACTGCCATGTGCTGATCGCTGGCAGGTTACGTGAATAACACCGATGCCACTTAGCGCCGCGAGCGCAAGCTGATTACGCCTACGCGGTCCTGGACAATGGCGAGGGAATTGGCGGCGCCTAACACTCACGGTGAGCGAACTGCGCATGGTGCGCTGATGATTGATTGACGGGGCCAGCGAGTGGAAAACCAATCAGCTTCGTCGGTGCAAGCTGACCACATGTGCACGGACCGGATACACAGCTCATAATTGGTTTGTGGTATGGCGAATAAACCGCAGTTCTGACCCAGCCAATAGGGGATTGGTCCAAGCCTCAGTTAAAGGAAGACGAGCACGAGCTTATGGACCCAGGCAGCTGGCTGTCGGAATCAGGCAGTGAAAATGCCTCAAATTTGTGTACGATGTGGAATTAACATTTGTCCTTTATTAATAGATCTTTGGTTCACTGCTCAGTCTTCGTTGTGATTCTCATAAGTCTGTCTGGACATACCTTCCAAACGTTCTAGATCTAGCACTCGATCGGCAATCAGGTTAGATCTCAAAAGTGGTAAGCAACTGGATAGAGACATTTCTGCCAAACAGGTAAAGCGATTTGGGGTTATGTTGCTGCCGTGACGCATTTCACTTGTCCTAATGAGCTCAGTGTGAGTCCCTCCTGAATGTACACGGCCTTAGTAGTAGAAAGATTTCGGAAAAGAGTGAACTTCCCGTCACCCTTGTAGGATACAATCGACAGAATCAAAGACACTATTCAAGTCTGCAAAGACTGGTATGATGAGTTGTTTTTAAGGATGATGATGTATAATCACGCAACGAGGAGTACAGATGTGGTAAGTGCATCTCCTGTCGATGTGAGATCCGTTTGGGTTTCACTGATTCCTCTCTCACACGGACCAGTACTATGGTGCGACTCCCTCATGTTAGATGCACTCGATGCTTTCAGTGGAAAAATGTTCGAGCTGGGCTCAGCCGCCACGAATTCTGTTCCGATCATGCGCGAATTAGCTTTCATCCACTTATTGAGCAATTTATTACCCACATTTGGCGGAGTTCATTCTTTACGGATGCTTTTGTTTCCGTGGTTGTAAGGCCAGAGCTTGGCATCGTACTAGAATGTCAATCAACCTATGGGATCGCTTAGGCCTGTGGTCTGCGGTGATGAATATAGTTTATCTAACTAATGCAACTATGACTTAAGCAGGGCAATGCGGTGAATCTATTTGCTTGAGCTCGCGACTCAAT
Organism: Dicrocoelium dendriticum; assembly: GCA_944474145.2. Taxonomy (NCBI): domain Eukaryota; kingdom Metazoa; phylum Platyhelminthes; class Trematoda; order Plagiorchiida; family Dicrocoeliidae; genus Dicrocoelium; species Dicrocoelium dendriticum. The sequence continues at coordinate 25,047,535 of OX104071.1, forward strand.
AACAGTGATGGTGGTGAATAAAGAAATCAAGAATAAGGAAAGTGAAAAACGAGGTTACTCACCACAGAGTACATAGTCATCTCCATTGATGATTTGTTTGAGGAATTGAACTAACTGGCCGATCGGAGGAGCACAGCGGACTTCACAACTGTCTCATCTCTGATGGGATGTTTGGCGGACCATGTGACTGGTCGTTATGGTCTATTGTGGAGGACGATGCGCATCAACATCGGCCGTTGGTTGTCACACTGTTCGATGAGCTTAGTAGTTTTGCTGCAATCGTTTCGTGACCAACCGAGGTTACATCATCAGTGCGTCGTTGTGGGACGGTACATTTGTAACAAAATTGCAAAGCCCCGCGAACAGACGGACTACTATCTGAACAATGTAAGCCACCGACCTTTGTGTCTAACCTATCAGTTCTTCGGTGGGCTTTGGCATTTCTTCCCCCATTTTATCTATTGACCCTCCTAATACATCACCGAACAATACACAACCCACGGATGCAAATAGTTTGCAGTCGTGCAAAGGTTATAACTTGACCTATTCATCAGTCTTCAGCATTATCCATCTGGCACACTCGCGATTTTTCAAAGACCACCACATTGCTGATCCATGTCATGGAACTAACGACGCCCCCAGTGTGCACATCATATCACTGTATTCCGTCGGAGTTAGTGGCGCTCAAGTCGCATGGGAGTTGGAAAACCCACCGCGCATCTGAGGCGCTATAAATCGAAATATTCCACCTAATGAAGAGCTAACGAGTCTGAGTTTGATTAATTTATCATTCTCAAACTTCATACTCCTTCCTTAAGCCTCTGTTTCAAAACTTCCCAAAAGCATCGCTATTCTCACTCTCTCCGTTGCACTGTAAACTTCTATGGCATGGACGACAATCTGGGACTGTCTCTGATGAACTAACTTCCGCGTTTCATTCAAATATGTCTCCATCTCAGCAGGATGAACAATCTTTTGTTGCCTGAGAATCATTTCTATCGAAAGTTTAACTAACCAATTTGTTGATGTTCCGGTTCGCATTGTTTTTGTTGCTTCCGACAGTTGAACACGCAATCTCGAATCATGGTGTTTCTTTGCTACCGCGAAATTGAGTACTATTCAAGTGCTAGCGTAGACGACCTATTTTTGAATGGAATTATCAACCAGATCCGCAGGTTTGTAGTGATATACATCTCCTATATTTGATTACGGCCTTATCCAGTTCGATCCTTGGAGAGATTCTCGGTCCTTGATGCCAAGCAACTTAACAACTATACTTCCTCTGGAAAGTTAAAACTCCTGTTATGGGTGATGTAATCGGCACACAATCGCCGACTTGGTGACAGAGCCTGAAACCCGCTTCTGGCACTGTTCAGCTGCTTGGCATTATTCCTGCGGCAGCGATCGCAGCTTCAATGGCCTATGTTTTGACTGCAATTATTTGCATTCCCCGTACCTCTCTAGACCGTAATGAATGTGAACCTGTGTCAGAACAGATACAACGCGACCTAATAATACCCATTCTCCCCATAAATTGAACAAAAGCGCGGTGTTCGTGCAGATTCATTTCAGCGTATTGTAACAACTAAGCTCTGTTGGCTATCGAACCGGTGTCATGTGATGTTTGTTTTCCTCGTCCCCGGTGTTGGTTGTCAATGTTTCACTTTCGTCGTGAATACGTCTCCCTCACAAGCCATACACATCAACCTTTATGGCGCTTACAATCATAGCAAGCGTTACCTGTTGACCGACCTAGCATGACATGCGCTCTTTGACGAGCTATTGCGAGATGCGATTCGTGCCTTAAAAGACCATTCTATTTTTCTGCTGCATGTTTAGGTTTGAGGGGATTACATGGATGTATTGGACAATAGAGAAGAGGATTTAGAAATTTGTGATCGATTTGTTCACTGTGCTCGGCGATTCTTTTGCCTATTATGTTTCATCACCAACTGGGTTTACATCATTAATGATTTGTGTTGTAGCTTGGGTTTTCATGGGCTATCGCAATGAGAGTGGACCTTCACGTGGTGCGATAGTTTGCGTACGTACGTGACCCAGCGAGCTACGATGGACTGCACTTTTCAAGTGCTTTCAGAGCAACTTATACCGGGGGTTAATTGTCAGACCAATTCAGTCGCAGTCTCCTCGAAGGTTGTGGAGAGTTCGATGACCCTTTTCCTCCAAAACGTAGCCATGGGACACAGCAGGTGACTGATTACGACTTCGCCTCTCGATTGCCATAGAGCACGCATTGTCCTGACGTTGGGATAGCAACACCCAGTGCTCAATGGTTTGGTCCCACCCGCATCAAGCCAGACAGCCTCTGGTCGAATTAATAAATTGATCTATTTCTCCTTGAACAGGATAGGTTCACTTTTGTGGATCGATCCTTTGTACAGCGTGTTTCGTAAGCCTTCGATTTATGAATTTTGTATTCAATATTGACCAGTACTGCAATGCCTGGTAGAGTGTCTAGTATGTAACAGATACTTGGAAAGCGATTTTGTCATGTTTTTTCTAGTCGGATTTCATGAATACACTCCTAGAATGCCCGTACGCCGAAAGGTCTGACCACATTTGGCATGGAAAGAAAAGTTTTTAAATGTGACCGTTGATTGCAACGGTAGCTTATTTCACAGATGGGCTTACCTCACCATAAAGAAATTTAGAAAGGCATTGTTTGGTCTTCTGTGGGGTAGATTGGGCCATTTTGTAAAACGACAGCCGCGCTGCTTGTGAAGACTTACGAAGCGTGAGTTTGCTGTATGGTCGTTGAAGCCATATTGGGCCATGCTGGGGGAAATTAGTTCGTTTATCAAATGTATGATGGTGCAGTACTTTAGGGTGAGTCGCATAATAATTGTGCATGATTCAACTCGTGTTTGGGATAGTGAAAATGACCTAGTGATGTAGCTCGTTATTTACTTCGCTTTCGTTACTTGCTGTAGGATGTTTTCAGAGAAGTTGAAGCTGCTCGAATATGGAATTCCTAGGTCTCAAACTGAATAAGAGTGATGGACCTTTCTGGTTTACTACATCTAAAGCAGAGTGTCTGAAATTTGTCTGCTGTAACCCTCATAGACCTATTCACTCCATTTGTTTACGGATGATAGCTCTTCCCGTATATTCTCTGCATGGCCTCAGATGGTCAGGTGGAAATATATGCACTATTTTGATGTCATCCACAAATAAATACGGGTGCCTATGTCATCACATATATCGTTTATGTAAATGAGAAAAGGCAGTGAACCCATACATTACGCTGAGTGATATCAGTGGTGACATTTCTGGGAGCAGAACAGTGTTGACCAATCTGTACGCTTTGTGTTCTGTTGTTCAGGTATGAGTCAAACCTGCCCAATAGATAGGTACTGATCCCATACGACACGGTCAAGGTCAACAGTAGTTTGTGTGGTGCACAGTCCAAACCTTTAACATATTCAGAAGGATGATGACGGCCGTCAATTGTTGCTGTAACATGATCAAGGAAATATAATTGACATGTAACACATGAGCGCTTTGTAGTAAAACCGTATTAGGAGCTGCTGAGTAGGCTTTATTTTGTCAGAAACTGAGTTACAAATATTCAAGTATTATTTTTAAGGCCTTAGCAGCGGATGAAATATGATTTGTCGGCTGATGGTTTGACATCTTCTCTCGTGAACCACTTTTTTGTTTCGGCATAGTTATGAAATTATTCCGTTGAGGCGGGAGGCAGCCATTGTTTACTGCCAGTGCAAAAATGCTCAACATGAGGCGGGGATACGTTTTCGCCACCTAAGCTGCAGGGGAATCTCATCAAATCCCGGTTGGAGTTTTGGCTTGACAGGTGTGCCAATCATCTGGATGTCCTCCAGACGCAAAGGGGTGATGCAGAGTACCATTTCTGTTCTGCTTGGGATTAGATGAGAGGAGTAAGGTGATGCAGTCTTGATCGAGGCAGCAATGTACGATTTCAGTAGTTCACATATTTGGATTATACATCCATTGCGATGCCGTCGTTCACACTTAGGTTTGAAATGTTATGGTGCCGTTTCGTATTCTTCTGAATAATTCTACTAAGACACGTTTATCTGATTTCCCGTTGATTTGGCTTCCTTCGGCAATTCCAATTATTGTGTTTGGTGTTCAAGCTTCAGCATGATTTCCTGAATTTGAATTAACATGGCAACATAATTCATTTGCGGTGCAGTGATCTCAACTTCCTTAGTTTGGAAACGACGTTGGAAAAGTGTTTGTATAGACTGTCGATGGGGTTTGTGTTTATCTTTAACACAGGTACTAGAATGTTCGTGCTTGCGGTAATATTTTCCACAAATCTACCCGCGGTTATAGTTGAATCAACTCTAGAGGCGAATCGGTCCCAACACATGGTCCTAAACGGCTTGTCAAATGTTCTCCAATCAATAAGTTGGAGTACTGGCTTTGTTATTGCTCTGAACTTTTCAGGTAGCTTAATATTCCTACTTTAGAGCACCGTAATGTGATCACATCCTCTTACTAGTTCAGCAATTCATACATAACAGGTAGAATATCCATGGTGAGAATCAGATCCAATATGCTATCTAACCTTGTAGACAGACATATGCGTGTGTCCAATCATTGCTACAGACACATTGCATTATTTCCGCAAGTCCTCCAGTTGTTGTAACCCTATGTGACATCTAATGTGTATTTGACATATTGCAATTTTCACATGAGACTGTATGCGGTGGTCGAAGCACTATGAATGACAAACATTGGCTGCTGAGATTCATGCAGAGTGGCATCAAGGTGTCTATAAATGCAGCCCAGTGGAAAATCATACGCCCGCATTATCATTCATAATGAGTCTTCTAAACCACGGGGGGTTAACTGGTCAGCTGAGATTGCATTTATGCCTTGGCGTATGCATGTAGCACACCCACCACCGCTTTTGCACATGCGTTCCCTCTGAACTAAATGATAACCAAGAACCTTCAACTGAAAGTCCCATCTAGCTGAAGTGCACAATATTTCAGTGAGAGAACAATGGTTTTATACGGGTAAAAGAGAGAGAGAATATCCGTAGCTCGGGATGTGGATGTGGGTTTTACACTGCTCTCCGAGCTGAATGATTATTTTGCAGACGTTTCACTGCCAGACTAGGCAACATCATCACTGCGGCTTTAAGGTCCTGTTTCGCAGGGCCTCGTAAGTAACTTCAAGATCTAAATGCTTGTTAATCTAGTTCTACTTTGAATACCAGGCTTCAATAAACCCGCATGCTTGCCGCCTTGTGTCTCTTCCAAAGATTTTCACGTGCTCCAAGTCGTACTGGTGGCCTTCAGGATCCATATGCACGGACATCAAAGAGTTCTTATCATGATGGCGGATGGCTAGGTTATGATCATGTAGCCGTGCGCCAAGATTTCTTCCTGTTTGTCTTACGTAGTAATTGTCACAGTCTCGGCAGCACATCTTGTAGGTTAGACCAGATGTTTCCTACTTGGTAAGTTTATTCTTCACTTTGAAAAGTTTATTTCGTATTGTTTCTGTTGGCTGGTGGGTAACTTTGACTCCTAAAGTCAAAAAATCCTCGCTGCCATTCCCGAGATTCCGTTGATGTAAGGTAACACGGTTTGCTTTTCAGTCGTTGCATTTGTTGTGGTGTGTTGTGTTGCTCTGTGTGGCCAAGCAGCACAGAATGAAGCCTTTCGGGTACGAATTCCGTTTGAACAGGCTGAAGAGATGGTCTTCCTCCGCCAACCTCAGCTGCTGCGTGCTGCAGTGTGTCCGTGCGCGTTTGCAAAGAGTTAGCACCCAGCTGCACTTGTGTACTGCCGGATGATTGCTGTTGTAGTTGAGGATCTGGTCCGTATGTGTTGATTTTCGATAGGCCGTCGTTTTGATTGGCCCTGAACCAGTCCTACGTATGAGAACGTCTAAAAATGGTAGCTGTCCATCGTTCTCTTCCCTCGTGAATTGGATGCCGTCGAACACACTGTTGATTAGCTCATGTGTCTCTTCTAATTCGGAGCGTTTGAGGATGACGAATGTGTCGTGTACGTAGCGCACCCAAAGTTACGGTCTCGCAATTGGTAATGCTATTCGTTCTAGCGCCTGCATCACTGTTCCGGCTACCAGTCCAGAAATCGGCGATCCCATCGTGTTCCTCTTATTTGCTGGTAGATTTGGCTGTTAAAGTTGTTGTTAGACAGAATCCCAGGAACTCCATCATTTGTCTGGCGTCTATTTTACTACTTGTGTCGAAAGCTGCGTGTTCCTCCAGTAGAGCAGCCATTGTTTGTTTCGCAAAGTTGATGTCAATCGATTTCGTGTTCAAATACTTTGCTTTGTTTTTGCCCTCGATTCGCTTATCCTACTCACACTTCTATTTAGCACTCGTTGGCCTATCATGTGATCTTGCATTTGATTGGTTGCAATGCGAACCTCTATCGATTTAATTGTACTGCGCGTGTGTGCGGACAGTTTTCTCCATACATACGTTCCGGTGCTGCTCTGGTCTGCTGCTTTTTCGGGATACAACAAATTGGCGTCGCGTGTTACCGATGTCTTTGCATGCTACTGCCCCTTCACCGTTCTGGACTGACTCTGCGGTTACCCCAAATGCAGAATGCTGGAAAGACTGGAAAATTAGTTTTTCAGATTATATTTCTGTGCTACCAGTTCTCAATCCATCCTTGACGCTGAAAACGGAGGATACTTTAAAGCTTTTGCGCTTGCACCTCAGCTCAGAGGGTCGACGTATATTTGATGCTCTAAACTTGCGGGAGAAACCCACGTTGACAGAGGCCTTATCGGCCCTCGATAAACATTGGGGTGTTCGAGTGAACACCTACACTTCTCGGTACAATTTTTCGCAGCTGAAACAAGCATCTGGTGAATCAGTGGATGCATTCATTTCCCGTCTTGTTTGTTCTGTTCGAAAGTGTGACTACAATAGTATTCCCAAGAAAAAAGTGGAAGAAACCATGCTAATACAACAATTGATTTCTGGTCTCACGGATTCTCGGATCAAAGAGAGTCTCTTAATGGAGAACGCAGAAAAGCTCACATGGGACAGGGCCTGTGATGTGGCTCGCGCGAAGGTCGCAGTCACGGAACAAAACAAATTTTCCTCTCTAACACAGGAGCTACTGAAATTGACCGTTTGGATTCTACACGCTCTCTGACGCGATCCTCAGTTAGAAATAAGTGTTACCGTTGTGGAAATGCTGAACATCGTGCAAATGATAAGTCATGTCCTGCAGAGTGAAATCTGCCGGAATTGCGGTAAGACCGGTCATTTTGCTCGGGTTTGTCGTTCCCGCGCCATTTCTTTAGTTGATTCTGCAAATGACTCCAGAGCTTCTCCGGTCACCACTGAACAATCTATATATGTTGTTAATGAATGCGAACATCCACTTTCGTCTCCAACTCAAGAACCCAAACTGCCTTCGCCAGATATTCGTCGTGTGTTTTTGAAGTTAGAAACAAAACCATTTGTCTAGACATGGAACTAGATTCCGCGTCACCAATCACAGTTGTGCCATATTGTTTTTACAAACAGCATTTTGGTCAGCTAACTGTACATCCTTCCGCTTACACTTTCAGCAGCTACTCCAATGGTGATGTCCACATACTCGGTTTTGTTACGGTTTCAATGTTTCTTATAAACAGCAGGAAGCGTATAGTTGAAGTTTACGTCTCTAAAACTGATAGTAAGCCTCTATTGGGACGTAATGCCATGGTCTTATTGAACGTATCACCATGCGTCAGCCGGATGACCATTGCCAGTGTCAACCTTCATTCGTTACGTTCCAGTTACCCAAATCTCTTTCTTCCGGATATTGGTAGAGTCCCAAAAGCAATGCACCGCATTCGGTTGAGCGAAGACTACAATCAGTTTAGCATTTCTCAACCTACGCCTGTACCACTATCTACGCGAGAAACGTTGTCGCAAGCTTTGAAAAATATGATCACAGAAGACTTGATAGAACCCATACAGTGTTCTGAATGGGTTCATCCACTAGTTGCCGTTCAAAAGAAAGATGGCTCTATTCGTGTATGCACCGACCTTCGAGCGCTTAATCGACATATACTTGTGGACAAGTTCCCTCTGCCTTCTATCGACGAGTTGATGGTTAAGCTATCAAACGCCAAACTTTTCTCAAAGCTGGATATTCGCAGTGCATACTACCACATGTCACTGACTCCAGATTGCCGACATTTGACTGCTTTCCTCACGCAAGACGGTTTGTATCAATACAAAGTGCTACCAATGGGCCTTAGTAGTGCCCAGCAGCTTGGCAGAAATTTATTACTCTATCGTTATCAGATCTCAAAGGATGTGTTGTGTATATGGATGATATTTGTGTCTTTGGTAGTAACCCCACCGAACATCAGGAAAACCTTCATAATGTGCTGCATAGACTGAATGAACTAAATCTCCGCCTGAATACCAACAAATGCCAATTCGCTGTAATGGAGATAGAGTTTATTGGACATGTTATTTCTACCTCGGGTATTAAGCCTAATTTGCAGAACACCAGAGCCATTCTCGATTGTCCAAAACCATGTAGCATTACACAGATGAACAATTTCTTGAGTTTGTGTTATTTATACCTTCGACGTTTACCGAATTTCGCGACGATGGCTACAGTACACAAAAAGCCGGAATACGGCTATCAAGATGCAACGGCAGGCTAAATACTCTTATGAGCTTCGGCTGGCTCGGTATGCGAAAACAAATCCAAAGTGTTACTACGGCTATGTTCAGTCTAAAGCCTCCCTAAGAGAGGACGTTGGGTGTCTAAATATGGAAGATGGCAGCCAGGCTGTGGAAGCCAGAGATAAAGCTGAAATGCTGCTAAGAGTCTTTCAGAATCTGCATAGGAGGGACAATGGATGTGCTGCACCATCGCAGCCACACTGTGTCAGCAGTTATATAATGCAGGACATCGTGCTGACTGCGCAAGAGGTCTTTACTGTGATGACTAACTTGAATCCCTTCAAATCAGCCGGTCCTGACGATGTACATCCGGCAATAGTCAAGCCACTAGCTGACATCCTTCAACATCCTGTTCTGGAGCTGTTCAACTTGTCGCTCCAGGAATGCAAGTTGCCACGAGACTGGAAGGAAGCAGTCATAGTTGCGATTCACAAGGGTGGCTCCAAATCGGAGCCCCTTAACTACAGACCCATCAGTCTAACCTGTGTTCTGCTCAAGTGTTTAGAGAAGCTTATAAGAAACCGGATTTGTGAGCATTTGGCGGAACACAGTCTACTTAGAGCAGAGCAGCATGGTTTCATTAAAAAGAAGTCGTGCCTCACTAATCTACTGTGCTTCCTCGATGAGATTACTCGATGTCTTGACGACGGGATTCCGGTAGAGGTCTGCTATCTTGACTTTAGCAAGGCTTTCGACTCAGTAAATCACCGTTTCCTACTTGAAAAATTAGCATGGTTCGGAGTACATCCTAGACTTCTGTCTTGGGTGTCAGAATTCTTATGTGGGAGAACGTTTCGAGTTAGAATCGGTGATGTGAGTTCTAGTGTGGGCGTGGCCTACAGTGGAGTACCCCAAGGATCGGTGCTAGGTCCACTTTTGTTTATTATGTTTATAAACGACTTGGCTCCTCTTATTGAAGACCCCTGTTACATCTTTGCGGATGACTTGAAGCTAGTCAGCAGGGGCAACCGTGCAACACTGGCCAAGGATATCATCAGTGTGGCAAACTGGTCGAAGCAATGGGACTTGCCCTTGAATGCAAGCAAGTGCCAAATTCTGACCACTAGTAGAGACGTACTTGCAGTTCAGACTTCCTTTGGGCCCTTCCCCTTACAATGCACTACCCAGGCACGCGATTTAGGAGTCATCATGACGAGCAGCTTCAAGCCTTCGATGCAATGTCGATACGCCGCCAACAAAGCGCGACGAGAATTGTTTCGCCTCAGGAGGGCTCTGTGTAATACCAAGCCAGAAGTGTTCCTGCCACTATACAAAGCAGTGGTTAGGCCACACTTAGAGTATTGTGTTCAAGCTTGGTCGCCCTATCTCCGTGATGATGTTCTTTGCCTGGAGAAGATTCAAAGACTAGCAACCAGGATGGTTGAAGGTCAACGGGGGAAGCCGTATGAAGATCGCCTAAAGAGCCTGGGGTTGTTTTCCCTTGAACGGCGTAGACTGAGAGGGGATCTGATAGAAACATTTAAGATCATGAAGGGCTTCAGTGCCATCGTGCCCTCTGATTTATTTGAGCTGGCTGATTCTGAACGCTTGCGTGGACATCGCTTGAAGCTCAAACAACAGAGAGCTAGACTGAACGTCAGGGCTAAGTTCTTCTCAAATCGTGTAGTGCGCAACTGGAATAAGTTGCCTTCGGAACTAATGGATTGTGAGACTGTGGTTACCTTCAAAGCAGGCCTAGACAGGTGCTGGACGCGTATTTTTCCGGAATTAATATAATCCTATCCAATTTATTCGCATTGTTATCCGATGTTGATCCTTGTAAAAGCAAAGATTGCTCTCGCTTTTGCTTCATTTCTTTTTGCAGAGGCAAGGAGAGGCGATCAAAAGTCGAAGTGCCGAGGTTCTGGTTCGCTTACCGGTACAAGAAGCTGGACGCTCGTTAGGCGGAAGCCTGTATCGTTCACGGATTTTGACCTGACCTGACTAATGTCGAGCCGTTACGGATTTTTACGCGCCAAAACCAGGAGTTTCGTTGGGCCACTGAACAGGACAATGCTTACATGACCATACGAGCGATGATTGAATCAACTCCCACGGTATCGATCTTCAGTGAGCACTGTCCAATGTTTGTTTCAACGGATGCTTCAAATGTTGTCTTGGGTGCAGTTCTGTCCAAGCTGCGCGACGTTGAGGAGAAAGTGATTGTGAACGCATCACGTACTCTCTCTGCTACTGATAAAGATGTTGAGCGCGTCAAGGTCATGCTACACTACCTAGCCTTTGGAGCTGCATTGTGCGCGCCAGTGCGACCGAGATTGTCCGACACAGAAACAGTTGCCGAGACAGGGCAGCCAGCTCAAGCATCGAACGACATGCACGTGCGTGACGCCGAACCGGTAGCTGAGTCACAATTGCGGCGCTCTGAGCGCCGACGCCGACCGGTCGATCATTTCCAAGCTGGATAGCTCCAACTAAACAATGGAACAATGGTATATGACGGGTAAAAAAGCATACACTTAACGAGTCCCGCAGGTTGACAATAGAAATACTAACCAATTGGCAAACCACATAAGTGGTTGAAGTAAGGAGCGTCAGTGAGATAAAAGGTAGAAGTATAACAGTTTTAGGGGGATAAAGTTTTACGACGCAAAACTGGCTAAGAAATTGTTATCGTTGGTGATGGTAGCAAATAAAAATGGAGTACTCACCGGTTCGCACAGATTTACGACCGTGAATTTGGGGTATAAATCCAAAGAGGCTGGTCAGCCTAAATATATACAAGCGTTTTCGTTCATAAAACAAAGCGCAGGGGGCTCAGTGTGACGTCCAATCGTTTTTTAAACGTATCTAATGTGGGGGCGCAAACAACTGAGTTTGGAAGGGCGTTCCAGGGCCCGCAGACCCGGAGGGAGCAATAGGTTCTCCGACAGTCTAGACGACTGTACTGTTGGCTCAGCTTTAAACTGTTACCGCGAAGGTTAGTGTTCGGGCTGAGCTTCAAGAGGTGGCGGCATACGTGACTGGGATCGCTCAATATCTGGTACACTAGTATGAGGTCTCCACGAAGTCGCCGGTACCGTCCGCTGAACACTCCGAGTATCTCCAGTCGTTCCTGGTAAGGAGTGTGGCGCAAGCCCTTGACGATTTTCGTTGCTCGACGCTGTGGGGTCTCAAGCGCTGCAAGGTCGCGTTTTAGCCAGGGTTGCCAGGCCTGGATTGCATATTCGACGTGAGGACGCACGTAGGCATTCAGCATCAAAGAGAAAATGGATGGATCCAAAATTCCGAATGCTCTTCGCAGGAGTCCAACGTGCTGGTTGCCCCTTTTAGAAGCGGAATCTGACTGTTTGGAACACCCGAGGTCTTCCTGTACCAGCACACCCAAGTCGCGTTCCTGAGTGGTGGTCTTCAGATCGTGTGCCCCAAGCTTGTAGACGTGGACTTGTCGATGGCGGATATGAACAACGCGACATTTGTTCACATTAAACGGCAGGGCGTTTATCACCGACCAATTCCAGGCCTCATTCAAGTCACGCTGTAGGACTTCATGGTCGTCCGATCGTTTTATCGCCCGCCAAACCTTGAGGTCGTCCGCGAAGAGTAAGAATTTCGACGTAATAACTCTTACTAGATCGTTAATGAAAAGCAGGAACAAACGAGGCCCAAGTACCGAACCCTGCGGTACGCCGCATCCCACTCAAATCGGATCGGAAAAGGATGATCGAACTCTAACTTCTAACCGCCGTTCAGAGAGAAAGTTACCGATCCATCCTAACAACGGGTCTCTGATACCGTACTGTTGGAGTTTAATGAGCAGGATTCGATGATCCAGGCGATCGAAGGCGTTCGAAAAGTCCAAGAATGCAACATCGACTCCTGTTCCCTCATCGACAGTCTCGGTCCAGTTGTCACGAGCTATCAGCAGATTCGTCGTACATGAACGATGTTGACGAAACCCATGCTGTTCTGGCGCAATTATGCCGTAGTTTTCCAAGTATCCCATTAACGCATCTGCTATCACCGCTTCCATGACTTTGGCGATCACAGGCAGACGCGTTACGGGGCGGTAATTGGCAGGATCCGATCGACTTCCTGCTTTGTATATGGGCGTTATTACACCTTGTTTCCACCTCGAAGGTACGATGTTCACATGGAAACAGCGCTGAAAAAATGCAGCTAGTGGTTCGGCCAAGTGGATGGCAGCTACCTGTAATGTTTTCGGGTGAATGTTATCGGCCCCGGGAGAGCTGTGTGGACGCAAGGATAGAAGGTTTTGCAGCACCGTTTCTGCAGTGAACGTGACGTTGGATAAAACGGACGGTGGGGTAACTAGTGGCGGAATATGCGTCGAGGCTTGTACACCTTGGAAGATTGGGGAGTACTGGGCCCGTAATGCGTTGGCCGCCTCCTTCGCAGTATGTGTATACCCATTGGTCGTATTAAGTGGTGGGATTCCCCGTTGCACCTTGCGAAGTCCATTCACTTGTTTGTAAAGAAGCTTTTTGTTCGAACAGCATCGTTTGGCTATCTCCTGCTGATGCGTTCTCTTGTCTTCGCGAACCAAAAGCACACAGTAGTTGCGATGCGAAACGTATTCCGTCCAGTTTTCTGCGCTGGGGTTGCTTTTATACATGCGCCATGCCCGATCCCTTACAGTCATGCATTTTCGCGTCCGGCTTCGCAAGAATGATTTCGCTGTGCGGGGATGTTGGGAAACTTTTAGTGTTGAGGCTTCTATGACTAGTGACGTGATGGTGTTCGCAAATGTCTCCCAGGCTAGTTCTGGGGTGCAGTTAGCTAGAAACGTCCAACTGGTATTCTCAACTAGAGCAGACAGAACGTGGTAATGGGTAACAGATTGCCTCGTTTCGTGCTCCGCAACTGGATATTCGGCGTAGCAGATGTAATCGAACTGCAAAGTCACGTGATCGCTACGGCCCAAAGGACTGCACACCTTTAGTCCATCGACCATGAGCTCTTCGTTAGTGAGCACTAGATCTAATACCGATGGGTGGGAGAAGTGACACAGACGTTGAGCGCGTCAAGGTCATGCCATATTACCTAGCCTGTGGAGCTGCATTGTGCGAGCCAGTGCGTGAGTGTCCATCTCCCGAGGAACCAGCGATGCTTATTGATTGGTTCAAAAGCGAGTGCTTAGCTAAAACATGTGAACTGCGGAAAACTAAACAGTTGATCTTGTACCCAGTGTGGACTGCCGATGTACTATTGCCATTGCTTCTACTAAACTTCCATTTGCAATACTGTTGTTCTGATTTCGGTTGAGTGTAACAATTTGGCGACGGAGGTTATTCTGATTGCTCATGGCAAATCCAATAACGGCACCCCAACCCTTTTGGAATCCTTCTACTGAGAGGCCTACTGCGCAACAATGGTTGCAGTGGAAAACTACATTTACTAACTACGTTGATTTGCTTTTGCTCCTTGGCGGAAATTGCACGATTGATGATGCAGCGAAAATTAAATTACTACACCACCTCGACATCGAGGGCCAGCGACATTTCGACAGTTTACAATTACATACGAAGCGAGACCTAAAAACTGTGTTCTATTCCCTGGACCGAATATGGGGGGGAAAATCCCCATGTGTTTACTGCTCGGTATAAATTCAGCACCATGAGACAACAGCCAAATGAGACTGTAAATGAGTTTATCTCTCGTCTCCTTACTGCTCTGCCTGACTGCGCCTATGATCAGATCCTTCCAGCCCAGTTCGAAGAAGCGATGCTGTGTGGGTGTTTTCGATGAGAAGGCACGCGAACGTCTGCTCTCCGAAGATGAAACGCTACTGACGTGGGAGAAAGCATGTGATATAGTCCGACAGCTGCCAACCTCGTCCAGGAACTAGTCACATTTCCCTCTTCAAATCAATAAATCTCACATGACATAAACAAGGTCTACCAGACTAACCGTGGACATGCCTTAACTCGCCCCGTACAGCTCAAGGAATTCCGTTGTTAACGTTGCGGGGAGAATCACTTGTCCCCGACTGATTGTCCGCACATTCATTCATTATGCAGATTTTGTGGCAAAATGGGTCATATTCAGCAAGTTTGTCTCTCCAAGCGGAAATCATTCGTCCAGGAACAATCTAAGGCTACAAACTGCACTACCGATGAATTGCACCAGAATTGGATTAACACCACAACCGTTTTAATCGCACCATTACAGCAGACTAACCGTTTATCGTATCCATCCAAGTAAACGGACAACCG
>OX104071.1:25062922-25138716 GCA_944474145.2 Dicrocoelium dendriticum
ATATTATTGGTCGGCACTGATTTTAGCATTGATTTGCTACTTTTAATGTTAAACCGCGTCACAGCCTTTAAGGTTGCGTGGCCGTTCGGCCCAGCTTTTTTGGTACCAGCTTTTCGAATGGGGTTTTTCTAGTTTTGTCATGGTCTGGTGGAATGTTCGGAAATTATTTTGTTCCTTTTTCGGTGTTTTGCCGTATAATATGCAACTAATATTGCTTTATCATAGTGAGGCACGGCGGAATTTACGCTCCGGTAAATTCATTATTTGTGTGTTGATATGGTTTGTAGGATAAGGCTCCATTTTGGTGTCTTACGCAACAAAGTCGTAAAACATGAGCACTCTGTCAACGACGCACAATGGGCGTCATAACTTAACTTGGCACCGCTGCTTTGCGTGTAGGAGATCTAACCGCAGTGTCGGGGTGGGGTACATGCGACAGCTCTCTACCTCGGCTTGGACAGATAGATAGTATCACGCCTACTGAAAATCCATGGAGCTTGCGTTTGCCATACCGTTCCTAACTTCTTTTGTCTTCGCTAAGCGCACACCTTATGCACAGATTACCGGTTTAGTTGTTATCCATCATTGTTATACGTTACCAACTCATTCTTGTTTCCATCGTTCTACTCCCGCTGGTTTCAGCAACGCCAACAGAGTAAGCCCAGTGGCCCTCCTTCCTCATCGTTTCGTGGTCCGTCTGGCAAGCATCAACGTTCACAACATAATGCAGATTTGACAGCAGGTTGTTCCCGCGCGCACCTTGTTTTCTTTGCCATCGACGTTGGCTGTCTTTCCGAGGCCCGATTTCAAAAACTCAGTGTCGTGACTGAGTTAGGATATCCCACCGATCACGGAGCCATATTGCACCTATGTCTACTTGGTGAAACAGAAGAACTCACGGCATGCTTGCCTGGAGTTGGTGCAGCAGTAAGTAGCAAATGTGAGACCATACTGCTAGTTTAGTTCCTAATTACTGGCCAACTGTGTGTAGTTCGGCTTCTGGAATCCTGCAGGATTACCAGACATTCTGAGGAGAAACTTTTGCCTGCGGTCTCGGCTTACGCCGCAACTGAATGCGTTTGTGAATTTGTGAAAAACGATTTTTAGGATTTGCTTCACAACTTACTAAGCAGAGCTTTCAAGTCCCATATTTTTGTCCTTGCTGAGAATCACAACGCACTGGTTGGTCATACATTAACACCTTGGTGGTCGCCATATGCACGATGGTAGCCGTTCAGACAATAGAAAGAGACTGCTGCCATTGCGTGAAGAAAAGCGCACCAGATACAGACACACTTGGAGACTTTCCACTACTTGGCGCCTCTTTCTGCGAGTCAGTTATGGTCTCAGATTGTTCGTATCGCAAGCACCTTCTGGTGGCTGTGTAGGGAAACGAATCGCAGATTAAACTGGGCAACAGTTTTTGACTCAGACCATGAGTTTGGTTGCGCTAACCGTTGCATGCTTTTAAAAGGTTCCATGAAAACCAAGCAAGTACATAGAAATAAAGTGTTCACTCTTCAGTTCAGCAGAACTAACTAATCTCAGTCAACAGGCTTGTGCTAGTCTGGAACAGAACCAGACACTGGTGTATCAAACTTCTGGGTCCGGTTATGCCACAGGCAGCTGTTAGTTCCGCGGGTCCACGGCTATCATTCATCGCGAAGCGACACTAGCCCTTGACATCCGAAAGTCCTGGGGCGGAACAAAGCAGGGTCCGGGGAAAAGCGCACCATTTGTGAGACCCAGGTCGAAACACTGGTGTTTGTTGCTTTTCTAGACAAGCCTAAGACTGCGGACTGAGGGTGGACAGGGATAAACTAGCTCTAAACATATCAAAGGCCCACTACCTAGCAGTTAAAGTACAACGCTTGTCGATACACTCGGCTGTGACTCACCGCAAGACACTAATGAGCACTGGGCGTTCATGCAGAGAACCATGAGACCCTACAAATAGTCAGTTGGTAGTCTTACTTTGCACCCTATGAAAGCCTGGATCTGTTTGGCTGCCGCAGAAATACCTTAGCGAAGTCTAGTCACAATCTAATCCACCGATATGGCAATCCGTGGCTCTATTAAAGCATACTCAGTGATCGCGAAGTCTGGTGGTTTCGTCGTGCTTCGGAAATGGAGGCTGCTGCCCTCTAAAAATACACGCAGGCTATTCCAACTCATTCAGCCTACTTGTCATAGAAAGCCTGGTGCCTGTGAGACTAGTTACGAAGCGGATGGTTTGCCGATTGCTAGCCTGCAGAAAAGCTTCGATCGATGGGTCGAGCACTTTTCTTATCAGTTTAATTGACACTCACTCCCCACACGCATACTCTGCAAACTCAGTGTTTGAGGAGAACTGCACATGTTTGGTGGCAACAATCTAGCTGCAACGATGAAGTTAGACTCCGTGTCTTAGGAAAAATCCAGTATCAACTTCAATAAGCTGTATTTATTGTGCTAGGTAAGGTGTTTTGGTCACATCCTCCGGACGTCCACAGTGTTTGCTCCCTCGCGCCAAGCTCGCTCGTGCATAACTCGAATGGAAGATAGTACATGGTGGTCAACCATCCACCTAAAGACGACATGTAAAATTATTGACTTCACGTCTTGATGCCGTTGGATCAATATGCCTGCCTGGGTGGAGACCAAAGGACGAAGAATCCCAAAGGCTATAATTAATGCAGAATGTGGGACGCAATGGACACCAGTGGAAAAGCTGAGTTTATACCTGTTCAGCTACAGATGCATAATACAAGCGAAAAAACGAAGAAATGACGTGCGTAAGATAACAAAGAATGCTCCATTTTTCTCCTATACGGCACAAACGATGACATTTGTTGCACCCTTTCAGCTAATGTCATGATGATGATGATGTGACTACTTTAATTGCAAGGATCCATCGTTTTCCATGGTTTTGGTTGTCCAGAGGTTTCTTCACTTTACTGCATTATCTCCAGGCTACCAAGTGCTTGCTGCTTACAGTATTCCACATTCGTTCTTGCGTTCGTTTGAAGAATTGTGTGTAGTGATCAACGATAAGCTTGGAGCCCAAGTACTCTACAGTGCTTCCTCGCTTTGGACTGCAATTTGAATTTTCAGGGTTCAAGACCCAGCAGCTTTGGTTGCAAATGTCCACGTTTGCTCGTGCGTGTCAATCGAACAATCTCGGAAAGTAACTGGCTATTGATGTTCGTGCTGTTGATACTACATCTTCTGTTCCACATGTTTATCGTGAGTGTGAGTGTAGCTATATTTCTCCGTTGTGTTCCCGCATACTGAACTTCCTTGCGCTTAGGCAAAGGCAGCAACCATCCATGTTAGAGGCAGAAGAGCAAAGGCGCCTTCCAGAATTTGAATTAGAAATAGTCAGCCTTCTGTATTGAATTGGAAGTAGGTTATTCTGACTGTGGTGCTACAGTATTGTCTTGGTATGCAGCTACATCTGCCTACCGTTGAGTAGCTAGGTGATAGCCAGAGTGCTTCTGAGAAATTCGCTAAACCAGTTCGAACACATTTTCGAAATATTAAGGTTAGAAGGAAAGCAGCGGGAATTGCTTGATGCAGAAGTCATCAGAGAATGTGTGATATTACCACCTTCCGACGCTTAAGCTAAATGAAGGAACGTGCCTCGGGAATGCATATATACCTCGGACAGGAGACGATCGAACCGGCACACTCTCAGGTGGCGAAGACACGCAGAGACTGCAACTAACACACCGTGGGATTCATATGCTGTGCGACCACCATCCGCTCTGCAAACGTTAGTTCACATGTAGCAGACGACAACTACAATACACACTAACGATAAGTCACTACTGCTTTACCGTACCTATTATTTGCGCATCATTCCACCTGGTATCCGCATTGTTGGCATTTGCTTCCCTAGCCTTATATCTGTGTTGATACCCACAATTTTGACTAAATTAAGGCGGTCATTTAGGTTCATATCCAAAGAGTAACTAACCACCGACAACCGGATTAGTTGCTTATAGCTGTACATACGACTTTACACAACTAGTCGAAATTGGCTGTTAGTGGCGCGTTCACTCCAAACATGCACATTCGTAGTGTTATTGCTCATGAAGGTTACTGTTTCTCCAGTCGGTTTTTGGTAGTCCCTACACAAGTGTGAACAAATAACCGCTCGCAGCACTGCAGAACTGCCAATCGAACCCGGGACCTTTGGTATGCCAACTTATATCTTTATTCACAGCGAGTGGTTATCGTCACCATGTTGTATGATTAACTGGAAGCCATGTATAAACACTTGTAAGCGCCACACTTCAGCTTGACAGACTAAGCGCAGCTTCCCCAGTGGGACACCATTAGCTGCTGGCTGCATGTCTAACTGGGGTTCATCCAAATTACAAGTCGCGCTAACATCTGTTGGTGTCTCGCTACCTTCTCACTTGACAGGTAGATCCTGTTACATTCCTTCTTGTGTGACACTGTGAAAGAGTTGGGGTTGCAATATGATGTCAATGTATCCCATCGTAGGTGCCTTGCTACATCCTCCTGTACTGCTGCCGCCTTCAGGTAAATGCACTGAGATTTAGGCAAGTCATCAAGATTGGTTCCGGAACAGCGGCAACCCGAAGTGACGTGTAAAGCAAATTGCTTGGACACGAGTAGCATTCTAGACACTAATGCATTGTTCGAGATATGCTGGCGGTCAGAGCGTATGGCCAGGGGCAATAACTGGGAACACTCGACGGATTGCCTGGTGGTTCCACATACAGCTTAATTCTCGCTCACCTCGGACATCAGACGATCGGACCGGCTCTGACTTGCCTTTGATACGAGTATCCTGCAGTTAATATGGAAGACGGCATTTACAGCGCACATCAACGATAAGTCAGCACTGTTCCAGTGTGCCTCTACTTCTGTTTTTTCACGTTGTGGTGGATATGCCCAAGCTGGATCATGTATTCAAAGATAAAGCGCTCCAAAACATCTGTAAAGAGCGAACAGTCCCGGCACGTAACTGCCTAGCGATTAACAAGATGACGTTGATGTTTCATGTTCTGCTTCACATGTTACTCGTTAAAGTGATTAGAGCTACAACTCTCGTTCTCTATCCGCAAACTTAAACTTAGCAGGGCTTATGAAAATCAATGGACGCAAGCGCACCATTTTGCCGAAAAATTGAAAAGTTGCCTACTCGCGTTATATCAGCTGCTTCGTGTTATCCTTATTCCATCGCTAATTTAATTCACGCTAGGGTAGAGTTTTATGTTAGAATGATTAAATTGGTGTACTGCAGCACCTTTATTGCACCTTTCTAGTATGGAACAGCCACATGTAATATATTTTATTGGGATTAATTCACTCGGTCGTATTTCGTGATTCATTCATGCCGTGTTAATTACACTATTGTACTCTTCGGGACCTATGATACCCTTATCACCTTCTCAAGTGGATTCTAGTACGGTGACTTACCGAGACGGAGTATTGCGGCATTTTGCTCTTCGTATTATTATTTGTCCGCGATTAACCTCACTATGTAAGCTCACCAGATTATGTCACTTACATGTCGCTCCTTGAAATTGTTTTGTAGGTTACATGACCTTAGCTCGACCAGCTGCCCCATACTAACTAGCACGAGGCTTAAAGAGTCGGTGCATTACAGGAAAAAGGTTCAGTCCATCCATGAGCTCATTTGTGGCTTGCTTGTACGCGTAGTTGTTGAGCGGGTTGAATTGTTGTTACGGTTCTGTGCTACAGTGGCAGAATACTCGGTATGTCTCCAGTTCCGTAGTAAAGCATGTAGCACCGGTTACAAAGCTTAACCACTCAGAGTACCCATATAAAGTTCAACGATAAAAGTTGGAACACAAGGCACAACGATTGGTTTCCTTGTAACCACGCATCCGAAGAGAAACCGCCCCCGAAAATCCGTGGCATGAAATATTCCGGCAAGTTACTGACTAACCATTATCATGATATCAACTGTTTATGTTTCTTTCCACAAGTTAATGATGAGAGTGAGCCTAGCTATATTTCCTGTTGTTCATCAGCTATATTATATTTACCTCCACTTATAAAAGCGCAGGTACCATGCGGATTGAAAAGGAAAGCGCAGAGGTGCCTACTAAAAGTTGAATTGGAGAAGGTCAGTATTCTAGGTAGACCAAGAAGAACGTAATGCCAACGGCAGCATTATTTCAGCGTCTCTGTGCGTTACATCGGAAAGGTCGACTAGCATAGCGAAAATTGTT
Organism: Dicrocoelium dendriticum; assembly: GCA_944474145.2. Lineage (NCBI taxonomy): Eukaryota > Metazoa > Platyhelminthes > Trematoda > Plagiorchiida > Dicrocoeliidae > Dicrocoelium > Dicrocoelium dendriticum. Next base: position 25,069,135 of record OX104071.1, read on the forward strand.
TTAGAAACATTGCATCGCTGCACACGAGAAGTACGACGCATATGGTTACCAAATAGCTTCCGGCCAAAGCAGAGTATGGTTGGCGGCATCCGGTTGCCGAGTTGCCCGTCATTACGGCCTTCACGGGGACAACCACAGAAAGTCTGCGCCTACAAAGAGATCACGGGCGGCTTGCGCTGCACCCCCATTACCCAGTGTAAACCAAAATTAAGAAAACCGTGAGGCATGCGGATGGGAATCAGGTTTCATCAACGAAGCCGGCCCACACTCTTTCACAGGCAGACACAAGCGCGCTGGATTTCGAAATCAATCGCATACAAAACGGCGGTTAGACCATAGTCTGCTCCAAACTGAGTACATTCAACCACGCTTCACGCATAGCACGACCACGAGGACCCCGCTGACCATCCCCTCCGGCCATGACCAACTGCCTCCTAGAGCCAGAAGGAAGGACGTAATTGGTACTAGATAGGCGGGCACGTTGTCAACATGCACAGCAAGCGCAGCCATACCGGGGATGTCAAGCAACAGCCAATCACTTTAAATCCCAATATCAAATAAAAGGTATAGCCAAAAGCATACGGAGAAACCGACTTAACTCTTCATTAAATAATCATAAGAAATTGGTTTTCAAATAGTCCGCCATCAGTTCATGTCCGAAAAATTCTATAAACGCAAAAGTGTTTACGAATTCAAAATAATCTGCCTAAGCGACATGTGCAAGGTAAAAGAAGCGTACCTATACAGACAACTAAATGAATTAACAGAGTAAGCATTAACAAAAGATAGCAAACTAATCACATAAAATAAAAAGAGCAGCAGGTGAGCACGCAGTTGGTAAATCGAACGCAGCGTATATACCAAAGCTGCGTCGACTCTGACTAACTTCTCAGCAGCACCCTTCGTCTTTCCGATGCTGGTCCCTAGTGGCCTCGACGTGGATCACTTGGCTTGTCTGACATACGCACTTGCGACCACATGTGCTACAGCACATGCGCTCGACGCCGATGGAGTACAATCCGTCGGCGCATGTCGCTTCCGTAACTGCTGCTTCCTCGCTGTAGGCACCGGGGGTATCTATTGAACCCCGCCAATTGCCCATGTGATCAGATCGCGCCATGCACTTTGATCAACCGCTTTCGATTCCCAACACCTGAAAGCAACACTGGAACGTAAAGGGCTCACTTTGATCATGTCCTGGTAAGGTAACTTTGGTTTCCCCACATGCTGCTTCCCTACACCCAACTGAACATGTAATAGCTGCTTCGGTATCCGCGTCGAATCCATACGGCACACATGACCGAGTCAACTCAGGTGGCCCAGCAAAAGTATGCAGTCCACTTAATACATTTCACTTCGGTGCAGCACCCATGTCTGCAACTTTGTCACAAAAACTGATGCGCAGACTCCGTCGCAGATATTGTTGATGATACCGCTAGTGATATCCTACATCCCGCCAGTAAATCGTTCACGTTTCACTGCCGTATAGCAGAACGGAGAGAACCATGGATTTGTAGACCATCGGCTTCGTGCCGACGGTAAGCTGGTGGTTGGTACAAACTCGGAACTCATGCTTTCCGAATGCCACCGCTGACTTTGAGACACGAATATCAAGCTGACTGTGTATCAGTTGGTCAGTCAAAACAGCACTTCCAAGGTAACAGAAGCGGGAAGTAATTTCCAATATTTCAGTCTCAATGCTGATGCGCGACACCATTATAGATTGCACCTCCGGTGAAGGCTGATAAAGACAGACAGTTTTGCTTGTGTTGATGGTGAGCCCAAATTTGGCCGCTGTCGAAGCCAGAGCACTAGTCATGTGTTGAAACTCATCCGCGATCTGCGCAAACCACGCACAGTCGTTAGCGAAGAGCAGAAAACGGATAGTTGTACAACAGACTAGAATTCTCGCACCAAAACGACGGATGTTCGGAAATTCACCGTCGATAAGGTGCTCCACACGAACACTGTAAGCACAAACATCATCGAAGCACAATACATCATGGCATGACGAGGAATACTGAACAAGGCATGAGTTAAGACACAACATTTCTTCAGACCAGAGACAACTATAAAGTCATCCGATATCTGTCCACTCAGCTGCACCTTTGCCTGCTTACCAGTCTGCAGACGTTCAGTTAAACTTACATACATACTCGAACAATCAAACTAACCAGACACCAGCCACAGTGCCTAGCGGTTCAATGTATCAAATGCTGTGGTGAAATCAAACAGCGAGTACAATGGCTGGTGCCATTCTCTGCACTTCTCTTGCAACTGACAAGCCACCAACGCCATGTCGATGGTGCTGCGACCCGATCGGAATCCACACTGCTCATCCACCACGTTAGGGTCCACAAACTGACTGACGAGGCGGTTGAGCAGGATTCAGGCAATCACCTTGCACACCCAACAGCAAGCCGATACCACGATAATTCGTGGTACGTTGCTTGCTCCCTTTGCCCTTGTACAGTGGCAGAACAGGGGCATCCTTTAGTTCAGAATGCATCTCCTCACCAAGGCGCATCGGTTGCAGCAAGTAATGCAGCGCAGTCACACACGCGGGTCCTCCGTGCTTCCGTAGTTCAGGCAGGATCACGCCGGCACCTGCACAATTGTCGTTTCGCAGCTGACTAATTGATCACTGCGTCTCATCCAGTGTCGGATTGTTCTACAGACTCGCTTTGGCATCGTGGTGTTTCAGATCGTTCAACGTAGGCCAGACACTCTTTGAACGGTTGTTCAAAGAACAACCAAAATGCTTTGGCCAGATCTGCATTATTTCCGCAGTCTGAATGCAGGTAGCGCCTGACTACCATCGATCAGCATACTCAGCGGGTCCAATCACGGTCCATACACCGCCTTCATGGAGTCAAAGAAATCCTAGTGTTAGAGACGTTCGGAATAGCATTCCATTTGCAGCGCCTTCTCCGTCCACCATGCATTTTTAATGCGACGGAGCTCTCGGGTCAGTCGCCGCCGAAGTTTGCGTAACTGACTCTTCGTCCCCAAGTCGCTAAGGTCAGCAAAGTGTGCAGCAAACGCTGCATTCTTCTCACAAACCAATGCGCCAATCGTCGCATTGTTCTCATCAAACCATTTAGGCCGTTTAGAGTTTAAGCGCCCGATGGTCAACTCGGCAGCAACTGTCACCTGGTCGCGAAAGTGGTGCCACAGGTCGCCCACTGTTGCTAGGCAGTCCACATTACACAGGCGTGCAGCCATCGCCTTCTTCAGCTCAGTAGGTTTCGCCAAAGTACCGAGGAAGAGAATGTTAAATTTACGCCGATTCACGGCGGAAGTGCAATACATAGATTTACGAAAATATATGTACCGTATGGAGCATACCATTTTGTGCTCAATTCCACACTCAGCTACAGGCAGTACACGTGTCATGCGCACTTCACGCATATCACACTGACGTACGACGACATATTCGAGCAGGTGAGCTTGATCACTCCAACGGGAGCGTATAAGTTGCTATATCACTCCCACTCAATGCAAACCTCGTTCGAGTTGGTCAGGTCATGAGTGGCATGCAGCGAGAGCAGCATTTCGCCGTTTGCGTTCGCTGAACAAATGCTATGCGAACCGACAACATCTGTCTACACCAATGCATCACGCCCAACGCACGCGTTAAAATCTCCTAGCAGAAATTGTCGGTTGCTCCTCGGCAAAGACCGTATCACGGAGGATAACTGGGTGCAGAGTTGCTCACGCGTGTCATCAGGATAACACATTGTCGGACCGTAGGTGCTGATAAAACTGGCAAAATCACCTCTTCCGAGTCGTAGGCAAACAGTCGTCAGTCGCGCGCTGATGCCTGTTGGTTCACCCACCAGCTGGCCATGGTGACGATCGGATATGGCAAATCCGATCCCATGTTCACATGGTGCTGAGGTGGCGTTTCTCACTAAGCAGAACGTATAGCCAGCTACAGCTTCAAACAGCTCGTTCTGCTCAGCCAGCCGGGTTTTACTGAGCGCCGCAATAGCGGTGTTGTGGGGCGTCAGTTCCATCGGGAGCAGTGCAGTGCGTCGCTCGGGGCGCTCACTCGAGTTCCGGTGCAGTAGTGTAAGCACGTTCCAGCACCCGATGCTGATTGCTTTGCGCGCAGGCATACGATTGCAATGGTGGGCAATTGCACGCGTTGTGGTGTCTGTGAATCGCTTTGCTTGAAGGACTTTTCCCAGAGCCTTTGGCTGAATAGCCTGATCCACCAAGCAGTATATGGTTGGAAGATTTGCTTGACAGATTCCGCCCGGAGCGTATGACTCAATTGCCTGACACAAAAGACAGTGAAGAACAGATCCGGCTGAGGAATGTGATTGCAGAGACAGGGATTGAGGCGAGCGGTAACAATCCTCTGAGCGCCGGAGGTACCCTTCACTGTCAGAGACAATGCGTGAAGCTCATGCTCTACGCCAATCGAGCGGCGCGTTTATAACTTGTTGACCTGCTATCCTCCTGGGTAGATTTTACTGGAAGAGGTCCATCTACCACTTCCTAACCTCCGAAGAGGATGAACTTTTGACTAGCCTACTGGCAGGGCGCCCACACCTGATAGGAGAACGACTCGTGTCCCCAGCCAAAGCTTTCGATTAAATGTACACCCAAAAACAGCGGGTCTAGCACGTGGTCAGTTCACTGACTCTCGCGGAGTTGTGTCCTGGCCCTTAGCTAGGAGAAGGGTGCAACGCGACTCCCACTAGCGGTCGCCACGAGGAGGCATCCAGGACCTGAGCACATGGCACAACAGTAGCCGCAGTAGGTAGACCATCAGTCGGAATCTAGGCGCTGCAAGCCACAGTGCACCATAGACAGAGTACACAGTGTTATGTACAAACGGTTGAGTACTCGGATGAAAACCATGCTAGGTCTTGGACATTTGTAAAACCGTGCAAACACTGTATTGAGAGCCGAATGTTTAGCAGTGGGCAGCGGGAATTAGTCTATCTAGTACTGCTGTTGTTGTCGCGCCAGAGAGGCCGTAAGCGGCTAGCGGGGTATTAAAACCCGTCAATGCTTAAGGTTGCGCAAATACGTTCTTTGAGAATCCGCACCAACTTTGGGCAACAGATGATCGGACCGGTCCAGTCTTAAGAGAAGGTCATCGACACGGAGAGCCTGAAGTGAACCCCCATCGCATTCACATGCTGTGCGATCTCCTCTAACAGCTCCGCAAACCCGATTTCGCATATAGTAGGCAGCGCCCCAATAACTATTTTACTGCACATCATGTCTATCGATCATTCCACCAGGTAACCGTAATGATGGAAGTTGCTTCAATATTCCCATATCCGTTCCGTTCAAATATGGCTGTCCAAGTTTAAAGATTGTCATGGCTGTCCACATTTAAATTTGAATGAAAGCACAGACAGTTTTTATTGGGTCTTTATTAACGCACGTGCGATGTTCTATCATTTAGCGAAAATGGCTGGTATCCCTACCTACAAACCAAATGCATGCACCTTTGTAGTGTTAATGATCATAAGGTGTTTACTGCGTCTCTATCCAGTTTGTGCAGTTAATTATGAAGTTTGGACAATCACATGTGTGTATGTTACATTCGAACTGCCATTGGCCATAAATGACGTTAATCCATGTGTCTAGGCATACCGAATGGATTTAATGAGGATACTCATATAGCGCTTGTAATTAGTGCAGGGAAGCTGCAAGCAAGCAAACCGTATACAATAACCAGGACATGAACGACGTATTTAGCACGAACTATTGTTGATTTCAGTTGTTGGAAATCAAAGGGTTCCCCGTGAAATTTTGCTCAGCAAACTTCGCAGTATTGGTATTTCAGGAAAGATCCACTTTGCCCATTGATTTTCCGCATGACCGCGCTTTCCGTGTGCAAGTAAACCAGTCTCTTTTCTTCCTTGTGAAAATGACCATCGGTGTTCTGCGAGGCCCTGTTCTTGGCCCTAAACCTTTTAAAGTCTTTCTTAATGACCAGGCGTCTGCAATACAGGCAGATTGTTTGATTTAAGATGATTTAAAACTATGGAAGGAAGTGTTCTGTGTCGATGAAGCTGGTGTGCTACAAACAAGGCTCAATTCGTTGCATGATTGGTCGATCAGGTGTCAACTACCCATAAATCACAATAAACGTTCCGTTCTTCTGATCGGTGTGTCCGAACCACTTGGAATTTATCATATCAGCGTGTTTTGAGGCAGGTTCAAATTCAATTTGGACAGGAACGGCATTAAAATTCCCACGTGTGTTTCTTCTTCAAGGTGCCAAACAGGAGTGGTCTCTGCGGAACCCACGTTGAGATGGGCTGAGCAAGCTGAACTTAGCCAACCGCTTATCAAGAGCATCTCTTCCCAGCATCTCTAATACTTTCACTAGTACACTTGTTAGGCTAACCGGTCTAAACGGTTCAGGCAGGTGCATATCAGCCATTTTTAAAATAGGGAACACGATAGCATCCATCCAGTCAACAGGTAGGAAACAGCTACGAAGAGACTTCTCAAAGCGACATTTAATCGGTTTACAACGCAACTCAGCCAGCTCGTAAAATGTTTGGATGGACGGCATCTATCCTGGCAGCTTTAGTGGGATTCACGTCACGCAGGAGCTTGCGTACCTGAGATTCCGAGATGGAAAGGTCCATCAGAATAGAATCTACTGGTAGCTTTGCTTGCAATTCGATGTTAGGCAAAGGATATTCATGAACACACAACATAGCATACTGTTTCGCAAGTAAGCACGCTTTGGCCTGATCGGTGGATACTTCAGTGCCGCCAGGTCCAAACAACACAAAGATCGGCGAATTTGCATTGCATCTCCGTTTGACATAGCCAAAAACCGTTTGGGTTTTTTGATCGTAGTCGAGGTAGCGTTAGTTCATACTTCAAGAGTGCGACACGCAGATGCCGTTTACAAGCATTTCGCACGCCTCGGTGGTGATTGTAGGTACTTTCTGATGGAGCTGATACCAGGTCCCCCAACACCTGGATCGCCTACTGAGCATCCTGCGCGCCTCAGAGTCAAACCAAGGGGCTTCGCCCCCACTTTATTCCTCGCTGAGAGTGGAATGTGGGGAGATAAATCTCACAAAGAAAGGATTTGAACTTGTCCCAAGCAACCTGGGCGGTATCATCCTCCGCAACGCTCCAGGGTTGCTTTGCAGCCTTGTTCCTGATGGCTTGAAAATCAGCGCGCCAGATATTTGGCCTCCCGATAATACACCCTTTACGTCCCCGACTTAAGTCGCATTTGAATAATAGGCCAACGTGATCACAAGAGCCAACAGGGGAATCATACGTTACGTCTCGCACAAACTCCATCGATTTCGCAAACATGAGTTCTAAAATGGAAGGCTTATGGCCCTCTATGAACCTAGTTGTCATTTGTACCAACTGATGAAGATATGTTCGTAAGGATTGGTCAAGAGCATAAAAAACGTCCAGACGCTGCTGTGAACTCGTGGCAATCAACCTCAGGAACATCAAAACCATCCATAACCAGACATCTATTTGCCGGATGAGTACGAATGAAATCAATGAGCCTGCTTGACGCACCTTCGTGGCTTCTGTATAATAACACAATTTTGCATGGCGTGAAAAAATCGCAAACATCCACCGCAAGAACCTCGGCAGCTACATCAGGGGAACTAAAGAAATATGTTCGCAAAATAGTCGAGGTGGGTCTGATGTACAAAGCAACTCCACCTCCGCGACAGCATGAGGCGCGATCAGCTCGCAGAGGGGTATATCCAGGCAAACACGTTTCAATCTCCAGGCTGTCGGACAACATTCACGTCTCAGTGAAATCAAGTACGTCTGGCCGGGAACTTCCGATTGAACTGTGAACACTACGAGGTAATTCGATATTTTGGCGTGCTATACTGATCGAGCTTCTTAGCTGAAATGACTTGGAAAACAGTGTTTGAATAAACACTTGAAAGAATTACTATCGTCAAATTTTATCTGCTTAAAGGTATCGTGGATCGATTAAAGTGGTACGAGCCAAAGCGTCTTTGGAGCTTACTGGTAATGTTTTGTTGTTCCCAGTTTTACTCCCAGTTTTAATCCCTGTTTTGGCTTTTTTATTGCGGTCGTTTTACTATTGTATACGTGTTGTAATTCTACTGTTTTCCACATGAACATGACTGGCTCTTTAAACACCGAGGTGGATGGACCTATAGGTCCTCACACCTGGGGTCCTCGTTTGATGAGTCAACCGCAGCTAGCGGACTGGTTGACTGTGTAGAGCCAGTACCAGATTTATCTGGCGGTATGCAGTGTGACGTCTGCTGCTGCTGGTATAACGAAAGCTGTACCAGCCTAAACGCTGACCAGCGTTCACTTTCTTTTTAGCTGTGCTGAATGCTGCGCTCAAAGATCGATGCCCCCGGCTTTCCCCGGTGCTAAACGTTCAGCGCAGACTTCAATGTTGGCAGATGCTGAGAAGGCGATATCCAAACTCGCCTCTATTGCATCTCTCGATACAAAAATGGATTTGACTTTAAAATCCCTGAATATTTCGATTGATGACACTGCAATAGACGGCAACATTGCAGACGAGCCATCCGTTGGGGTCTGTCACTCTGTCACGTAGTCGCTCATCCTACCGGCCAACCCAAGTAATATTGCTGGCTATTCTCATGAGCCGATCAAAGTGGTAAACTAGGGTGCGGAAATACCAAAAGCCCTCTGCTAAACCCAGAGAATTAGTTACCACGGCAGCAAAAAAGATGCCGTCTTTGGCAGTCGTAAAGTCGTCTGACGATTGTGTACAGGAGAACCTTCCGAAGGTGCTGACCATCTCGGCCGCCACTGCACCAGCCCGTTCTGACGAAGTGTTGGTAACTGCTCAGTGCGATATAAGGTAAACGGCCCCTTCTCCAGTGAACCAAAAAAGCAGCAGAATAGATCAGCTCGTAAAACTTCAAAGGGGCTTAAAGACCTGGGAACCCGTAAGACGCCGGCAATAGAGCGGAAAACCTACGCTACCGTTGCTTAGACGTCGTTTGTGGAGACAAGGACAGTTCCGCGTCCAGTGGTTAAAACATCTGGTATAGATGTCGAATCAAAGGCATGTGGGTTAAACACTGCCGTCGTACCGACTCTTTCACGGATAGCAACGTTATATTCTGTAACGTTACTAAACCTGCTGTCCTTCTCCCAAGGGAACGCATTTTAGATGACATCAAATGGCTGAAACTGTGTGTCAGCAAGGTGCTTCCACCTGCCTTCCCTGGTGTCATTGTCAGAAAGCTGAACAGATTGGGGAACGGCCCTCTCGCTGCGCCAAATCTGCGACCCAGACTACTTCGCGTGGTCCTTTCTATCCCGGATGAATGCAAAGCATTACTGCGGTTTGCATTCAAACTTAAGGAGAGTGATGTAAGCGTTCAGCCGGACCTAGCACTGCCAGATAGATTGAAGTTAAAGAATGCTATCAAAGACTTCAAAACTAGACGGGCGGCTGGTGAGCTAGGCCTCCGTCTGGTGCGTTTTCAGGTGGTTAGCTGAAAGATATCTTCCGCCCTATTAGAACCCAACCTGATGGCGCACGACCCAGGGATGGTCGTGCCGACTTCCTTGAGGAAGTGCTTAGTAATGTGCGTAGCCTAAGGAACAAGTTGCACGAGTTGGGTCTACTTGTAGACAAATCTGGTCTCGACATACTTGCTTTCACTGAAATGTGGTTGTCTCCGGATTTCACGGACGGTAAGGTATGTTAACCTGGCTACACGCTGCTTAGAACCGACCTCTCCGTTGGTCGCCAAGGCGGAGGCGTTTTACTGTATGTGGGCTGTAACTTAGATGTATCAATGACATGTACATTCTAGTCGTCAGAGCAGACTGTTGAAAAGCTATCGGCTGTTTTGGGCACTTCCTCTACTCAGTTTAAAGGTACGGTGATATACAGAAGTCCTGGAAGTGCTTCCAACAGGATACTTGACTTTATTTGCATTCAGCCTGCGAATAAGTGTTTAGTTCTAGGGGATTTCAATCTCCCGGAAGTCTGTCGGGCCGATCTTCCTTGCAATCCGGCATCAGGAACATTCGGTGCAGACTTTCTTGAACTGGCTCTCCAAGTACGTTTGCACCAGTTTGTGGTTTTTCCCACCAGGTATATGGATAACCAAATATTATCTACTTTAGATTTGGTTTTCGCTAAGTCACTCGACTTCGTGACTGACTTTTCATACCGTGCACATATAGTGTCCAGCGATCACACATGTATAGCTTTCGATGTGCTCTTTCAAGGCATCAAGAGATCGCTGTTGAATTACTTCAGAATATTTGGCAGGCGGACTATACTGTAATGAGAGCTAAGGCTTCAGTTCTGAACAGTGAAATCTCGATGACTGACTCGGTCCAGTTAGCCTATGATAAATTTAAGGCATACCTTACGCAGGTTTCCACTCCCTATACTCCACTCATGCTGAAAAGAGGGTTAATGTCAGCCTCCATGGATGGGTAACACAAGAAAGTACCTACTCAAAAAATGGTCTAGATGCCTGAGAACATACCAAGCAGCTCCATAAACCGTTAACTATGACAGTTATCGAGAGATAAGAAATAAATGTAAGCAACATCTCAGAACTGTCCGTCTCCAGTGCCAGTAGAGCTTAGTGGACTCGGCCGCAGGTAATCCCAAGAAGTGTTTGCTCAGGTTAAAAGACGCAGCAGGGCAAGCCTGTCAATCGCAGCGACATTTACAGCAGACGGCACCCGTGCGCATACAGCCTATTAAGGAAGTGGCCTGCACCAGTGGCTCAGGGCGAGTTGGAAAGTGGGATAAAGTCGCAGGGAAAATTTTATTGGCACAGTAAAAGATTCCGTGTTATCTAGCTATAAAGGAACGACACCGTGGACGATCTACATAGGGAAACGGAGCAAGCACGGCACACAGGGCAGTCGCTAGTTGCAACCAAAACGAGCGCCAAATGGCGAAAAGCAAGTCAAGCATTCGAACTCAGTAATCAGCTCAACAAACCACACCGGTTGCCTAGATGTACAATGAAATAATTTCAGTTAGAATTTTACACAGGCAAACCGGGGAATCCAGACTGCTACATAGCCCTCTCCCAGAAGGGAGTGCGTAAGCATTCCTTCGACCTACGTGAGGACTGTCCGTCGCGAGCCAGCCTTCTGCGGGACCAGGTTGTGAAACCTGATGCAGCTGCTGGGGGAGAACCATGCAATCGGACCCTAGCGAGCTCCCACCCGTGTCCTCCCTGCGGTGTCGAAACGGGAAAAAACGGTTCATGGGGGACAGTTAGTAAAGTTCAAGTATGCGGTTGAGCAGGAAGTTGGTTCTAATTCCAGTTGGCGTGCGGGAATCCAGCGGAAAGTGAAACTGAGGTGCAACCAACCGAAGGTGTATGTGGAACGCAAAATAAAAAAACAACATAAATGCGTAGCAATACACAAAAGAGTGCAAAGCGAAAAAAGTGCGTAACTATTTTTGGGTTTTCTGAATGTTTTGCTCTTTCCTTGGTAGTTTCAAGTCATTTTCGTCTACTTTGGTGCATTTTCGATAACGGTTTGTAAGAGCGGAAAATTTCAAAGGCACGTTCTTTGTAAAGTAGTAAGTGCTAACGAAGTCCGAGAAACCAACTGGAGGTTTGAGCTTCCTACCGCGTCGAATGATAGTTGGTTGAGTAGGAGTGTTGTTGGTTGAGATTGCCAGTTCTGCTGGAGCTAACTGACTCGTCTGAGGTTGCGGTTCGAGCTTTGATGGCGCAGGTTGTGAAGGTGCTTGCTGCACCGAAGAGTCACACTTGTCCAAGGATGCTGGCTTGAGTCGATCGACGTTGATCGTCACAGTCTTACCATTGTAGTCAATGGTAAACACCTTGTCGCCTCTGCGTACGACACGGTACGGACCGAAGCAAGGAGGTTGAAAGGGCAGGCGTACGCCGTCACTGCGAAGGAATCCGTGCGTGCAAGTAGTTAAGCTTTCGTCCTCGTTGGTACACAAGCTCTGTGTTCTGGGTTGCACAGACTGAAGCTTTCTCATGTGGTAAGATAGGCAAGCTGCGTAGTCGCCATAGTCGAAGGTTGTTGGCGCTTTTGGTGAGACGAGTTAACAAAGTAAGATTTGTGTGCATCCAAAGACTAGCGACAATGGGGTGGCGTGCAAATCCGCCTTAATCGTGTTCCTTATGCCTAAGCGAACGAGCGGAAGTGATTCGTGCCTGGACGTGCTAGTTTGGGCACAGAGTGAGGCCTTGAGTTGCCGGTGGAACCTTTCGACTATCCCATTAGCTGCGGGATGATATGCGGTGGTTCGGTTATGTTGGCAACCAAGAAGGTTGAGCAGTTTTCTGAAGGCTTCGTCAAAGTTTTATCCTCTGTTATTGATGGCTACGCTTGGGCAACCGCGTTGAGCCACCCAGTGTTCTAGGAAAGCTTGCACATCTGTCTCAGATGAGCAGTTTACTATCGGAATCGCCTCCGGCCAACCGGTAAATTGGTCGACACATGTGAGCAGGTACACGTAGCCTTTGCACGGAGGCAAATTTCCGTCTGGCTAGCCGAACAACCTCCTCATGGTGCCAGCTGGGTTGTTCGGGTAAATTTCCTTTCCTGCAAATGGTTCCGCGGCAGTGTTCCAGGTTGTGGTGAGATTTTGTCTGACCAGCGTTCTCCCTAAAAACACAAGTATCCGTTTAACAACACTGTGACGTGGCGGCTGTGACTCGCCACTAAATAAAGTCACTGCCTCTTTCTTTTTCCGGAGGACCATTCATACATCACGAACGTCATCCGATTCAAAGCGTTCTATTGATTCCCCTTTGATGGCTTACACAACGGACAGAAGCACACCCAATCACCTTTACTTACTCACACTACATATCTCCTTCCCAATACACGGTTAAACATAGTTTTACCTCTCAACACACACATAAATTTCTATGCTATTGGTCAAAATGTAATAGTTTGTACAATTGCCGATCATACATGTCTGTAATACCATGATCACGCCCTTGATGGTATGCCTCGCAATGACGAGAATAGACTATTTATTTAGTTACCAGGTCGACAAGAGCGTGTGCAAAACGAGCGTTAGGAGCGAGAAAGATGTCAAGTGGGCTTTTAGTGTGTCTTTACACCTTGGGTTTTCAGTTCTGTCCTAACGCATCTCTTTCTCATATGAATGTCTAGTGAGCCATGAGCGAGGCTACTCGGGACCACTACAGAAGCAACGACGGGTCCTGCAGAGAAGTATTCAGAACCGGCTCAGCGTTTGTAGGTGGGCTGCATTCGACTTACTAACCGCGTGCTTGCTTGCTAACTCTCTTTATTTCAGGTGGTGGGTTTTCAATTTTGCCTAATGCTTTTCTTTCTCATATAAATGTCTACCAGTACTCTATTCCATCAACCTGCACACCGCGCTCAAGCCAACTGTATTCGATTTTCATAACATTTTTATGTTCTTGGCATTTCCGTGAAGTGTAATTTCTGACCTCGTGAACTAATCTAGAATTCGTTTGTAACCAGCTTATTTCATCTGCTCCTTAACTTAAAGTTTAGGTCACCGTTTCCTTGTGCAGTAATCGAGTTATTTTTTGTAGCTCTCACTCAAGTGATTGGCTGTTGTTTGTTATCACCGTTGTGGCTGCGCTTGATGTGCATGTTGACAAGGTGACTACATGTCTGTTACCCACTGCCTCGTCCAAACTGGCTCCAGGAGACAGTTGGTCGTTGCTGGAGGGGACAGGGTGCACGGTCCTTGTGGCCGTGTTAGGATCAAAGAGTGGTTCCATGCAGTCAGTGTGGAGCGGACTACTGTCCAGCCACCGCCTTGTGTGCGCTTGATCCCAAAATAGAGCGTGCTTGTGTTTGCCTGTGAAGGAGTTTGGGCCGGCTCCGTTGATGAAACGTGGCTCACGTCCACATGTCTCCCGGTCTTATTCCTTCGGGTTTACACTGAATATGAGGTGTGTGGTTGAAGCTGTGGGTAGTGCATCGCAAGCCACCCATGGTCCCTCTGAAGGCACAGGCGTCCTGCAGCTTGCCAAAGTGAAGGCAAGTCCGGAACTTGATGCCGCCAATCATACCTTGGCGCGCTGACACTCTAAGCATGCGCGTGCCCAAAGGCGGATATCGCGTTTGACCTTGGGCCATAACGAGGCGTTCAGTTACGAGCTTCTGCGAAGCACTTATGCCGGAATGAGACAGGTTGTGTAAAGCGTTGAAAACTAGTCGACGGATCAAATTAGAATCTACGGGTCGTGAAAAATTTTGTGAGTCGTCAAAAGAATGGTCCCCTCAGATGAAGCTAGTGGAACTTCGCGTAGTTTCAACGAAGTGTTGTGCCGTAGCCTGTCTATGTCGGGATCACCTTGTTGGGCAGCATACATTGCGGCTAGATCAATGTTGGTGCCAGCGATAAGTTGATCTGCTGAATGTGTGAAAGCGCATCCGCGACGGGGTTGGGAGCACCTGAGACATGTCGTACGCCTCGTAAACTGGGAAAAATAACCTAGGTGTCTAGTTTCCCGCGGAGAATACTTGTCCGTTGCGCCAGTTATTTCCTAGATCAATGGCTTTCGGTCAGTGAAGACTGTAAAATGTCGACTTTGAGGTAGTGACAGAAAGGTCTGATACCTAGGTAGATAGCTAACAGTTCCCTACCGAAGGTGCTGCAACGTGATTCGGCAGGTTGTAAACGTTTCGAGAAGAAACCTAGAAATATCCATCGATGGTCGATGCGTTGTTGATGACCTGCACCGACGGCAGTGTGGGATGCGTCAGTCGTCAGGGAGAGCGGCGCAGACGTGTCTGGATAGGCGATAAGCGCTAGGTTGGTGATAGCGTTTTTGAATTTCGCAAAAGACAGTCCAGCGTCGTCTGAAAAAGGAAAAGACCGCTGTTTACCGCGGAGCAAGTCCGTCATTGGTTGGACAATGCTCGCGCAGTTAGGATTATAGCGTCTATAATAGTTGACAATGCCAAGGAATCGACGTCCCTTTTTGAATGAACTGGGAGCAGCATAGTCATTCAGTGCCTGGATTTGGTCTGGCAGAGCCCCGATACCAGCGGCGGATATGCGGTGGCTAAGAAAGTCTATGGAGCTTTGGCCAAGCTCGCATTTATCGGGGTTGGCGGTAACCCCAGGCTGTGTTAAGCGTTGGAAAAGAGCGTCGGGTTGAAGAAGATGTTCATCGTCAGCAGAGCTGGCGATGAGCATGTCATTTAGATAAAAGTAAACGCATTCAAGTCCTCGCGTTACCTCATGAATGAAACGCTGAAAAGTTTGGGCAGCGTTTCTGAGGCTGAAAGGCATTCTGAGGTACTCGAATAGGCCGAATAACGTGATGACTGCCGTTTTAGCTACGTTGTCTGGCGCGGCAGGTATCTGATGGTAGGCGCGAACTAGGTCGACTTGCCAGCTAGAGCTGAGTTTAAAACATGCATGTGCGAAATGGGGTACTCATCCGGGACGGTAACTTTGTTAGGTGCTCTGTAGTCACCACAGGGGCGCAAGGTACCCGATTTCTTCGGTATCATGTGTAATGGTGATGCCCATGGACTTTTGGACGGGCGGATTTTTCCCAGTTCAAGCATTTGCTCGAATTCCGCCTTAGCAGCTTTGAACTTGCCCGGGGCTATTCTGCGAGTGCGGGCAGAAACAGGTGGGCTCTAAGGTCAAATGTGATGCATGCCGTTTGACGTCACAGAAGGCAAGTCCTTCAGAACGCGAACGAGGTTAGGATTCTAGTTGAAAAGTTATATAACGGCTTGAAGTTTGAGGTAGGACACGAATGGGATTGACAGCAGCCCCGTTGGCGCTGGTCCCGATAACACTGAGCTGTGTCCTAGAGTCAATAAGCTTTTTCCTTTTAGCATCAACGATGAGGTCGAAGCGTTGAAGAACGTCTATGACCATGATGGCGAGAGGCGGGGCAGCGATTATTAAAGGCCAGTGAAAGGTTCGCCGGATGTCTAAATTGATCGTTAGCAGCCTTCCGCCGAAAGTTGAGATTGGTGTGCCATTGGCGGCACGCAGCTTGGTCGGCGATGGTGAGACGACCTCTTCTGGGCTACGGGGTATAACGCTAATTTCGGCTCCATTGTCAACTGGAAACTCGGTGCCGAAGGTAAATCCCTAACGCCGATGAGGCGACTTTGGTGTTGGCCGGTCGCCTCCCTCTCCGTTACGGATTGGCCGAGAAGTTTCCCTGCTTCTAGGCGAAGTTGCAAGGCGTGACACATTTATAAGCTGCGGTACCAAAACGCTGATGGTAACAACAACTTGCCTGCCTGTTGCTAGACTTAAAACGTTTGAAGGGTAACTTTGAGCGGCTATGACGACGAGGATTCATAGTAGGCTGTTTTTAACCTGGCGACTAAGTGTCGCAACTTGTGTTTGCAGGACTGTTACAGTTGACTGTAAGCCAGTGCTAGTAGTGCCCTGGGACGCGACGGCATTAATCTTGCCGGCGTCGGCTTGTGGCCGTGATCGCTCACTAACTCGATCCGCTAAATCTAGCCGAGTGAGCGAAACGGAGCTCACTGTAGCCAGAATTGCTTGCGTGTATTCCGGTAGCCGCTGTAGCCATAGTTTACGAAGTAAAGTGTCGTCCATGGTTGAGGCACCATGGATTTCCTGCATCTCTCGTAGCAGGGTTAAGGGCAGTTTGTCACCCGGCTGCAGATCCCTTAAAAGCTGCCACAGGCGAACTTTCTCAGGTGGCAAAACAGGCTTAACCTTGGCCTCTTTGAGAACCTCATAGAGGGCTTTTGGTCTGTGAAGTGGTAACGTCACGCACCCGCATTGATATCTCCGTGGTATGATAGGAGAGGAGCCTGCAACACTTCGCGTAGTCGGAAGTGATTTTGTGGTTGCAAAACTCAACCTCAGGATGAGCGAACAACAAAAGAGGATCCATGTCCTCAAAAGGTGGCACAAAGAGAGATACAACGCTTGGCAGCGGCTCTACTTTAGGGTCTACAGAATCCATGGTTAAAAAATGACGCAAAAAGCAGGCTTTCGCACGCAAAAATAAACAGCAAAATGTAAAAAATAAATGGAACGAGCACACCAGAGCAAAGTCCTAATTATCCGGCACTGAGATTATTCCGACGTCGGAGTCACCAATTTACAGGGTCGCCTGTACCTTGAGCCCGGAGCGATTTGAAAAGACAGATCTATTTGCAACGAAACTTTTATTGGTAACGCAAAAGATTTCCTGTTATCTAGCTATAAAGGAACGACATCGTTGAGGCTCTAGCCAGAGGAACGGAGCATGCAGCACTCCACAAATAACGAGCAAAACGTTTTGAAACTACTAAGGAAAGAGCAAAACATTCAGAAAACCCAAAAATAGTTACGCACTTTTTTCGCTTTGCACTCTTTTGTGTATTGCTACGCATTTATGTTGTTTTTTTATTTTGCGTTCCACATACACCTTCGGTTGGTTGCACCTCAGTTTCACTTTCCGCTGGATTCCCGCACGCCAACTGGAATTAGAACCAACTTCCTGCTCAACCGCATACTTGAACTTTACTAACTGTCCCCCATGAACCGTTTTTTCCCGTTTCGACACCGCAGGGAGGACACGGGTGGGAGCTCGCTAGGGTCCGATTGCATGGTTCTCCCCCAGCAGCTGCATCAGGTTTCACAACCTGGTCCCGCAGAAGGCTGGCTCGCGACGGACAGTCCTCACGTAGGTCGAAGGTATGCTTACGCACTCCCTTCTGGGAGAGGGCTATGTAGCAGTCTGGATTCCCCGGTTTGCCTGTGTAAAATTCTAACTGAAATTATTTCATTGTACATCTAGGCAACCGGTGTGGTTTGTTGAGCTGATTACTGAGTTCGAATGCTTGACTTGCTTTTCGCCATTTGGCGCTCGTTTTGGTTGCAACTAGCGACTGCCCTGTGTGCCGTGCTTGCTCCGTTTCCCTATGTAGATCGTCTACGGTGTCGTTCCTTTATAGCTAGATAACACGGAATCTTTTACTGTACCAATAAAATTTTCCCTGCAACTCGGTTTATCTTCTCGAATCGCTTGCTGGGCTTTCACTACAGGCGACCCTCTAAACTATGTCAAGGCTTTTTTACTTAATAATCAGTACACTGGGGTCTTTGCTCGAGAGACCTCTTTACCACAGATTTAATTGCTTACAAGTTTTCTAAAGGATTCTTGCCTAGCTGAGTTTAGCATAACGGAGACTCATGGATTCGAGCTACTGCAAGGCATTAATCCCTCTAAATCCTCCGGCCCTGATTCAATTCATCCGAAGCTGTTGTATTAATTGGCCTCTGAGCTGAGTAGTGCTCTCACTTGCGTGTTTTTAATATCGCTGTACAGCTGCATCTTACCTTCGTAATGAAAGGAGGCGATCATCTGTCCGATTTTTAAGGGCGGTGGCGGCGCTCTACGCGCGAACTACCGGCCTGTCATTTTGACAAGCGTAGGGATCAAGCTGTTTGAAAAGCTGATAAGGGATTCAGTGGAGAACCACCTGAATAGATTGAACCTTCACAGTGTTGCGCAACATGAATTCTGCAAGGGATTTTTATGTCAGACTAATCTACTTGTAGCTGGTGAAGGCTGGGCCGAGGTGGTAGACAGTGACCACGCCCTGGACGTGCTATCCGTAGACTTTTCGAAATCTTTTGACACCTCCACATCTTCGGCTCTCACTAAAGTGGAGATTTTACGGGATATCTGGTCGAGCTCTTCAGTGGGTGTCTGGTTTCCCTGAGGAGAGGGAACAGTGCGCACGGTGGGGCGTAGCCATTCGCTCAGGCAAGCTGTCCTTATTGGCGTTTCGCAGGGTCTGGTATTGGGGCCATTGTTGTTCACGATCTATTTAAGTGACTTGCCGGGAGAGCTCGGAGTGTCATCAATAATGTTTGTTGACGACCTTAAGCTCTGGAATATTGTGGATATCCCAGGGGGTTCTGAGGAAATTCAGTATGCCTTGGACAGGCTCGGGGAACGGTCTACCTTATGGTTGATGCCCATGAATGGGGCCAAGTGCTCTGTTCTCCGAATGAGAGCTGTTTTCCCCCACCATATACGTTGTTGGCGGTGGAGAACTCCTTATTGCCACTCAGCAGGTTGGTTTAGGAGTCGTACACGCATCAGCACTTTATTCTGGAGATAATTAGAAGAAGGCTGCTTGTCGAGGGTTTCGTATGATGTGGTTTATCCGCCGCGCTTTCGGAATCCTAACGAACAATTTGTTTGTGAAACTATTCTAGGCATTCGTCCGACCCCACCGGAATATTGTATTAAGAATGGTCCACCATGTCTTAACGGAGACAAAATGGACTTGGAGTGGGTGTTACGAGTGGACACTCGGCTAGTGCATGGTCTACGTGGACAGAGTGTCCTGTACGCTTACTCAGTTTTGGAATGTACTCAATGCTTTACCGAAGCATACTAGGGGACCTGACTCTCACTTCTCGTATTTTGACTGGTAAGATTGGCCCTGACTTATCAGGGCTATTTAGTTCCACTACGTTGCCTAATCTCCGCGGTCACCCACTGAAACTGCATAAACCACGGACTGATAGGATTAGGACGGAAACGCGTCTGTCACGTCGAGTTATAGATCGCTGGACTTCGCTTCCAGATTACGTGGTTAGGGAACCTACGGTTAAGGGGTTTGTGCGCTAGCTCGATGCTCTTGGATGGCAACAGCAAAGTTTTTCTTTTTCCTAACTGACTCACATTCACTTTTTAGTTATCTTCTAATGACTCAAATATCTTGGTATTCCACTATCTTAGCTCTTTCCACTTTCTCTTTTGCCTTCTGCGTTTGCTTTTTTCTCTTTCTTACTTTACGTAACCGGCCCAGCAGGGATTGCTAGGGCTGAATACGTGCGCATTAATTGGTTGGACAGGGTGTGATGCGGTCTTTCTTTTAGGTCCGTCAGTATTTCAAACTCCACCAACTGGTTGTTCAACGATTCGCGGAAGAAGGAACACTCACGGGCTAATTCTATCGTTCCAGTCCAGCTTGAACTTGAGCTTCTACAAGAGTGCCAGTCTCGCACATCTTGTTCCTCAGACTACGCAGGTTGCTGTGGACTAATTTAAGAAAATTTGGATCGTGAGCCGAGGGTCGTGAGCTACCAAAACGGGCTCTGAACGGGCGGAAGTTGACCCCCGGATTACCCTCCGAAAACCCAATGATCGAAAACCGTTTTCACTCGACTCGCGACGCTTTTTGAAGTCCTTTATGGCGGCCACCAAATTCAACCCACAAAGCAATGGGAGGTCAGGTTGAATACTGACCCCAGAACCTTTGAATTTAAAAGCGAAAAGCAAAAGCGTATTACGGTCGTCCGGTGTTGAAAAAACGACTCTCGGTAAACGGGGTTTGACGTCCGAAGCATCGACCGGCACAGATCGAACCCTAATGAGTTTCCGTACAGTTACGCCAGGAAACCCGGGCGATAGCAGTTTGGAAACGCAAAGCTTAGCCCATTGTAAGTCATCAAGCATTCGCTGCTTTGGAAAAGCGGCGCTGGACTTCGTGACATTCCTAAAGAAAATACTGCTATCACTTTAAGAGTCATTGCGGCAGGGTGCCTACACAACGCGCCAGTCACGGAAGTCTGCGTCTGGGTGGTTGGTTGTTTAGATGCACTAGCCGCGTAGGAAGAGGCTTCAAGAGAAGACCCCGAAGAACTCAATTCTGAAGGCTGTGCAAGTGACGTGTTTACCCAGTCCTCTGTAAACTCCGATACTACCGCCTTTTGCAAATTTACAGCTTTCTTCTTCTTGCTTCGCTTACGTTTTGCTGGCAAGGTCTGCAATAGTTCGTCACTAGCTGGAGAATTGCGTACTCATTTCAACCGTTTAGCACCGACTAGCTCACAATCTGTTGGTGAATAGGGTGTTAGGTCGACGGAATCCGTTTGCTTGCTACTATCTGCTAATTTATCCTGGCCGAAAACAACGGTTGGTGTCAGGCGATCTACTATACCTTCAACTTTCACGTCCAAAGTTGTCAACGGCAAAGACAACACCCTTTCCATAGTGGTCAGTCTGGGAACGAGCGATTTGAAACAATCTTTTGTGGTTACCCAGCGCTGAGCTTCAAGCTTAAAAAATTTTCACAGCTGTAAAGGAACCTCGCATTGCTTTCCAAGTGAGCATACTGATCAGCAGGCAAATCAGCGCATGCTTCATGGCACCATCTACCGAAAAGATAGCATTGCATACCATCTGACAAGTCGGATACAAGCATAGGGCATCTCTCTAAGCCGCATAGGTAAGCTGCATCAGCTCTTTTAAGACCCGAAGGTATAGCGCGATGATCGTGCGCTAAATATCCGGTAAGAGACTAGACGGCCAACCAAAAGCATTGGGTAGAACACACCAAAGTAAGTTGGGGAAAAAGTTTATTGGACGGGAGTAGAGTTAGCTATTGCTAAAAATGGGGCACCAGAAGAGAGCTAGTTAGCAAGAACATCGTTGGCGTCGAGTTCGCTGAAGGAGCGCGGACCGGGATGCTAACCAATCTGTTATGGTCATAATGTGGAACGCAAGGCTAAAGATTGTTTAGGTTGACAGTGAAGGTAAAAATGTGTAAAAGGTAGGTGTGCATTGCAAATACGTCTACGTGCTGATATAAATAGATGGCAAATATAACTACTCTGTGGTTGTTCAAGTGGATAACTATGGGCAATAAATCGTTGTGGCGCCAAGTTAGAAGCGGTAATCGTGGCGGACGATTTGGCTGCGTTTTAGCACTTTTTGCGTTCCTTTTCCTTAAATTTGGTGATATAGAGAAGCATATGCAGCAAGTGTAACTAGCGGCTGCGACGTAAATCAACAAGCGGCAAGCATTGACTATTCCTGCCCACAAAATTAACTTGTAAGCATCTCCCTTACGGGTAGGGTGAAAACTTAACTCGGTTCTAGCAGTTTCAGGATCGCTGTCATTATGACGAGCGTTTTTTGATCTACCTTCAAAGCGTACTTTGTCACGTCGATGTGCCACGTGGAAAAAGCACTGTTAGAAGTCTGCTTTTGGTGTATTTCCCGCAAACAATGGAGCGCATTAAACGAGGTCTGAGAGAACTGTGGTTGGCCATGTTCCCCGTTTACTTGTGCATACGCATTTCAGCCTCAAAGCACAAGAAAAGAGCGTATGCAAACACATGTACATCCAGTGACCTTATGGCTATTCCTTCTTTTTCTAATATAAACGCTAGCATCGATTACCACGTCTATGTACTGGGAGCTCTTCTCGCTTAATGGAACACGAACCGGGACGATAGTTGAGCTAAAGAGTATTTTGCCCCTGGATCCTGTGTCCTGAACCTTTGAGGTTTCTAAAGCCTTGGAGGGCTACTTGTCTTTTGATCACTGGACAATAACCAGCTACGCGCCGCTTACGCGCCATTAATCATTGGCAAACGTTGCATTTACTTTGACTTTTGTGAATTGATCATTTCGGTGGAACTCGTCTGCAAGCCCTCGGTTTCTTGGTTGTTGTGCCTCTATTGTTGTGCAAAGAACCTGTCGTCCCGTGCTTGGAGATCACGTTGACTTTGTTTCGCCCGTTAAGATTTAGTGAGTCTATTTCAATACACACGTAGACACTTGCTATTTCCGATTGCTCCTTTCATAGATTGCATACCTGGTCACCGTAAACCGGTTCACAACTCTTGCTTATCTCTTACACTTATTTGCATTTTCTAAAGCTTCTGTCGAGATGTTTGTGAGCGAAGTCCTAACTCTTTGTGTCTAGCCGATGACTGGTTTGTTGTATATGGCAAAGCTATCTCAAAGCGGTTACAGACTTGTCTGGGGGCCTGCAATGCGGTATTTGTTACCATTGTTTCCTTGTGGAGTGTATTGGTTGGCATCTTTTGCAGCATGCACTTATGGCTATTGAAGAGAGCATACCGCACATTTGTGTTGCTCGTAGTGTGCGTAACACTGCGCCTTATACCTCAGCAACTAGTAGTCCGTGTCTCTGGAAAGCCTGATGTCTGCTGTGCTCGCTGGATGGGGAATGTTTTGCTTTGTTACGTTTCTGTACCGCGTAGGTCTCCGTCAGGAGGCAGTGGAAGATACAATTTGCCGAACCCGGCCTCTGTTTACTTACAGTCTCCTGCCAGTAAACAATTTGGTAGCAACACTCTTTTTAGCCAACCCTCAGATACCGTGTTTAATTTGTCCGTTAGCCGGTGAGACAATCGGGATTACGCATTGTCGAACTATAGGGGAAGAGGGTTAAAAAGTGGTGAAACCCACGGCGGTTGTAGCATGTCAGTCAGGTGCGGTATCCCGATTCCACTCCATCTCTACTACAACTGTGTCATCCAAGATTGATTCGTTCACAAAGTTAGAGTCTAATGATTGGACGCTAATGCGGACCTGCCAACGGCTCCAAAGCTTTTGGTAAGTACCATGCGTTGCTCAAACTATTATGCTAATTGCAGAGCTATTTTCAATATCGCCACTAAGTCTGCTGCTCTTCTAAAGGAGCATATGCTTGATTACCTTCATTACTTTAGGATGTTTTAACAAACCTTGCTGCTGGGCTGTTGCAGCCATACTGTGCGAAAACGCATTAGACTCTGTGGTTCGTCGACTGAGAAGGCTGTTGCGTGTTGGTCGGTCCGCAGCAGAGGTAGGCCAAGCTCTTCTACTTTTTGCCTTTATGCTCAAAGTCCCTGGTGTCATGCTGCACTTAGATCTCGCTTTGACGGAGACGTAGAAATTGCGGGTGGCTGTTCGATATTGAAGCCCTTCGTTAAGCAGCAGAAATAATCTCTTAGTTTGTGTTCAAGTGGTGAGCCGGTGGTGCAATTCCTCCCCGCCAGAACCAGTTCCGATGGCGCAGATCCCAAGCTCACGATACCAAATATATACAGGTAAGCATCAATAACGCGTATTCTGCGAAGCATGCGCTGTCACGTAAACGCCTTAGCTAACAAATGCGGTGCAAACGTTCTTACGTTTACTGATACACGGTTGTCCACCAGGGTCATGGAGACTGAAGTGTGTTTATCGGTCTACGCACTACTGTGGTGCGTGCGCCATCGCAATAAGTGTGGATCTTTTCGTGGTGCGATAGTGTGCGTGCTTCAGAGATCCATTGAGCTATGCCCGGTGGTGCATTTTACCTTCAGTGCCACCCATACCAGGTTCGTCATTCGTTACGGACCAGAAAAACAGCCTCCAGTTTGGGGGATGGGATGAGGTAGCTTCTTATTCCTTAAAACGGACTCATTGTAGCTAAAATACGAATCCGCTGCTTTGAGCTCAGGATTTTTGAACCATCGGTTTTGGTTGAGGACCCTGATCGTTCTCATGTCTAGGCCTGGACAACCTGACAACACTACCCAAGCTATACAATGAATAGCTTTTCACACTTTTCTGAAACTCTAACCAAGGCAGTGGATGATCCACGGTGCCTTATCTACTGCATTGAGTAGGGTGAATAAAACTTTTTGGATGCTGTTGATCAACCCAAGCCATCTTATTCCCCCTCTTGCGCCATTTTACTCTTAACGTCCAGTTTCAGTTCAACCTTATCATCCAACATTCAAACCCTAGTTCTTGGCCCTCCCATATCTTGTTTTGATAGCCTTTCACTGTTAACTCATGCGCAAGGGTTATCGTCATTCCTGCTCTGTCAACAAGCTCATATGCAAGCAAGCGGCCAAGCCAAATTCATCAGCTTCCATTTGGAGCCCACGGTTAAATCTTAAATTTGCATGCCTCAGTGTACGCACAATGCTACAGCTCGTTTTACAGGTAGCACTTGCCTGAACATGAGCGACCCTTGGGATCGATATCTGCTGCTCATCGGAGACCAGCCTGCATGACTGGAGCTCTATGCTCACTTTCCAATCCCCTTCAGGTGACACCAGCAGCACTTTCTCATTGCGCCTATTCGGTGACGATGCAGCTTCGAGCACCGGCCAAGCCGGTGTTGAACTCGTTCTGAGTCCCCTGGCTGCATTTGCTTTCGTTGTTTGGATTCCAATCAGTAACCGGGCTTGTGCGGTCCGATTGGCCGCCTCGTTCAAAGCTTCCAAGTCGCGCGGGCTTAACAGGTGTTCACCATTCATTATCGCGGCCTACGCAGCCACAAACTGTAGCGATGAGTCGGTAAGAGACGTTTTATATCGCCAATTGAACGAGCTGTTTTCACAGAAGTAGGTCGGACACCGTTGTGCTGGCTGGGGATCTGAACGCACAGGTTGGACAAGTATACACTGCTGAACTGCATCCGGGCAGCCAACTAGCTGTAGGCTCCCGTAATGATAACGTGATCGGTTACTCCATTTGTGGGAAGGTGCTCGCTTATTTCTTGCGAGCACTAATTTCCGACACAGCACCCGCCGGAGGGTGATTTGGCGCCCACCAGCCTCGAACCAGCTATGGACGCACATCGAACACAATGCTGCGTGCAGAACTGCCTATCGGTTTGGAGCACAGATGTGGACACCGAACCTGCACTTGTGTCTGCTGACCTGCGGATGCGCTTTCGCGGAGGCCCGAGGAGAAGCTTTGAGCGCATTGACACCAGCCAACTGACGAGGCCAGCTGTTCTGAATGCCTATCAAAGTACGCTATCATGCGAGCTGAGTGAGCACTCACTGAATGCAGTTGCAGCTCACTTGTCTCAGGTTCACCAGACCTAACTAGCAGCTGCAAATCCTCATGGGGTAAGTCTAATTGCTAACATGGCCATTGGGTCGCTTCGCAGTCTCTGGAAATTATCCATGCTCTCCGGTATATTCCGACGGAAGGCGAACACAATGAAATTTGTGACTATGTCCGGGAAAATTTCGCGCTAGCCTGCAGAGGGACCACAAATCCTGGTGGTTTCATCGTGCTTCAGAGATGGAAATGGCCGCCGCCCTTGGTAACCAGCGTTAATTATCCCGGCTGAAACTGGAAATGGGCTGCAGAAGAGCTGGTGGCGGTGAAACTATACGTGACGAGAGTGGACCGCCTAAACATATGTTGGATTGCACATACTTCTGAGCAATCAATTGTTTTTTCTGTTCAATTAACCACAACATGTCAAAACCCATGGAACTTTGGGATGAGCACTTTGAAAAGCAAGTTAATCGGTCGGAAGTGTTAACTTTCTCGCCGGCCACTGACCGCCCTTCTCCCTGGGCTGTCCCTTTGGATCCACTGTCGCTCAGAAGTCGTACGTGAGATCGCACATTTGAAGTTACATAAAGCCGCGGGACCAGATCATCTACCTGCAGCCCTCTTCAACTTCAAGAAACCTGCTCTTGTGGATGATTTCTACGAGTTACTAGTGAAACTGTGGGAGCAGGAAACTGTCCCAACTGTCCCAATAAGCTCACATTGACAAGCTGACCATGACTACATACTACTATGCATGATACGCCCCGACACTTTTTATCTGCATATTTCATCGCCACGTCTTTTCTGCGTATTCACCTTTGTTCTTTACGCTACACGCACATAAACCCAGCGTACCGTGTAACCGCGATTGAGCACGTTCTTCACCAGCCCTTTTCTAAATGATCAGTTCTAGTTCTTGATATATTCTTGTCTGAATTGTTACTTCACTTTATGGCAGACCGACTGTGCCCACACGAACGTGTCCGAACTCACGACAACGGGGTTACTTTATTTTTATTTTTGTTCTATTTATACAGTTTCAAGTAGGAACGTCTAAACAATCGCCGATTGTCAATGTTACAACTGCCATGACATGTCTGTATAATTGCACTTATTTGATCATGCCCGCGCGGGCATGCCTCGCACAGCCGAGCATAAATGTTTGTTTATTTATTTACTGGAGCCGCTCCGTCATAGTCCCAATTTTCATGGGAGTCACACCATCGGAATGCGGCAAACATAGAGGAAACAGCCTGATCTCCATCGCCTCCAAATTGCGTGCCTCTGTCATCCTTCACTTACTGGATGCCACTTATGAGCGCCATATTCGGGAAGAGTAAGTCGGATTTCGTCGAGCTCGTGGCTGCATGAACCACATCTTCGCTTTGCGTCAGTTGTTGGAGCAACGTCACACCTATTGTTGGCCCACCGTTGTCGTGTTCCTCGCTATCAAATGTGCATTCGATTCGTTGGATAAATGTGCACGTTGGGACTTTCTACTAAGTAATGGTGTACCTGAGAAATATACAAATATTGTCCAAGCATTATACGCTCGTTGCTCGGGCAGAGTGAAAGATTACGGGAAGCTGTCGTCGCCCTTTAATATCTCCATTGGTGTGAGGCAAAGATGCCCGCTGCCACCTTTCCTGTTCAACTTCCCTTTTGACAAAGTCATGGTAATCGCGTTCACAGTGTAAGAACCCGTGGAAGGCGGTAATTGTTTATTACTATAGTGGCTTATACTAGGTGTGTTCGTTTATACATTGGATGCGTCCGCTCATCTGCGTGATTTCCATACAGTTACTTTGGAGGCATCCGCTCATCCGCGTGATTTCCATAGAGTGTTTCCCAACTGGTGCTCATCTCTGTGTTTACTCCTCGTGCACATGGAACTGGAATCCTGAGGTCATCTTCAACTTTGGGGAAGTCGGCAAGGCTCGCTGTTGGTGTGTCAGCTTGCATCACACTACCTATATCCGGTTCAGTAGTATCTACCTTCAATCCACCACACTCCTACCCCTCCAAAGGATTCGCGTCAGCTGCCTTCCGTCGGAGACTTTCTGACCGCCGGGGATGTTCACTGTACGAGCGTGTTTCCTCCTCCAATTCGTACCACTTCCTCAGCTCGCTGGCATTCACCCTCCGCGATTCACCTTGCCGAGCGATTGTATACACTGGGCCTCGCCGGTCGATTACCTCGTACGGTCCTTTCCACTTCGCTAAGAGTTTCCTCTCCCCTGGGCCGCAAGTGGGATAGCGTTGATGGTCCCCGTACTTCACTTTCGAACCAATCTGAAACTCGATATTCCTTCCACCTTTGCTGGTCTGGAACTTCGCCATCCTCAGCGCCTGATTTGCCTGTAGGTTGCGGTTGGCGGTCTTTCAGTTATTACGTCTCTCCTCGGGAGATATACGGCAAGTTGGCCGCATTCCAATCTCTAGGTCCACAGGTAGACGAGGTTGTCGACCGTACATCAACTGGAATGGTGATTTCTTTGTGGACGCCTGTTTGGTTGCTCGATGGGTCAGCAACCGTAGCGGCAGCGCTTCCTCCCAGTCTCCAACTTATGCTGCTAGCCACTCCTTGATGGTTCTATTGTTACGTTCCGTCAGGCCATTTGTTTGCGGGTGGTATGGGGTGGTGCGCAATTTCTTGATGCCAAGTTTCTCCAAACAGTTCCGGAATTCTTCACTCTCGAAGCACGGCCCTTGATCTGTTAAGATGGCCTTTGGGATTCCGTGAGCCGCTACCAAGTGATTCATGACAGCATGGGTAACGGTGCTAGCCCGTTGATCCGGGATGCCTGTCGCCTCAATCCATCGCGTGAAGTGCTCCGTCATCAATAAAATGTACTGGTTACCACGCCTGGTCAATGGAAACGGCCCCATCACGTCGACCGACCAAAGTTCACCAATTTCCGAGACCGGGATCGTCATCGTTTGCTGCTGCATCCCTTGGCAATCCGTTTTCATGAGCTGACATTGTCGGCACGAAAGTACGCACTTCTCAACGTCCATTTTCATTCCCGGCCAATACGCGCGTTGTTTCAGCAGATCGTAGGTCCTGGAACAACCTGTGTGCGCCATCTCGTGACAAGAAACTACCAGATTCCCTCTTCGTTTCATTGGAACGACTGGCACCGAAGGGTTGCTACCTCCTGGCATCCACATTAAGATCCCTGCTTCGTTCACTTGCAGCTTTCCCAGGTCTTTTGCAAACGGTCCCAGCTGCTTGAGTTGGTTTTTGTTGAAGTTTGTCTGACCAGTTAATCGCACGGTGATCAACTTGCGTAGGAGTTTGTCGCTACGTTGCTCGGTTGCCAACCGTTCTGGATCCTGCTCGCACAGTATACCGTTAATACCGAAAGCTACACTCGGCAAGTCATCCTCATCTATCATGCGTGACAAAAAATCCGCCGTCTGATTTTCCCTCCCCGGCACTTGTTTTATCGTGAAATCCTACTCTTGTAAGCGCAATGCCCATCTCGCCAGCTTTCCTCTGGGGTCTTTGGCAGACTTAATCCACTCCAACGGTCTATGGTCTGTTTCGACGTGAAATCGCTGACCCAGGAGATATGGTCGCCATTTATCTAACGCCCAGACAATTGCGAGACATTCTTTCTCTATGGTTGAGTATCTGCGCTCCGCAGGCGTCAAAGTTCGGCCGGCATATTCGATCGTCCCATGGTTTTGTTTCAATACCGCACCGATCCCGACATCGCTGGCGTCAGTGGCTACCGTGAACATCTCACCAGCGATGGGCAATTTCAGGGTCAACTCCTGCCTTCCTATTTCCTGTAGAATCTGATCAAAGGCTTGTTGAGCTTCTGCATTCCACGTGAATTTCCTATCTTGTTTCAACAGCTCGTACAAGGGTGAAGCCAATGTGTTAAAGTCCTTGACGAATTTGCTGTAGTACCCGGCGCGGCCCAGGAATGTACGGAGAGTGCGTTTCGAGGTGGGAAGTGGGTTGCCTTGTATCGTCATTATCTTCTCAGGTAGCGGTTTCAGTTCGCCTTGTCCCACTTTATGACCCAGTAAGGTGACACAGGTCTTTCCGATTTGGGAATTTGGTCCATTTATACGAAGTCCCGACTGCTGAATGCCTTCCAGAACTGCCGCGAGATGATGGATATGTTCCGCTTCTGATTGGCTATACACCACGATATCATCCCCGTACACCACCACGTTTTCCAATTCACTCAGCAATCGCAGCATGAGACGTCGGAAGGAAAACGGGGCTCCTGATAATCCCAAGGGCATCCTCTTAAACTGATACTGTTTCTCACCAACGGTAAACGCCGTCTTCTCTCGATCTTCCTGTTTTATTGCCAGTTGCCAGTATCCTGATCTCAAGTCCAGGACCGTGCATATCCTCGACTGCTGCAGCCGATCAAAAATATCAGCAACTGATGGAACTGGAACGAAACGAGTCAAGGAAATTTCATCCAGTCTTCGGAAGTCGACACAGAATCGGTACTTCCCATTCGGCTTCTTCACTAAGACCACAGGAGAGTTGTACGGGCTATGTGCCTCCTCAATCACGCCCGCGTCCAGCATTTCTTGCACTTGCCTGTTCACTTCAGCCTCCAGGTGGATTGGTATCCTTCGAGGTCCATGGGGCCGATACGGTTGGCGAGTTAGCGGGATGGTATGCTCGATCCAATCGCAAAACCCATATTGACTGCTGTCATCCGTAAACAAGGGTTGGTATTTGTTAATCAGCGACTGCAATGATGGGCTCAAATGTAACACAGCAACGACCGACTGTGAAGATCGCATTTCTCCACGATTAATAAGTGGTAGTGACCCGCATTCCATTAGCAACTTCCCACGCTTCAGATCAATGACAGCTTTATTGAGCTCCAGGAAATCTGCTCCCAATATGGTTTGTTTCGCATCTGGTGAAACGAGAAAGGAGTGTGTTCGCTTTCGTCCCCCGATTTCTACGGTGTGTTTGGCTATACCATCAATTCCCACTGAATGACCGCCAACCGCTCTTACGATCGTGCAGTACGACTGCAGCTTTTCACCTTGTCGATGGTTGATTAGTGACACCGCGGCACCCGTATCGATCAGACACCTTTCCATCGTTCCGTCTACTTCCACCATTGCTTCAACCGCACTCCTGCTCAACGCCCCAAGTACACAATCTTTGATTCGCAAAGAAAAATAAGGTTGCACACGCTTATTCGACTCCCGAGTAACACCACGCCTCTGCGGACATTGTCTCTTCCAGTGACCCGGTTTACCGCAGATAAAGCAACATCCCTTTGTGCGCACCCGATAACGCTGAACGCGAAGCCCATTGATGTCTTCCGTAAGCTGCTCCATCATCCGTTCCAATTTTTCCATCCGTTCCACATTTTCACGTGGCTTTTCCTTCAGCGCAGCTAGTGGTGCGTCGCCCAGGTCTCGAGTAACTTGCGCCAGCTCCTCCAATTGCATCTTCCGAGTGGCATTTGCAATCCGAACGCGCTCCGCGGTTGGCTGTGGGAGGCCGGCCAAAAACTGATCCACCAGCAACTGCGTCCTTGACGGCCCATCCAACCCCGGCAAGGCGCGGTCCAACAAGCTCCTGAGGTGCACCGCAAACACGAGGGGATCCGTCCCCGCACAAAGCCGCGACGCTTTGAACCGTCGCATCGCCTCCTGGCGGTCCGCTGGCGTGTCCAGGCCAGAGAGCAACGCTTCCTTCGCGGCGGTCCACTCCAACTTGACCGGACCTCTTCGCGCCGCCTCCAGAACCGCCTTCGCCCTGCCCTTGAGGAGACTCCGCAGGGCCGCCATCTTCGCCCGGTCTGTCTTCAGTCCTACCGCCTCTGCCACCCCCTCGAAATCCTCCAAAAACGCCTTCACATCCCCGTCTTCAAATGGCTCCGGCCAGGGGATCTCCATGGGTTTTGAGGTCACGGCGACAAATGTAAGAACCCGTGGCAGGCGGTAATTGTTTATTACTAAAGTGGCTTATACTAGGTGTGTTCGTTTATACATTGGATGCGTCCGCTCATCTGCGTGATTTCCATACAGTTACTTTGGAGGCATCCGCTCATCCGCGTGATTTCCATAGAGTGTTTCCCAACTGGTGCTCGTCTCTGTGTTTACTCCTCGTGCACATGGAACTGGAATCCTGAGGTCATCTTCAACTTTGGGGAAGTCGGCAAGGCTCGCTGTTGGTGTGTCAGCTTGCATCACACTACTTATATCCGGTTCAGTAGTATCTACCTTCAATCCACCACAACAGGACCCGACTTAGAAGATATGGATCTGCTTACTGGAGAACGACTTCTTCACTTGGAGTATTCTTACGGTATTGCCTTAATCTGTGACAGCTTCCAAACGCACCAAGCGGCACTGGATAGATTAGCACTGGCTTTCAGCCGCTTCGGGCTTTGCTTTGCACCATCGAAGTACAAAGCCATACTCCAAGCTTGACGTGGACCACCTCTTTCTTTGACCCTTGTTGGGGCTCAGCCAGAAGTCGTTCAAAAATTCAACTAACTGGGAAGTTGTGTCAGGGTCTGCGGGATTAAAAATGAGATTATGAACCGTATAGCAAGAGCTGGAGACGCTTTTACTAACTTTCGACACATATGCTGCTGGCACAAAATCACTCACGCCCTGCAGGGTAGGGTGTACAATGCAGCTGTACGTTGGACCCTACTTTACAATTGTGACACCTGGCCCATTAGATCAACGGACATAAAGAGGCCAGTTAGATTCGACCGCCGGTGCCTTCGCAATTTAGCTCACATCTGGTGGGAACACCGCGTGAGCAACCGGCTTGTTCGACCCTTAGTTTACGGCACAGGAAAAGGAAATGAGCTGCTCAACACCTTCACTTTAAGCACCAGCCGCCGCTGGCTCGGCCACGTGCCATGGGCCACGCATGCCATCCCACCAACTTTCGCCACGTGCGTTGTTTGCGCACCGGAGGTGTGGTTTGAAGAAGAGGAGGGGTGGCCAAGCGATGAATTGGTCGAGAGGAACGATGGCGTCAATTAAGCGCTAGCAACGTTTGGAGCTTGTCGGCTTCCTCGTTGGGGTCCGATAGACGATGAACACGTTTGGCTGGATACACTTGCTGATATCTCTAGGAGCCAAAGTCAGTGGCGCTCATGCTATGAGTTTCTTTGTCTCACCCCATCCGTCACTTCCTCCCCTTCAACCACGATCCCATTATTTAACATTTTATTATTTTGCATAGGAAATTACTTTTCTTGCTGCATAGTAGACGACAGATAGCTTACCGGAAAGATGTACACCTATTACCGGCCGATCAGCTGGCTTGTACCTGCTGCATTTAATTCACTTTTTCTTTCAGTTATTGCATCACAGTACCTGAGGTGTTTCTGACCCCTAGCTAACGTGTATAATGGTTATAATGACGGTGTGATTGCGCCTTCGATCCTCGCGCAGGTGGCGTTGCTTTGTACGTCCACTCAGCCCATACTGTATGGACGACGTATAATTTGCGCGCTCGCGGATCTTTTATATAGTTCATCCGGGCAACTGAAAGTTGTGTTGGTTGATAGAAGCCCAATAGGGGTGAGGGTGGTGTAATTGATGTCATGCGTAAACATTCGAAGAATAGGTGTTTAGTGATGATGAATTTTATTTGACCTTACATGGACTGCCAGATTTTCTCCCGTGATGCTGTTTCAATTTGTTTTGCTACTGCGTTCTCTATCTAACCTTGCACCCCCTGCCTTGATTAAATGATAGGCCCACTAGCTTTAAGATGGAAGAACCGCCTCTTTTGGACCTTTGTTAATAAATTCCCTGACTTGGTCATGGGCGTGATATAAAATTTAGAAGTCGACGTATATGGGCTTTTTCGCCTACCTGTGCAAGTAACAGGACGCTCGTTAGGCGAATACCGATGTCGTCCTTGGAACCTGACCTGAGCTATCGGTGTTGGCGACCATGCTCGTCAGTAGCTTATTTGCGGGTATGGCGAGTATTCGTCCCAACGGGATCCATATTTATGGCTCCCAAAGCAGGGAGCTTAGTACCTACCCGAGGCACATATTAGAAGTAACGGCATTCATGGGGTGTAGGCACTGATAAAAAACAGACGCTTAGCAGCCACCCGAAATTACAAAGCTTTGAACGTGTCTGCCAGCCGGACCACACACATCCGTCTAGTGATTGGGATGCAACTCTGGATTCCAAATGGTATCCACCTACGGTGATCCCTTGCGCTTGTCGTCCGCATCACTGCAGGTAAGTGCATCGCAAATATACAACTGGCTTTAGAGCCGCCAGTAGACACATGGCGCCCGCATTCCTTGTTCGATGGTGTAATCCTGTCTCGGCTTGCGTTATGCCCTGCTATTCACAGGATACAAACCAATTCTCAGTGCTCAAGCTTTGTGGTTTATGAGCAACTTATAAGCTCACCCACAAGGACGGGAATATTGGTGATTGGTTCGAACGTTAACAACCTTACTGCATTGTGCTCCAGTACTTTGATTAGCCAATGCTGTCAAAAATTGATTATCATGTGACACTATACTACATGTTTTAGATACTCCTGTACTTGACGCACATCGGTGACCACCATCAGCTTGCATACACCATTGCAGTAATCCTGCTTCACATTATGTAGTCTATGGCTACTGATGAGCAATACATCTCCCGCCCGTCCGCAACATAGCGGAAGGCAGCAATGATGTGTGGTAGAAATGGACACCACCTACTTTCGGAAAACAAATGCAGGTAAGATTGTCCGCTCATAAGGTCCGCACTTGTGGTCTGTTTTTCTTCTATGTTGCACCCGTCCATATGCACCCAGTCACAGCTTGCAAGGTAGCACGGCCACGCTAGTTGAGCATGTGTTTCTCACCGAAACCAACGGCTGCTTTATTTCCAGAGATCATCTCCTGGACATATATGTTGTGAAAGGACCACTCCGACTGCCTGGATGTGCACAACCTGGGTACCACTTGAAGCTGTAAGTCAAGCTTGCGTTATATCTACGCATATTGGTTTCCTGTGTGTTTGTGGCAAAATTTCCACTGTACCGTTCCTCATTGCTGGCGTGTTGTAGGTCAGTAGCGCAGAAACCGCTCCCCATAATTACCTGAATACTTGGAATCAGTACGAACGTCCGCCTTGAATTTCATAGCATGTTTCCCATTTATTACCATGTTGCAGTGATTATGCCATATTTCAGTGATTATGCAGCGATAGGGATGTCAAACATTTGCATACTATGACCCGAAAAATGAACTTACGTTTGACCTGCGTAAACCTTGTACCAATGACATAGATAAAAGCTCATTGCATGCACGCTTCTTGAAACACCACTCTAGTCCAGGTCGGTTGCTTCGCTCGTAGCAATAATGTCGTCCGCTATGGGATGCGTATGAACCTAATCAATACACCTGGTGGAGGCGCGCTGTGTCTATAGTGCATACGTTCCCAGTGTCCATTTTGTTGCCACTAGTTTAGGACATATATAGACCCGTCAGGAAGGCGTGTGAAGCCAACAACTGCTACTTCGATAGAAGCGATGCTGATGCAGCTGCCAAAGAATGATATGGGTACAGTAACTAAAGTTCATGGATTCGTGCGAAGTCACAATTTTGTTTTATCAGCGGTGGTGCTGATGGTACTGCTGTGCCGTTAACTTGGGCTCAGTAAACGCCGGTAGCGTACGTCTGTGGAGCCAACGTTATCCGCCGTGCTAGTCGCCAAAATGAAACAGATACCATGGGACAGCTATAGGATAATTACGAATACGTCTTGAAGGCATGTGGAGCCAATACTTTTAGTTTACCTCGTGGTAATATTGATGTCAGTGTCTTGGGATTTTATGGACTAAGTAACCGCAGTGCATGGTGGCTCGTACGTCTACCGGCCATATTGATGTGCCTCGGTTAGGCATAGCTAAGCTTACGCTAGTGAATACAACATGGATACCGGTTATGTTTTGAGCATGCCGCAATTGTTATGGGACTCATGATACTTCTGCTTGCACTGGCCATGCGTGGAAAGCAACCAGGCGAGTCTCCTTAAGTGCCGACCGTACTGTCACCTCTGTGGTAGTTATATGGGCGTACCAAGCACCATACACATTGCCGTGAATATCTAACTATATAGCACCATGTCTCCCGCTACTTGCAACATCCCGCGTCCTTGTATTTTATTGATGAGTGCTCCGGTGGATGACCATATTGGAAAACGTACGTATGCAGGGATTTGATTCACGTGTATTTCGAAGTCCCCTGTCTACCGCGCCTCTTGCTCACCTTCTTGCCCGCACGCCACACACTGCAATTTGTCTACCGTACCGCAGTGCCACTCATGTTTACAGGTGAGTGGGGCTGCTCCAAACAATTACCTCTCAGCTTAACGTTGCTCGGTCGAGGACACATTCTATGACGAACTGAAGGCGCTACTATGCGGTGCTACTACTTCAGATATCATAGTACCTACAGGGGATATGAACGCACAAGTAGGGCGTCCGAGTTCTTCAGAAGCTCAACTGGGTGGTAACTGTGGGCTTACCTCCGAATAGCCCGACAACAGTGAGCGTCTGCTGCAACTGTGTGCGGAGCACCAGTTGTTTCTTAGTAGCACTGCTTTTAGACACAGTGGGCGCCGAACTGCCACTTGGCGTCCTCATTTAGCTGGCCAGCGATGGACCCAAATTGACCACATAGCTATAAGTTACAGATGGCGTGGTTCCATCCTGGATTGCCGCTCGTACTGGAGTACCTGTGTCGACTGAGATCATGCCTTGGTACGTTGTCGTTTCTCCACGAACTTTACCGGGAGGCGCACCAAGCGTCCCCTCCGCTTGGCAACGGAGAAATTGTCTCAGTCCTCGGTCAGGCAAGCCTATCAAGAAGCGCCGCCTACCCAACTTCCGCTGTCTTGTCCAAATGACACTGAGTTTTAGTTGAATAAGATCTCGGCCGCCATGCACGACGCAGGAGCATCTGCTTACGGCACTATCTATCGTCACCACGCCAGTCACTGGATATCCGAGGCCAACGTACCTGTTGGAATCTAGAAGACTCCTCCCGACTGGCTCTGAACACAGTATGACCAGATGGGCTATTAGGCGTGAACTACCGCGAAGCCTACGTGCTGACAAGGAAGACTGGTGGTCCAGTATGGCTCAAGAAATGGAGAAGGCGGGAGTAATAGGCGATTACGGCAAGCTGTTTCAGCTAATTAACAACACTGGTCCCAGCAAATCACGCATCAGTGAGACAATCAGAGACAGCGCGGGGACGCTGATACACAGTGAGGAGCGTCATATGGCTCGTTGGGCGGAACAAATTCAAGGTCAGTTCAGCTGGCTACCAGCTCCCGGACTTCTTCCTACTCAGGTGATGCAGGACGATTCATGGACGGTTAGTTTAGAGACTCCGTCGGAGGCCGGGGTCCGAAACGCCATCACTGCCCTTAATCTTTTTCGTGCCGCTGGCCCGGATTCTCTCCCACCTGCAATATTTAAGGATGGAGGTGAAGCCTTCTGCAAAGCACTGACCTTATTCGAACGTATCCGGAAGGAAGAGAGTATCCCGGCTAATTGTTGCGAATCGATTATAGTGACAATATACAAGAAGGGCAGTCGCACAGGCTGTTCTAACCACAGGGGTATTAGCCTAACGCCAGTTGTGACAAAATTACTGGCCTCGAATCTCGTTCCCCGCCTCACTGCAAAACAGGAACCTTGGAGTAGTGAAGCGTCGGTCGGATTCCGACTAGTACTTGGCCGTATAGACCATATATTCACTTTGTGGCAGGTGCTAGAGCTGCGCCACGCATACCGCAGGCGGACAATAGCTGTGTTCCTCGATTTCAAGAGTGCGTTCGATTCAGTCGATCGACCGATTCTGTTCGAAATACTTGCGCGGATAGGTGTTTCCTCGAAATATGTGAACATCCTTCGTGCTCTATACTCGAACACTACAGGCCGCGTCAGGGTCTATGGTGTCCTATCGGACAGCTTTCCGAACACAAATAGCGTTCGTCAGGGTTGTCCGATTTCCTCATTTTTGTTCAATTTCTTCATGGACTATATCAAGGGGTTTTCCCTTGGGGTATTGTACGATGTAGCGTTGAAGTGCTGCCTGGTGAAAGGTTACTTGATATAGCTTATGCGGACGATATCTTCTTGCTTTTCCATGAGGTTGGGGCGACACAATCTACCCTGAATAGACTGTCTAAAGCGGTCCTATGGTTCGGTGTGCGCTTTATGCCTTCAAACTGCAGTGTTGCTGCAGGACCACCAGCCACTTGATGACCCATTCACCCTAGCTAACAAGGAACACGGGGTGAGTGAGCATTCACTTCTCTTGGCAACTGCATTAACAATGAAGGGCGCATAGAAACTGACGTCAGATCACGCACTGCAAAAGACAGAGCTACCTTCTTGAACATGCGACAACTTTGGCGACAGAAGGGATTTTCTCTCCGGCTGAAACGGCGGGGATACAGGGCCACAGCGAGGGCCGTTCTGCTCTATGGTAGTGAGACTTGGCCCCTAAGATCTGAAGATCTGGGGCGCTTTTAATTCTTTGTACATCGTTGTCTGCGAGGCATTGCTGGAGTCGGATGGCACCAGCTGGTACGCAGCGATGTCGTGTATAGGCGGGTACTAGGTGATGGTAAACATGCTAGCTAGCTAAAACAACGGATAGCGCTGAATAACGCGTTGGCTTTGGCACGTGCTGCGTTTGCCTGGTCAACGCTTACGTATGAGGGCCTTGTTTAGTCTGCCAGGTGTAGGGTGGCACAAAGCTAGAGGTGGACAGAAGTTGATTTAGCAGCGGGAAATGCAGTCACTGACGGCCAACCTGGGTGCCGTTTGTCTGCCTCGCTTTCCGGGCTGGAGTTCACGTGACTCGCCTTGTGCCTGGTTTAAGACTTTGCAGGACATGGCTGGCAGTAGACACCAGATGCCCGTCTGCAGCCGTCTCCTGTTCGGATTGCCTGTTTAAAGTGTGTTTGGTACTGAGTAATCTGCTTGGTAATGGCTGCTTATGACGCGGGGCAGGAAAAGCCGCAAGGAAGCTTTCTCGCCGATGCCCCCTTATCTTTGCATCACAGCCAGCTGTTTGTGACGGTATGTTGTCTACACAAGGTGTAGGCGCCTTGACCCTGAATGTTTGCTTAGAGCATTAATGTTTTAGGGTAATACCAACTTCTCTCCCTCTTTTTATTCTTTATTTCCTGGGTCCTCATGGTTGTATGGCAGCGAAGCATCAGTTCAAATGGCTGCTGTACTGCCGTTGATGATTGTGTTGATGATGGTAACGATGCTCGCCCATGCCTCCATACTTTCCAGCTTACTACGCATATAGCATAACCTGTATCAGGTATCACAACTGCTCGCCACGACGTTTGCATCCCCTAATTAGTTCGCACTGTTAAATTCCTGCGACAACCCTATTCATGGCCACACTATGTCCTACAGCCATATGGTGCATACTTACAAGGCAGCAGTGTCCACGCAAATGCCTGCATACGCCGCACCACTTGGTCGATAGTTCAGTTGAAGAGTCCGTAATCGTAGACCACATTCCCTGACGCTCTATTACAATTCCGGTTCTTAAGCATAGCCCTTCTATGCCGCGACAAATTGCCACTAAACCTTTTTCAGTATTGTCGTTTTGCGAGTTAGAAGCATTCTGAACACTCCGAATTCAGACGACAGTAGTCGCATATGGTTCGAATGTCTGTTCTCACGCCAAATAGAAACAGTCCAAATTATACATAAGCCTCGATTTGCTGTGGACGTTATTGGTCATGTGCAACCCTTCCAATTCCAATTCATTCAGCATCGTCAACGCGAAGTTAAAAATTGCGCGCCTAGTCTCTTCGGTAAATTACCCGTTGTGTTGCAGGAGCCACATTTATGGATAAAACAATTCACCACACTGCGTTCATGCGTTTACAACTGTGCCAAGCAATGCTATGTGGATCATAAGCTCCGTTAAACAACGGGCGTGCGTTGTCCTACAAATTATTACGCAACCACTTATTCCGTGTTCTTCCATTTTGGCATCGTGAACATAAAATAAATGTTTAAGTACCTAATTAACATGTGGAAAAGGTTCAGTGCATGTTGCACACCGGAAGTCACTACACTTGGTTACCTTGCAGTTGGCAAGTGCATGTGGCAACAAT
Source organism: Dicrocoelium dendriticum (assembly GCA_944474145.2). NCBI lineage: Eukaryota > Metazoa > Platyhelminthes > Trematoda > Plagiorchiida > Dicrocoeliidae > Dicrocoelium > Dicrocoelium dendriticum. Next base: position 25,108,857 of record OX104071.1, read on the forward strand.
TATGCCGATGGCCTATTATTACGCCGCATGATTTTTACCAGTGCTGACATTCAACGAAAGAAAGACGTCTCCCTACATAGGGTATGCCGCTTTTGCCGATCACTGACTGCGTTAGCACATTTCCTAATATAAGCCACGTTTACAGACGTCCATATCCATTCCAATTAGAAGAAATGCGTCTAAATGTATCGATGTGTTAGCATGGTTTATTTATATATATATATCAGGTGGTGGGTCTGGATTTTTGTCCAAATCCTTTTCTTTCTTTTATAAATGTTTGCCGGTACTCTTCTATAAAGTTGCACACGCCGCTTAAGCAAATAGTAGGCAATTTTGCTAGCATTTTCGTGTTTATGGCATTTCCAATAAATATAACTTCTGGCCTCGTGAAGTTATCTCGGATTCGTTCGTAATCATTTTATACGCATGCTCAGCGGACAGTCATGTCTCCCTATCTCTATGCATTATGCTATTTATTTTATTTCATCTTTTCGTTTCAAGTGGTTGACTGTTGCTTGCTATTTCCGGTGTCACTGCGCTTGATATGCATGTTGACAAGGTGCCTACCTGTCTATTACCCAGTAAATCGTCCACACTGGCTCCTAGAGACCGTTGGTCTTTGCTGGAGGGGACAAGGTGCACGATCCTTGTGGCCGCGTTAGGCTCAAAAAGTGGCTGCATGCACTCAGTGTGGAGCGGGCTACCATCTAGCCAGCGCCTTGTATGCAATTGATTCCCAAATACAGCATGCCGGTGTTTGGCTTTGAAGGGGTTTGTTCCGGCTCCGTTGATGAAACGTGGCTCATACATACTTGTCGCAAGGTATTATTTCTTCGTATTTACACTAGATACGTAGTGTGGAAATGTATCTGTGGGTGGCGCAGCGCAAGCCATCCATTGTTCCTCTGTAGTCACAGGCGTCCTGTGGCTGGCCACAGTGACAGGCAAATTCCGGCAAATTCCGGGTGCCGGTAACTACATTATATATATATATATATGTAGTTACCGGCACCCGGAATTTGCCGGAATTTGCTTGTCACTGTGGCCAGCCACAGGACGCCTGTGACTTTTGTCTAAGGACATGTATTTACGTATAAATCATTTTGTTCTAATTTTACCCATATCTAATATTATATAAAACTATGGCATAAATAAATAGCTATATGAATATTTATATATATTTCGGACGGTATATATATCCAGGCTATCTGGGATAACCTGTATTCATTTTTAACTAAAGTGTCCCACCGTTAAATATACCCTGACTTTTATGCAGTATATATAATGCTATTTCTATTTATCATTAATTTTCACTACCAATACACAGTATGCCGACTGGATAGCAGGCACATTGATAATTTGAAATTAATTCCACGTCTGCAAGTTGCAGCGCACAACTGTACATTTCTTTTGAGTGCATATCACCGTTGTCACGTTTTCAACAGCTGATTTAAACCGATCATTATGTCGTTCTGCGTACTACTTATTTGGATTTTATAGGTTCCCACATTTAATTGCATTTTTTAAACCCATATGGCTTCTCGATCTCTTGCACCGTTAAACATTTAACAACGCTACCATTTCGGTTTTAATATTCTGCATGATTGTACTTATTTCACCATGCGGATTCAATGGTTTCTCCGTTGCAGCAAATGATATTTTATAAGAATTCATCACTAACGAACAACCACAGCACACCATGCGAGGCATGCCTGAATCATACATTTCCTACAAAGTTTCTTCACTTTTTCATTCAAAGGATACTATAAGTAGGCTTAGGTACATTAGGCGACTAGCATATTTCACCGTTTTTATGAGCCTTTGAAATGTCAGTACTTCGCTGCAATTAATCAGTTTGAAAGTTTCGAGGATTGCTACCATGGTTACCGTAAACTACTTTGCTGCAAACGTTACCTTATTGTAGCAACTTATCAACCTAGGCAGTGTATTCATTTTTTATTGTTGCAACGTTAATTATTTATTCCTAAGTCTTGAGATCGTCTTCTAGATGCTTGCTGTTCCATTTCATCTTGGCCCGTAACAAAATTTTCGTCATTGGTTTTAGCCCAGCTCCCGATGGAGCGTCGCGCGCCGTTGAATCGCGCCATAGTAGGAGATCGTGTTCGTGTTTGCAACAAACTGGAACAAGGTCCAGATAGGCAAATCGCCTAATCCCCAAATATATAAGATAGCTATACTTTGAACCTATTTTGGATTAATTTTCACCGTCATGCGGGAGAATCTCCAGGTCATTACGAAGGCACATTCACAACTTGCAAACCACCTTGACGGCAATGAAGAACAGGTAAGGACAACGAAAAGAAGAGGGCTGGTTTGCGAAGGCCTACAATGCAGACAGCAAAAGCAATGTCGGATAATACTGCAAGAGAAACGTACAAACCCATTTGAACTTACCGGGGGCATCCAATATGTTGCACTTTTTCAAGCAGGCCAGTGTCCCCACAAGCGTTTACATGCGGATGAAAAAGCATTCGATGTATGCAAGGAGTAGCAAGTCGTAAGTTTTACGTAGACTCCACGAAGACGGTGTCGTGACAGTGTAGACACTCATAAGAGATTGCATGTTGGGAATTCGGAGTCCTTTTAAAGCAGAGAAAACAGTCAAAATCCACAGTTGTTGTGCAGTGTTTTTCAAATAGTTTCCAAACAAGGAACTCGTAGAAGAGGAGCTCAAATGATGAAACACGGCAGGCAGGTCGTGACCAAATAGACTGGTAAGAGGGCATTTCATATTCCATACGGCTTACACGAAAACTGACAAGAGCCAAATATTAGGTGCAGTATTATTCAACTACTCTTCTCAAACAAGGATTTCAGTGAAAAAATCTCGAACGGTGAAACCTGACAAGCACGCCGTGACCTGGGAATTTGAGGGGGACTTTGGCGTCGTTCTGACCCCAGACCTAAAGTAGACTGAAGAAACTTGAGGAAAGTCGCCTCTACCAGCAGGTCTTTTGCCATACAACGATCCTTCTTTCGCTTCATTCCGCAGATCCATCTTCAGGCTCGTGTTCACTTCTCCTATACGTCCGATTCTTAAGTATGGACTGCCCAGTTTCCTAAGTTGAACGCAACTTGATTAAACAACTACAGGGGAAAGTATCTAAAGCCATTCTGGAGTTACGAAACCTGCCCTACTAATATTGACTTCAGCGCCTGAAATATTTCTTCCTGCTCTATTGTCGTGATCACGGGGATTTGGTTTTCACACCACGTATCGTTAGAGGTGAACTTGGAGCTGAACTGCAGAATTTCTTTCCACTCATTTCTCTCAGTTCGATTAGGGGTCACCATTGGAAGTTGTTTAAACAAAGGAGACTTCGGGACCGTTGTGACGACATTCTGTCTACAAGAGTAGTAAACGATGGAACAACCTACCTATGTATGCTCCTGCTGCATAGTCGGAGGAATGTTTTAAATAGTAATTGGTTTCTTAACTTTTGAGTAAACTCGGATCCTGTTGCTTCTTGTGTCAATGCAGCGGTTCCATTGGTACCGACTTGCATTTTCCACCTTGATCCATATGACGAATGGGGGGCGATGAAGCTTACAAAGGGTTTTCCTTCCGCTCTCTAAATTCTAATGATCCGATGATGGTCCAACTGTGACACGACCACAATAAGGCAAAACAGGTTATAAAACGGGAGTAAAAAGGCTAACAACCGCAAAATTAACAGTAAGCGTCAAGGAGACGCCATGTCAAGTACCGTTTAATCGTTCCAAGGTAACTGGGATCACAGGAAATTAGACAATGGTCAAATTTCACTTCGCGTTTTATCAAATACCGTTCTCCAAAATAATTCAGCTAAAATGCCTGATCAGGCGGCGGCAGCGATACCCTAAGCGATCTGTTATGAGCAGAATGTGGTCAGGGTGGTAGCAATGTATCATTTTATGGTTGAGAGTAGGAGAGTCCTTTATCAGCTCCATCCCTTCCCAGTCATTGCGAACATTGCTGGGGTTATAGTAAAAATTGGGTTTCATAACGAACCTTAAAGATATGTTTTGAGGCAATATCCGGGCACAGTTATCAAGTGAGAATCCAACATTTGCTTAAAACTTTCCTCGGACTGCGCATCAACGACTAGCTTCGGAAGTCGTTTCCAGTCCTTAAACACGCGTGGATAGAGCTAGCTCGGAACGCGTATGCAGTCACCTCGATTTGAGCAATTTTCATCCTTGACCACGTGCCGAACTTTCAATGTTCAAATGAAAGAACTGCTGTAACTCGATTCCTAGCTCTGCTCTCAGGATACGTCGAGTGTAGATCAAATCGCCGCAAAGACGACGGTAATCCATAGAGAAAAGTTTTAATCGCTGGCGACGGAGAGGATAAGATAGGCACCTCAGCCCTGGCACACATTTAGGTCCACGGCGTTGGACCTTCTCAATCATCTTGCATTCTTTCTTCGTGAGAGGCCGGACAGTTGGCAAGCCTACTCGAGAATCGGGCGCACAGGTGAGGCAGACAGCAGTCTGAAGAGTTCTGGAGCAAACGGGAGAATGCTCTTGGTGCGGCATGATACATCCTGTAAGCAGCGGCAACCCTCTTCCGGGTTGCCTCAGTTGTTTCGAGCTAAGGAGACACAATTACCCCGAGGTCCCTTTCTTGAGCGACATTGCTGAGCGCAAACCTCCAATATGGTACACCCCGAATGGTTCACGAGCATTAATGGTGAGTGCGGAACATTTGTCCCGGTTGCTAGGTAAATGCCTTTTTATCACAAGTCTTCAAGCCTATTGAGTATTTCTTGGAGCCTGTCTACATCCTGAAGACCGGATACCTCAATCCAAAGTTTCAAGCCATCTCTTCGTACTGTACGCTAAGTTAAAAGTTGGTTAGGTTGCCATTGAATGTAAAAATGCATAAGAGGAAGATTTACATGGCAAACATTTCTATGTGCGGATATAAATGGATGTCAAATAAAAATACCCTGTAGTTGTTTAAGTAGATAACAAGGGGCCATTTATCACTGTGGCACCATGTTAGAAACGTTAATCATGGCAAAAGATATAACTGCGTTTTAGCGGTTGTTGCGTTCCTTTTCCTTTAAATTTGCCGACATGGAGGAGCACGTGAAGAAAGTTTAACTAGTGGCTGCGACGTATATCGACCAGCGGCAAGTAGTGACTACATTTGCGCTCAAAATTGACTCGTATCTTCCTTACCGTCTACCTATACTATTGACAGGTACAGTAGGGCTAGAAATAAGTGTAGGCAAGACCTAAAAGATGCTCGGCTCAAATTCTAAGAAGGGTTAGAGGAAGAAGCTACAGAGAATCCAAACAGACACAGCGCTTATGTCCAAATGTGCTGCGGTTCAAACATGTAAATTCCAGTATTGATGCGTGATGACGCTACTCATGTGCATACGGACTATGATAAGGTCTGCGCACTTGGTAGACAAGATGCGGCAGCATTTTTAGAGGCAACTTCTTTGACAGGCTTTGAGCTGGTTGGCACGATCCCAGAGGATTCAGATTTATCTGAATTGATTGCAGCGGAGACGGAAGTTCGTAGGCTGTTACAAGGGCCGAACAATTCTAAGGCCTCTGGGTCTGATTTACTGCACCCGAAATTGTTGCGTGACATGGCTGCGGAACTACGTGGACCGCTCGCTATGGTGTTTCAGAAATCGCTGAAAGCTGTGCATTGTATTCCGAATGAAAGTAAGTTGTCATCGACCCCATCCTCAGAAATCGGGACAGGAGTCTGCTGCAAATTTCAGGCCAGGTGGCCTCACGAGTGTAGTAGTCAAACTTCTCGATAAACTGTTGAGTATCCTTGGAACGTCATCTGAGTAGATTTAATCTACCTAGCAACGTACAACACGGATTCCGGAAGGGAGTTTCGAGTCTACAGAACTTACTGGTAGCTCGCGAAAGTTGGGCGGATGCAGTGGATAACGGCCACGCACTGGACCTACTTTACGTCGACTTTTTGAGGGCATTTGACAAAGTACTCTATTTGAGGCTCGCGCAAAAGATGACCTCCTACGGGGTAACTGAACACCCCCTTCATTGGGTGAATGCCATCTTGGAGGGTAGAGAACAGTGTGTACGGGTAGGCCAGGGTCTTTAGTTTAGACAGTCTGTCCTCAGTGGCGTATCGCAGGGCTCGGCCCTTGTACCACTGCGATGCTGTTTCTATGCGAATGACCTACCCGCGGAGCTTGAGGTGCCATCGCTGCCATTTGTTGATGACTTAAAGCTGTGCAAAATTTACGATGTTTCTGGGGGTTCCGAAGCCATTCCACGAGCATTAGTTAGGATTTGGGAGAGCTGCACCTTATGGTTACTGCCAATAAATCAGGCTGAGTGATCCGTTCTTCGGAATGGAGTAGGTTTCCCTCCTAGGAAGTACTTGGTCGGCCAGGCTGACCTAGGCGTCGTAATCTCTTCGGCTTTACAATCCGAAGACAAATGGAAGAAGGCCGCAAGCAGAGGTTTCCGCATGTTGTGGTTAATACGACATTCTTTCGGAGGCATGACGGGCGGCATTTTTAAAAGAATGTTCTTGGATTTCTTTCGGCCTCATCTGGAATACTGCGCCCAGGCTTGTGCACCTTGCCTCGTCCGGGACAAAATGGAGCTAGAGAGGGATTTGCGGGTGAATACTAGATTAGTTGAGGGCTTACGGGGACGGACGTACCATGCTCGTGTACATAGTTTGGGAATGCATTCAATACACTTCCGAAGGCTAAGAGTGGACCTAATCCTGACCTGTCGTATCTTATCTCGAAAGATTGGTCCAGGTTTAGCTGAGCTATTAAGCCCCGCGAAATTATCAATTCAACGCGGTCACTCCTTGAAGCTAGACAAACCGCCGTCTGATCGGTTTAGGGCGGAAATCCGGCTGTCACGTAGAGTCATCGAGCGCTGGAACATGCTTCCGAATGTTATCAGGGAATCTACGGTTAAGGGGTTTGAGCGGCGGCTTGGCGCTCTTGGGTAGCAACACGAAACCTTTCCATTTTCCTGAGTAACTCGCATCTTCGTACTTCAAGTTTCTTTGTTCTACACACGTTGGTGTTATTTTCTTTTTTAAAGGGCACTTCTTATGCTGCACCTTCGATTTCTCCTCCTATCCTTTGCTTACTTTATATGACTGTTACAGCAAGGACTTCTGGGTAGGAAACTTGGGCAATAACTGGTTGCCCGTAGCGCGATAGGGGTGCTCCGTTTTAGGTCCATCAATAACTGAGCACTTCCTCCATTCCTCACTCAGGTATCCGCTCAAGATGGAACCCTCACGGGATTCTCCTATCGTTCGTCCCATCTGAACTTGAACTTGTACTAACGGACAGGGTGAACATTTACTTGATCACAGCGGCTTTAAGATCGCTGTCATCTTGACGAGCGTTTTTGACCCACCAGCTAGCGCTTCCACTTTCCGGTCGCTGAGCCACTTGGAAAAGGCAATTTAGAAGCTTGATTCTGGTGTTTCGCCCGCAAACAATGGAAGGCATTAAACTTGGCCTGAGAGAAATATGGTTGGCCAAGTTCCCTCGTTTACTTGTGCCTACTCCTTTCAGTCTTTATCCACGTGAAGGAAAGGTATTAAGGTACATTCACATGCAGTGCCCTTACTGCTATTCTTTCTTTTTATAGTATAAAAGCAAGAACCGATTTTCACTTTGATTTACTGGGAGCACTTCTCACTTATTGGAACATGAAACGGGATGCTGCTTGAGTTAAAGCGTATTTTGTCCCTGTATCCACTGTCCTGAACCTTTGCGGTTTCTAAAGCTTTGGATGGCTACTTGTCTTTTGATCACTGGACGGTAACCAGTTACTCGCCGCTTACGCTCCATTAATCATTGGCAAACATTGCATTTACTTTGACTTCTGTAAGTTGATCATTTCGGTGGAACTTGTCCGCGTGCCCTCGGTTTCTTGGTTGTTGTGCCTCTATTGTTGTGCAAAGAACCTGTCGTCCCGTGCTTGGAGATCACGTTTACTTTGTTTCGCCCGTTACGTTTTGGTGAGTCCATTTCAATACACACGTAGACACTTGCTATTTCCGATTGCTCCTTTCATAGATTGCATACCTGGTCACCGTAAACCGGTTCACAACTCTTGCTAATCTCTTACACTTATTTGCCTTTCTAAAGCTTCTGTCGAGATGTTTGTGAGTGCAGTCCTAACTCTTTGTGTTCAGCCGACGATTGGTTTATTATATATGATAACGCGGCTTATCTCAAAGCGGTTACAGACTTGACTGGGGGCCTGGAATGCGGTGTTTTTGGCATTGGTTCCTAGGGTACTGTACTGATTTATATCTGTCTCAGTATGCACCAATATCTAGTAGCGAAAGCATGCAGCACAGTTGTATTGCATGCTGTGTGCGTAGCACTTAGACGTATACGCCAGTAACTGGCAGTCCGATGTCGCTGGAAAGCCTGATGGCTGTTGTGTTTGCTGGACGGGAAATCTTGCTTTGTTACGTTTCTGGACTGCTTGTGTCGCCGGCAGGAGGCAGTGGAGGATACAATTTGCTGGACCCGGCGTTTGTCTACTCACGGTCTACTGTCAGTACACATTTAGTAGCTACACTGTTGGCGACGAACACTCAGATACCGTGATTGCTTCGTCTGTTAGCCAGGGAGAAAATCGTGATTCTGCCTAGTCAAGTTAAAGGGGAAGAGGGTTTAACTTGTAAAACCCACGACGGTTGTACCATGTCCTTCGGGTGCCGTATCCCCATTCCCCTCCATCTCTACTACAGCTGTGTCATCAAAGATTGATCCTTTTACGACGTTGGTATCTAAACATTCAGACACTATTTCGAAACCGCCAACGTCAACAGGGCTTTTGGTAAGTACTAGGAGTTGCTCAAACTCGTATACTAATCCTTATAGTACTCATTAGTAGCAGGATTTTAGTTGTAAATCTGATAAGGCTCTGCTATGTAGCTTGTGAGCTGTTGGGATGAAAGCCTTTTCAGATCGTATACTAATTGCAGCGTTAGTTTCAGTATCGCCATTAAGTCATGCTGTTGTTCTAAAGTAGCGTATGCAAGGTGATCATCGTTTCTTTAAGATATGCTTTACCAACCTTTACTGCCTGGCATTTCCGGCGTCACTGTGTGAATACTTACCAGGCTACGTAGCTTGTCGACCGAGAAAGCTGCTGCGTGTTGTTCGGTCGCTCTAGCGTTACGCAAAGCTCTTCTATATTTTGCCTTTATACTCAGAGGCACTGGTATCATGTTGCACGTAGATCTCGCTTTGACGGAGACGTAGAATGGGCGGGGGTTGGGCGATAGTGAAGCCCGTCGTGAAGCGGCAGAAAAGATCTCCTAGTTGGTTTTCGGCTGGTTTCCGATGGGGTGCGATCCCGGGCTACTGATACCAAACACATATTGGTGATGTTCAATAGTTCTTACGTTCTGCGAAACAAGCTCTGCCAAATAAAAGCCTTTGTTGACAACTGTGGTGCAAATGATCATGCGTTCCCTGATACGCGGTTGTCCACCGAGGTCACGCAGACTGAAGTGTGTTTATCGGTCTACGCACTACTGTGGTGCGTGCGCCATCACAATAAGTGTGGATCTTTCCGTGGCGCAATGGCGCGCGTGCTCCATTGATACATTAAGCTATGCCCGGTGGTGCATTTTACCTTTAGAGCCACTCATATTGGATTCGTCATTGTTTAAGGACCAGACAAACAGCAGCCAGTTTGGGGATGGAATGAGATGGCTCTTTGCTCCTTGAAATGGACTCCTTGTAGCCCAACTCCGGATCCGCTGCTTTGCGATCAGGCTTTATGAACCATCGGCTTTGGTTGAGAACCCTGGTCCATTTCATGTCTAGGCCTGGGCAACCTGACAGTACCCTGCCTACGCAATGCAATGAATAGCTCTTCACATTTTTCTGAAGGTCTGGCCAACGCACAACATAATCCACGGGGTTTTATCTGCTGCATCGAGCAGGTTGGATAGGATTTTGATGCTACGGCTCACACCCACCCATCTTCTTATTCCCCCTCTTACGCTTTTACCTTCTTACCGTCCTGCTCAAGCTCCACTTTTATCCCTTACTTTTCAACCCCCAATTATTGGCCCTCCCCTATCTTATTTTGATGGGCTTTTAACTTTTCTTTTCAATGCACATTTGTATGGGTAACGTCATTCCTGCCATGTCGACAACTTCATGCGCATGCAACCGGCATTCAGTTGGAGCTCTAGATTTACTCTTAGATTGGCATACCTTAAGGTACGCACATTGCTACAGACCGGTCCACAGACAGCAATTGCCCGCAAGTTAAAGACTGAATGTGTGGTAAGTGCCCAGACAGAGAAAGGATTTAAGAAACGATTGGTCAAGTACGTGCTGAGCACGCCTGAAATGCACTGTTTTTGCTGCAGCTGTGAGGATCCCTCGGGAACACACTTAAGCAACGACGTGTCATCCAACAAATGTACGGGAGTGATGGAGGGGCACTGGTTTTCTCTTCCTCTCTCTACGAAGCTATGAACTCCATCCATTTCCGCTGATTTATTGGATACCTACATACAAGGCCCGAGCTCTGTGCTAACTTCAGGTGACACCGGTAGCACTTTCTCATTGCGCCTGTCCGGTGTCCATACAGTTTCGAGCAGCCGCCAAGCCGGTGTTGGTATTGCCCAGGGTTTGCTTAGGCCATCCGTTACCGGTGGCTCAGCTGGCTTGCACCTGCTGCATTTTATTCACTTTTTTCCTTTAGGTATTGTGCCATAGAAGCTGTAGTTCTCACCCCTAGCTAATGTGTATTATGATGCCAATGATGGTGTGACTGCAGCTTCGGTCGCCGCGCAGGTAGAGTTGTTTTGTACATCAACTCAGCCTTTACTGGCTTGACAACGTATATTTTGCGCACTCGTAGTTTCCTTTTATATTTCATCCGTGCAACTGAAAGTTGTGTTGGTCGATGGAAGCTCGATAGGTTTGAGTGTGGTCTAGTTGATATTATCCATAAAATTCGACGAATAGGTGTTCATTTATGATGAAATTTATTCGCCCTCACCCGAACTGCCAGAAGTTCTCCTGCGATGCCGTTTCCATTTGTTTTGCTGATGAGTACTGTATCTAGTATTGCATGCCCCGCTGCATCAGTTCGATGAGTTGCCCCTAGGTTTACGTTGGGACAAAACCGTCCCCTTGGACTTTTGCTAATTAATTCCCTGACTCGGCCATGGACGTGGTATACAAATTAGAAGTCGACGTACTGGGGGCTTTTGTTAGCTTACCTGTGCTAGTAACAGGACGATCGTTGGGCGGAGGCCTTCATTATCCTTAGAACCTGCCCTGACCTCGCGGTGTTAACGACCACGCTCGTCAGTACCTTAAGGGTGCTGTTAGTTGCTTGGCGAATAATCGTTCTCACGGGATCCGTTTATATGGCACCCAAAGCAGAGCTGATTTTCTACCAGAGACCAAAGTAAAGTAACGTAATTCATGCTTACAGTTTTTGGGTTGTAGACACTGATGATAAACACACCCAATAACCACCTGCGACTTCAAAGCTTTGAACGTGTCCGCCAGTCGGGCCGCACACATCCGTTTGCTGATTGGAACGCAAATCTGGATGCCAAATGGTTTCCAACTACAACGATCCATTGCGCATGTATTCCGCGTCACTTCAGCTAAGTACACCGCATATATACACCTGGCTTTTAGACCGCCTGTAAACAAGTGCCGCCCGGATTTTTTGTTTGGTTGTGCAATCCAGTCTCGGAGTTGGTGACGCCCTACGTTTTACGGGATACAAACCATTTCTCAGTGTTCAAGACTTGTGGGTTACAAGTAATGTACACGCTCAACCGCAAGGTCGGGGATAGTTGCGAATGTTTTGAACGTCAGAAAATATTGATGCCGTGTGCTCTTCTACTTCGATTAGCCAATGCTGTCCTGATCTTGATCGATTCATTAGTAAGAACATGCAAGAAAAACCCGACCCCGTGCAGGTTCCAACAGCTGAGAAGAAAGAACTATTTATAAGATTACCTTTCAAAGAGACGCAGCCGCCGGACGTATAGCCAGAAGCCTTCCTATAGCCATTAAGTCAACTTTTCCAGAAGCTAAGCTCAAGTGTGCTTTCTCAACGGAACCCTTCATTCGCAATTGCAACAAAGAAAAATTGCCGATGCTGACCGCTTCCATGGTCATTTATCGATTCGAGTGCGCCTGTGGCGCTAATTACATCGGTCGAACGGCTCGCCACTTGTCAAAGCGCATTAATTAACACCTCCCACGCTGGTTGCCTCAAGGCGGTACCTGGGCTATAACTAGCTCTATTATGGCTCATCTAGTTGACAGTGGGCACGAAGTCGATCCAGTCCGCGCTTTTCGAATAGTCTAAAAGGTTCCGCCACTTTAAGCGAAAGGCCTGCGCCTCCATACCCTCGCTACAGCTGAGGCGATCCGTATTCGGTTGTATCAACCGCTTTTGTGTTCACAAAAATACTGATCCATGCTCTCAGCTTACCATGGCCGGAGAAAGGGGACGATTTGGAGGCCGGAAGAAATCATTTGACTAAATCTTTGCCCTGGTGTGCGCTTATCGTTTAGGTTTATTGCTGGTTTATGCCCCCAGTTGGCACGTGATCCAATTTCATTTGAACTGATCGAAACCAAGGTTACTTCCGTTGCTCTTTCCCCATATGTTTGTACAGGTCTGACGAGGAATTCATCAAAAACAATTGTTTACATTCGGTGCCTCGTTCTTGATGACTGAATGGGAATTTTCCGGTTACTGTCAAACATTGATTAACATGTGACACTATACTACGTCTTTTTGTTACCCTTGTACTTGACGCACATCGGTGACCACCATCATCGTGCGTACACAATTGCAGTAATCCTGCTTTACCTTTACGCCGTCTACGTCTATTGATGAGAAACACATCATCCGCCTGTTCGCAAACTAGCGGGTAGCAGCAATGATGTGTGGTAGAAATGGACACCACCTACTTTCGGAAAACAAATGCAGGTAAGATTGTCCGCTCATAAGGTCCGCACTTGTGGTCTGTTTTTCGTCTATGTTGCACCCGTCCATATGCACCCAGTCACAGCTTGCAAGGTAGCACGGCCACGCTAGTTGAGCATGTGTTTCTCACCGAAATCAACGGCTGCTTTATTTCCAGGGATCATCTCCTGGACATATATGTTGTGAAAGGACCACTCCGACTGCCTGGATGTGCACAACCTAGGTATTACTTGAATCTGTAAGTCAAGCTTGCGTTACATCTACGCATATTGGTTTCCTGTGTGTTTGTGGCAAAATTTCCACTGTACCGTTCCTCATTGCTGGCGTGTTGTAGGTCAGTAGCGCAGAAACCGCTCCCCATAATTACCTGAATACGTGGAATCGGTGCAAACGTCCGCCTTGAATTTCATGACAGGTTTCCCCTTCATTACCATGTAGCAGTGCATATGCAGCGATAGGGATGTCAAACATTTGCATACTATGACCCGAAAACTGAACTTAGGTTTGACCCGCGTAAACCTTGTACCAATGACATAGATAAAAGCTCATTGCATGCACGCTTCTTGAAACACCACTCTAGTCCAGGTCGGTTGCTTCGCTCGTAGCAATAATGTCGTCCGCTATGGGATGCGTATGAACCTAATCAATACACCTGGTGGAGGCGCGCTGTGTCTATAGTGCATACGTTCCCAGTGTCCATTTTGTTGCCACTAGGTTAGGACCTATATAGGCCCGTCAGGAAGGCGTGTGAAGCCAACAACTGCTACTTCCATGGTAGCCATATTTATGCAGTTGTCAAAGTACACATATGGAAACAATAAACGACGTTCACGGCTGCGCGTATAGTTCGAAGTATGTTTTATTAGCGGCGTTATGGATGACACCGCTGTGCCGGCAACATGGGCTCAATAAACGCCGGCAGCGTAGTCTGTGGAGCCAACAATGTCCGCTACGCTTGTCGCCATATGGAATTAGACGCTATGAGACAAATATAGGGAGCTGGAGCAAATATTGGTAGTTTACCTCGTGGTAATATTGATGTCAGTGCTTTCGGACGTATTTGTACTAAATAACCGTTAATGGAGGCTCGTAGGTCTACCGGCCATATTGATGTACCTCGGTTGGACATATATAGGATTACGCTAATGAAGCCAACTTCGATACCGGTAAATTTGCTAGCATGCCGCCCATGTTATGGGACTCATAATACTTCTGCGTGCACTGGCCATGCGTGGAAAGCAACGAAGGGAGTCTCCTTAAGTGCCGACCGTAATGTCACCTGAATGGTATTTATTTGAGCTTACTAAGCACCATACACATTGCTATGAATATCCAATGGTATAGCGCCATGTCCCGCTACTTGCAACATCCCGCGTCCTTGGATTTTATTGAGGAGTGCACCGGTGAACGACCATATGGGAAAACGAAACGGTGCTGGAACCTGATTCACGCTTACTTAGAAGTACCTTGTCTACAAGGTCTTGCTCACTTGCATGCCCGCATGCTACACGCTGTTATTTGTCTACCGCAACGCAGTGCCACCCATGTTTACAGGTGAGTTGTGCGGCTTAATCAATTACTTTGCAGCTTAACGATACTCGCTCATGCATCCGTGCTTTACAGCCTACACCGCATATAGCATCACCTGTATCATGTATCACAACTGCCTGCCACGACTTCCGCTTGCCCCTAATTAGTCCGCATTGATAACTGCCTCCGCTTCCCAATTACTCCGTGAACGACCCGGCGGCCCTATCCAGAGCCACACTATGTCCTACAGCCTTATGGCGCATACTTACAAGGCAGTAGTGCCCAAACAAATGCTTGCATGTGCCCCACCACTTGGTTGATAGTTCAGTTGAAGAGTCCGTAATCGTAGACCACATTCCTTGACTTTCTATTACACTTCGGGTTCTTAAGCATAGCCCTTCTATGCCGCGTCAAATTGCCACTAAACCTTTTTCAGTATTGTCATTTTGCGAGTTAGAAGCACTCTAAACACTCCGAATTCAGACGACAGTAGTCGCATATGGTTCGAATGTCTGTTCTCACGCCAAATAAAAACAGTCCAAATTATACATAAGCCTCGATTTGCTGTGGACGTTATTGGTCATGCGCAACCCTTCCAATTCCAATTCATTCAGCATCATCAACGCGAAGTTAAAAATTGCGCGCCTAGTCTCTTCGGTAAATTACCCGTTGTGTTGCAAGAGCCACATTTACGGATAATACAATTCACCACACTGCGTTCATGCGTTTACAACTGTGCCAAGCAAGGCTATGTGGATCATAAGCTCCGTTAAACAATGGGCGTACATGTTCCTACAGATTATTATGCATCAAATTATTCTATGTTCTTTCGTCGTTACACCGTGAGCAGATATCTGCTTACCTAATATAAGTGTTTAATTACCTAAATAACATGTGGAAAAGGTTCAGTGCATGTTGCACACCGGAAGTCACTACACATGGTTACCTTGCAGTTGGCAAGTGCATGTGGCAACAATTATGCCGATGGCCTATTATTACGCCGCATGATTTTTACCAGTGCTGACATTCAACGAAAGAAAGACGTCTCCCTACATAGGGTATGCCGCTTTTACGAGTCACTGAATGCGTTATCACATTTCTTAATTTAAGTCACACTCGTTAACATCCATGTAGACCCCATTAATAAGAATACGTCTACATATATGGACATTATTATTAAATAAATAGGTATATTTCTAGCCCTGCTAGCGGCTGCACTCTTAAAGGTTCAGATCAATCTTTATATTTATCCTATGCTCGTGCAAAGAAATAGGAAAATTTCAATTATATGTTCCTAGTTGTCATTTACAAATGCATTGGCATTGTTTGCTGTACAGCGCATGGGGTCGCAGGCGCCCACCTCGAAATTTTTCTGGTTCCTTCGGGCGATATTGAGCACCCTGCATTTGTTGTGAAAGCTGCGCAGGACTGTAGTTGTGCCGTTTTTCTTTGGAACATGATTCAATTCACTACAACGTCACGTTAAATTCATTTACTTTTATGGTCCACTCAGCCGCCACAATTGTTTGTGCGCATATGGAAGAAAGGAGAGTAGCGAAAGTTAAATGATACGGAAAGTTAACAAATAATTTCAAGAAATGCAGATGAAAATAAAAAGAGTTTTCGAAGTGACATATGAAGGCGGCGTGCTTCGCTAGAAAAATACAAAGTAACAAAAAATGGCTAATCCTTTCTTGCGCTAATATTGCTTTCTGGAGCAAAATTTCAACCAGAAAAAGGAAAACCCGTTTCTAAGGCTAGAATGCTGCTTAACCTAGCACAAAAGTATACTGCTCTTGACATGATTATCCGCTGATTGCGTTGAAATTTAAAACTATGCAATACGCGCAGTATTTTGCGAGTTATTTGCAATCGAATGATGAGGTACGAAAAGGGTTATTCTTCTTTTTGCTAAAAACGGCATTCTGTTTTGCAAGCGGATAGCAGATAAATGAAAAACGAACGTAAAAGGTCGCAAAGCGGTATAGATGCTAAATAGACATAGCCATCTAGGAATGCTCTAACTAGCCCGTAATACCCTGCAACATCTAGGGACTTCGTAGGTGGCCAAAAAGTAAACTTTGCAGGTATACATGACAAGTATACGCAAATAAGCTACAATGTTGCGCTAAAACGCTAGAAATCCAGTAAGGTATATTACGTTTGCATGGGAATTTAGGAGAGCTCATAATTAACCCACGGTTAGAAGGCCTCAGTGTATCATTTTCTGTGGATACTGGACCGCGTAAACAACTAGGAATATAGACTTTAGTATCTTTTATGCTTCTACGCGGTTCTAAAGTTTATATCAAGGTTGCATGAGCCAGGTCTACCTGAGTAACGCAGGCGACCTCTCGGATCAGTTAATACAGTTTGGCTTGGAAAATGCACACATTTCTTATTTAAACATCGCAAGTTTTCGCTCTCATTGCCGATTTGCTGTATTTACGTGGCTATGTCTCCACCGTTAGGGAGCTAGCGGAACCTGTCACTTATAATAAAGAAATTAGTATGGGAACATTTAGTAACATTTAGCCAATTGTTTTGGGGCGTGAAATCCATTTTGCTCTGCGTTGGTGAGCCAGTAACAACGCTACTTCTGGGGATTGAGCTTGCTCGAACATGAGGGATCGTTATACCGCATGTGTTGATGCACACTATTGTGCAGCTCGTGGCTTAACTTCGAGCTATTTCTCTCCAATTTTAAGTTCCGAACCAAGTGCCAGCGGTTTTCCTCAGCTAGCAATGTTAACTAGTACTATGTTCTCACACTGGCCATTTCTGTTGAGGTTTTCGTGTCAAGAGCTGTCCTAGCACCCTAAGCAAAGAATGATAAGGTAGATCGAGAGTAGAATAGTAACAAAAACCAGTGGGAGCTTGTCCTTCACCAGTTATTATGCATAACGCATGGTAGGCTTTGGAGCCAGCTAAAAGATAAACAATACCCAGGCGGCCAAGATAAGAAAAGTTGCGAAGGAAATTTTCTGGTGGTTCAGCCAACCGGTGTGACAGCGGCCTCTCTGTGGTTGTTTAGCTTTCCTACCAGTGAAATGGAATCTGGAATTGCGAGTGTTTTACTAGCAAAAACAGTTAAATAAGACGATCTGGTTTACACTATGCCTACCTACTGGTGTTGCCATTAGTGAAAGGCTTCCGTGTACCAGATAAAGCTAAGCATATGGGGCCAAGAGAGGATAAGTGGAGAGCAAAATGCCTGATTCTTGGGCCTAGAACTTTAAAGTGCTCTCTTTATCAACAGTATGAATGATATATATTAGTTTGCTGTTTACATACTGGTGGCAGTTGGAAACGGCGGAGTACAGTAGCTAGTTCTAAGGCTTAATGAAAAAGTATCAATATGAGCCAGCTAGCAACCGACATTTAAGAAGGCACATAAAGGTCCAGCTAAAGCCAGAATTTAGACGGTTTTGGACAGCCCTAATGCTAACTTTAAGTGTATCGGCAGCAACGAACGCTTTCAACCTCTTATGCAAGGCTTAGGTCTGGTAGGATGACTTTGCTAGCCTTACCTCAAAGGTCATGGGCGTAATATTTTTCCACGGACCCAGTGGTCTAAGAAGTTAAAAAACTGATAAATGTAAAGCTGAACACATACAATGTAGATGTAGATAAGATGTGAGGATTGAAATTCACTTGCACGGATGGCTTCGACATTGCCCTGCCATACCCTATATTAGGAATAACTACGGTTTTGCGTACCTGCCAGTCAGTAGGCTAGGATGTACCGTTTGTTGAAATTTTTAAACATTGATGCAGTGACCATTGAAAGGAGAAGCCGGAGGGTTGTGGATACCAATGGATCCATTCAGACTTTGGATCAACCTGTCAGGGAGAGGGCCGAAGCACGTCAGTAACTAATCAGTATTGGCATTCAGGATTTTAATGTTAGTAACTGTAGGATGCGTGCGACTGATCCGACTGAGACATTCTGGGTCTTGTGAGTGCGGTAATGGATAAGTTAAATGAACAAGGGTCCCTTATGGAGATAATGCATAAGGGTTATTCCTCATTATCCCTTACCGGATGCTTTTGTGGTGACGTCTACTTTTTCCAAAGTGCAGTCATAAGGCGAAATTGTCCTTAGGCGAACTCAAGTAGGTTAGGAAGAGATCGTTGAAGACAGAAGTCATCATGTACTCGGATTGCTATTCGTAAACCCTAGCAAATGTGTTCGACGGATACCGCTAAAGTCTCTAAGGTGATAAGACGGTAACTACAACGAACGTGGATGAGTTTTGAGCTCAAGGTGCTAAGCTGTCATGCACTAAATCGTGGGCGTCCTGAAGCTTCATCATGTCTAGTTTTGAAGATATGGGCTTGCAAATCGCAGACATGGAAGATGCTTTGTGTATTGCTAAAACATAGGAACCTTCGTATCTTCTTCCTGAATAGCTGCAAGCTTTGGCTTTCACTTAATCTGGAAGGCAACCTGTTCCATATATTCACGTACGCAACTAAAAGAAAGGAGATCGCAATCTTCTTTGCCCTTAGCAACGTAATGGCCTGGCCATTGTTTTGGAGTTCAGATTCGGATGCGCTCCTAAGTTTAAGACAAGTGATATTACTGTGCAGCTTTCTATGAATTATCTTATGTAAGAAACGCAGGCTAAGGATAATGCGCCTTTTTCACAGAGACTTAATTTTAAGGTGTTCTCACCTTTGTCGGTAACTCAGCGCTTGGTGCGATGGATTCAACGTCTTCTTAAGGCGCTGCTAAACTTTTCCAAGCAGAAACCGGTCCGACTTCCGTAGGCTGCTGCATATAAACGAGCAATATTCCAGATGTGGTCTGACGTGTCTCTTATAAAGTTCCAGCCTTGCATCTGCGGTTTTTATGTAACGGCGTATGTGGAACGATAATCCCCTTACTGTTGCTACTTGCTAATAACCTTGCTCTGCATAGTTGAGGCCCAAGGAGTAGCGCATGCACAGATCTGTTGCCATGGCATTCTGTTTGATGGTACCGCCGTTTATTGTTAGGGACCGAATAGGGATAGAAAATTTGTACGTCAGAACATTAGATTTTTGAGCGAGGTAGGTCATTTGCCAGTGTTTGCACCAATTTGCATGTGCTGTAAGATCTGTAGGACTAGTTAATACTAGTCCGAGAGGGTGCGCGAAATTAAGCGCAGATGTCAGATGGCAATGGGAGTCGGACACAGCGGACTGTATTCGATGGGTTATAATAAGAAGCCGACGAATGAAGCACGGCGAGAGCGTACACGTGAGCGCGGGAACTTACAAGGCAGTTGTGTGTCGAGCCGGTTGTACGATTAAAACAAGAAGGAGTAATGTACAATCGGTCAACAAGTAAATTGTACATGAAAGATAAGAGTTATCTTTTTGGGCGCTACAGAGCTCCCCCTAAAAGGCTGAACATAGAAAGCCTTCGAAATCGAAAAGGAACGTTGAAACAAAGTTCGTGGGGCAAAATCGTGCCGAGTAAAAATGAGCGTGCGTTCTCGTAAATGAGGGTTCGTCGGAAGTCGGAGTCCGCTGTGCTGTTTATGATTTGTTATTTATTGTATGCTGGGCAGGGTGCAGTTCGGCAAGCCGTTGGAGCGGGCTTGTCGGACTACAAATACTGGCTAGCCCAGAAAAAGGCCGACAGGACCTCAACCTCCGTTGCTGCCAAACGGTGCGCTTAGGATTGGTCTCTCCCCCGCCGCATCAAGCCTCGCGCCAAAACGACCCTCGTCCGCGAAGAAACGATCCTCGTCCCGCGGAGAAGCGACCTTCGTCCCACGGGGAAACGACTAGTGTTGGCGTCAGGGTCCTCGAAAACATTTCTGGTGTGGGCCAGTCGATCGAAGGGGAGGTTTGGGGCAAGTAGCGACGAGAAAATAGAAAAACCCGCGCAGAAAACGCCAAGAAGAACAAACGAACGATCTGCGTACTTAAATATTTTTGGTTCTTAAATAAATAAATATACAAATAAATAAACGTTTATTCTCGACAATGCGAGACACACCAGTACAGACATGATCATGATTAGCTAACATAGTGTGATCAACATGTACAGAGTACATGTTTGGCATAACATTAAATGTAAGTGTATGGGTGTATATATGTATATAATTGTCTATGAATGTAGCTTGCATTTTTGAAGGTGCCGCAGAATTCTTGACTGTTATCGGTAGGAATGTGAGAATAAGCGATCGATGTCCGTGAGTTGGATAGCATTTTCCGGATGTCCACGGCCCAGTGACTTTATTTTGTGGCGAGTCACATCCGCCACGTCACAGTGTTGATAAGCAGACATTTGTGGCTTTTTATAGGGAGAACGCTTGCCGGGCGAAAACCCACCACGTCCTGGAACACTGCCGCCGAACTATTTGCTGGAACGAGTTAAACCCGAACCACCCAGCTGGCTCCACGTTTGTTTTCAAAACGTTAATCGACTAAAATGGGGCAAATGTATAAAAATCCACAAAGCTAACAAACTACAAGGTCAAGGCCACCCTGACAGGTAGGTTCGTTTCGCTCTCGACGGGAGCTGGGCTCTAACCAAGGGCGGAATTTTGGTTACGGGCCGAGGTTAAATGGAACAGCATGTGTCAATTTGGCAATGGCGAGCGTTAAGAAATAATTAAAGAGGTTTTAATAATAAAATGGAATGCACTTAGTATATTTATATGGAGGTTAAGTTAAGTTAAGTTAAGTAAATTTTGTACCGGGTTCGAGTAACCACTGACCGCTTATAAAAGGCCGTCGCAGTAGCCTGCTGAAATTTCTTCACCTCCTGTTCCATGTCCGCAAATGATCGCGAATATATAATTTCACCAAACGATTAAACGAAGAAAGATCGTCCACCATGATGGCAGCTTCCAACGACGCGCCGCGGCTCATAACTGCACTTCGTTAGCTACTTGAACAACAACAGTGTTAAAATCTACAAACTTTAATATTACCACGTACAATAAAGGCTCCTGAAACTCTTCATTATACACCACACAACATCAATAAGCAACATAGTCCACATGTAACATGGCGTACCAAACCACCCTCACCAAATTATCAGCAAAACACTTTGGTTAGAATCCCGGTCCGGCTCTCGACTGGTTGTATCTGTGTGCGACTTATACATCTGGTACAGTCTATCATCTGCCTACTAGAGAGCTTTTGTATCTACGCTGATATTTATCAGACTTCCGCCATCTGGTATTTTCCTTGGCAATATCGTTGTCCCTTATTTGTTACTTCTCCCCTTTCCTTTACTATTTTCCTTCGTAGCTGACTCTCTAACTTGGTCTCAAATGCTTGCGGTAAAAAGAGGAATACCTACTAGCCGTCGTGTAAACAAAGGGAGTAAAATGGGGGGCAATACAGCGACCAACGTGACCATGCCATGCTCCGTTAGGGTGATGGACGTATTTTCTTCTATGCGCCGAGAAATCGCGCAGCTGCAAGAGGGATTGGCGAGTATGAAAGTGACCTTTAACAGCTCACAGCCAATAGCAGGGCGTATAGTGGCTATTACAAGCCTAGTTCACCCTGGCAATGTACTGGATGAAAAGTGCTCCGAGATTTCCATGCGCTTCCTCAATGCTATTAGTACTGAGGTCATGGACCGGATAAAATGCCTCACGAAGGTAGTGGTTTATAATGTATCTGCCCGTTTAAAAGTTCACACCATCAAGTAGGTACTGATGGATATCTGCGGTCTAGAAAGTAATTTAATCAGTTGCACCAGACTGAGGAAAACGGCTATTAAAAACCAATGTCCCGTGCTATTCAGGTTTGATACAGAGCGTTCGGCCCGTAAATTCCTGTCATACCAAAGAGACTTCCGGTCGCGCACAATCTTTGTTCAGTTAAAATTAATGAATGCAAAGACAGCAATGCAACGCCGTTACGAAAAGCTTTTTGCATCCAAGCCTACTAATGAGCGGACTCCTGGCATATCTTCTGATCCTCTGCAGGATTTTGTCACCCCGGAGGCCTCCCACATAGTTGATTTAGATGTCTCAGAGGATATAGCTCAGGGTGAGATCAAGCAAATGGTACAAAACCATTGCTCGGTGGCAGAAATGCTAAAAGTGGAGGTTATGGATACCCATGACCCAAAGCGACTTTGGGAGATAGGCAGTTGTCCTGAGAAGAAACCCGGGACTTGTTCGCCTACATCCGAGTTTCCACTCGGTTGTACAGATCGTCCCAATGGACCAGGAGGGCAAGTCGCAGAGGCCTCATTCTCAAAGACGACCAAGCAGCAAGCTGCGCCTTGCCACCTGAAGTACTCCAATTTGGTCGGCGAGCATCTAGTATGTCACCTGTCTGGAACCGACACACGCCGGCTCCTCCAACTAAACGGCCTCCCGAGCAAAATACACCATACTGCTCGCCTGCTACGGCCATACCGTTCATTTCTGCGTCAGAAACAGCCAAGGCGGAAGCCGCACTGCACACGGGTACCAAAGGAAGAAATACTACGTTTAGTACTATTGCGTTTAACGTTCCTGATGACACATCCATGGAAGTGTTCAGGAGCTGGATTCTTGAGGTCAATGGAATCCAAGGAAACCCACTAGAGGTTGTGCGACTGAACAAAAGAATAAGTAAATTCGCGGCGCCACTCGAATTAAGTACTAGGGACGAATCAACTCTCCGAAGTATAATGACAAGTTTGAAGAGCTGCGTAGTAGAGCAGAGCTGAAACAGCTATATTTTGGGCCACTGAGGGTGAACCGACGAGGGGGCCATCACACTTCGAGCCTGGAGATCGGGTTTCTCACACCCATAGTGATCTACAGGTTCCCATTCTATTCTCGTCACAGAAGCCACACACATGAGCTTGAACCAAAATTTCCACCTGAAGCGACGATGGCACCCAGAGCCAAACGGCCCCGCGTAAGGATGACTCCGAAAAAAGCACCGAAGGCAGCTACCCAACCCTCATACACTCACGAAACAGCAAAGTGTGTGGCATCCCCCCAGCCGACATCCGAAGGGGGTATTTGGCCGTATACTACCCAGGTACTTAACGTACCCGAGGATCTTTCTTTGGATGCATTTACGAGAGCTATCCTTGCAGTATTTGGGTTGGCAACACTTTCGGTACGTGTTGAGAGACTACCTAAAAGAAGTAGTAAATTCCATGCACCGATCAAAATATATTTTATGGATGAAGCAACTTTAAATACCGTCGTAACAAACTTTGAACAACTACGCAGTACAACTATGATGGATCAACGTTTTCTCAAACCGCGAAAGCTAGCGGTAATGAAAATAGCCAGCGGTAACAGGGAAAAAATCACACGTCCCATATCCACACACCGGACTTCCGCAGCTAGTACATCACCCAATATTATTCAAGGTTCTTCTCACCATGTTCCAGATTGTCCGGACTCTGGAGTACCTACCTTATCCCACCGGTTGTTACAGCCACAACAACTACCTGAGCGGGCAAATTCCCTTCTTTCTACACCACATCACGCGCCTTTTTTATCCCAGGTAGGGATGAGCCGCGACAAGCTCATCCCGACACCCAATACGTCACCAACGGAAAGCACGCTCTTACTTCCTTTGACCCAGTTCCTACAGCTTCTACAGATGGCCCAGTAGCTCTTCGTGCTCCCTTTATGTCATCCATAAAACTGGGAGACACTGGCCAACTTTTCTCCATTATACTCATAAATGCCAGGTCGCTGAACAACAAGATGCATATGCTACGCCCTTTTGCTATCCTTGCTGCGCCTGATGCAATACTAGTCACCGAAACATGGTTTGGTGCCTTTAGGTTTGATGATTCCTTTTTCATTCAAGGTTACCAGCTGTATACACATTCGCGTACACACAAACGAGATGGAGGGTGTGATATTTATCTGAAGCGAAATTTCTCTGCTGGTATCAAAGTCCTAGATAACACCGAAATATTGGACTCTATATGGATAACGGTTGATGCCATGGGACCCAAGTTACTACTTGGGTGCATTTACAGGGCTCCTGGTACATCACCTGTGAGTGACAAAGCGCTAATAACTACTTTTGAGCTAGCTGCGAGCCATCCATGTGCATGCAAGCTAGTGGCGGGCGACTTCAATCTTCCTGATATCCAGTGGTTTCCACCCACTGCCCCAGCGAAGTATGGTGGGCTATTAGCCTGCATCAACTTGGGAGGATGGGTGCAGCATGTATCAACGCCGATCAGGTCCAAACACCTGTTAGACCCGATATTTACACTGGGTATATCCAATATACGTGCATCTGTAGGCCTAGAGTTTCCGGGGAGCGACCACAGTGTGGCATACTGCTCGCTGTTTGCAAACATCCCGGCAATCTGTATGAGTAGATCAGAGGCCATTGAGATATGCAGGCCGATAAGCTCCATAGACTGGCCCACATTTGTCACGATTATTTGAGCAAGGAACGGGGAAAAGTTCTTTCTGTCTGACTCCCTGGAGCAATCGTCGGCAATATTTTATGGCGAACTGCACTGTTGCCTAGACCTATTGGCTCCATTTACTCCTTTAAATAAAAGTTCAGGAAAAATTAGGAGGCAAACTAAGCTGTATGCAAGGTTGAGGCAACTACGACGTTCCTACTACAAGACGTTCAACTTTGCACATGTGCTGAGAGCCAACGAGATTGCGAGCGAGCTATCGTCCAGGTCCGTATTGATTAAAACATCCCAAGAAAGAGCAGCCATGGCCAGTGCAAACAAAGCCAAGCACCTCAGCTGGCTGCTGCGTTCTCGCACTCCTCTTTATGGAGCAAAGATCACTTCCATACGCGTCGGCCCTTGCAAAGCAAGTGAAGATCCACGGACTATATGTGAAATGTTCAACTCTTACTTCAAAGAGTCCCAGTGTGAAGAACTGTCCCGGTCACTACTGAGCTGGATGTGCCTACAAACCAGCTGCTCTCCACGGTTCAGTTCGATCTAAAAGGCATCCGTTCCGCTATCAAAACCATAAAACCATCCACCGAACTTGGTCCCGATGGAATTACACCCATACTACTTAAGAATGGGGGCGATGACCTCTCCATACTTTTCTTGAAACTCTTCACACTCTCTATGGAGAAGGGCCAATACCCATTGGCTTGGAAGCACTCTGTCGTCACACCGCGCCATAAAGGTGGCTCCGTACAGGAAGTCAGCAATTACCGACCCATAAACTACACATCTATTCTCTCACGTGTGATGGAGAAATCGGTTAAGCGTGCGCTTATAGCCTGCTTGAATGCAGGAGGCCACGTTAGCAGGTCACAGCATGGTTTTCTAAGCGCACGATCCTGCGCAACCTGCCAGCTTGATGTTCTCAACCTGTTCACTGGCGCGATTGATTCAGGTCTGGCGATTATTACGCTATACCTCGATATACAAAGGGCGTTCGATAGGGTCCCCCATAAACGCCTATTACATAAGCTCAAGGCTTACGGTGTTGACAAACCTCTGCTTGGCTGCCTTAAATCCTACCTAACCGGGCGTACGCAGTCCGTGAATGTAGCACACTTTGAGTCTATCCCTGTCACCGTTTCCAGCGGTGTTGTGCAAGGCAGCGTGCTTGGACCAACCCTGTTTTTGATTTATGTGAACGACACCTGTAGCAGCCTGCGCCATGGTCGCCCATTCCTCTTTGCTGACGATATAAAGGTCGTATATGTCTTCCCACCACACGCCAAAGTATCCGCGCTACAAGAGATCCGTGAAGACCTGAAGACCTTAGAGTCCTGGTGTCAAAATTGGCAAATGACATTCTCTGCTGATAAATCAAGTATTCTGACCCACAAATGGTCCATATCGGATGGTGCGTTTACGTTGAATGGTACGCCTATCCAACTAGAAGCGTTAGCTACTGACCTAGGTATTCGCTATTCTATGGCCCTCAACTTTTCAGAGAATGTGCAGTATCGGGTAGCAAAGCACGCAGAATGGTCTTCCACATAGGCCGCCACATTAACTCGGCTGAAGCACGGTTGGAGCTTTACCGCAGTCATGTTCGTCCGCAGCTGGAATACTGCCCCTTCATCTTCATTAATTTGCGGAAATCAGACCGCATGTTGCGCGAAAAGGCTCAGCGGCGGTTTACCAAAATAGTAGCCCCACAAGGCCTAGCGCTTAGTTACCTACAGAGGTGTAACCATCTCAAACTCCAGCCTCTATGGCTGCGGCGCATTATCTTAAACCTGTGCTTCTTACATAAGTTAATATACCAAGCGGTGCACACTGATATCCCCAGCCTGACACTGAGAAGAGGATCAGAATTCAACCTCCGAAACAAGCACTGCACAGTTGCCCCGCCGCCAGCGAGGAAGAAACTACGTTCACGTTTCTTCCTTGTCGCTTATGTAAATATCTGGAACAAATTACCTTCACAGCTGCGGGAGATTCACAATCCACAGGCTTTCAAGCAGGCGGTACGAAAGTTTATGTGCCTGGATAACATAAGACGCCTTTTCAACATCTGTGATTCTGATGACAACCTTTTTGAGACCGGCCCCGATGGGGCATAGATCGCAATTTGGTCTACTCTGGCGCAACTTTGTATTGCGCTCAACTAGGCTTCATGACAGGAGCATCTTGGGCTCACAGGTCCTCCCCATACTTTGTGGTCTCTGTGACACCACGTGAGAGATCTCGGCCCTATCGGTTGCACGCATCTTACAGATGTTAGGACTGCTAATCCGACCACAAAAGGTATTCAGCCTACCCCAGTAGTAGCTGAGCGCTTTACTGGCGCCCACCGACACTTAGTTAAATAGGAAGTCTTGAAATAGTAGACGCTACCGCAAAGG
This sequence comes from Dicrocoelium dendriticum, assembly GCA_944474145.2. Taxonomy (NCBI): domain Eukaryota; kingdom Metazoa; phylum Platyhelminthes; class Trematoda; order Plagiorchiida; family Dicrocoeliidae; genus Dicrocoelium; species Dicrocoelium dendriticum. Next base: position 25,136,136 of record OX104071.1, read on the forward strand.
CAACCTGGAAACACTAATCGGTAGCTCAAATCCTTTGAAAGCTCCTTCTCGACGTCCAGTTTCTTACTGCTCAACAGATCAGCACGTAAAGCAGCCTTGTACTATTGAATGGGAACATCGTAAGCCTGTAGGCGCTGACCAGGTAGGATATTGCATAGCAATGGGGAAGCAATCCGAACGGACACACTTTACTTCACTCCTTCCTTCTCTTCTACACTTTGGTTCCTTCGTCTCCATCTTTACCCCTTAGTATTTCCCAAATACCCAGTCCACTTGGTCTCTTGCGAATACTTATACTTGTGACCCATGAGTCACGTCTACTAAAAACATTTTAACAACATTAAACCTCATATAAAATGCCAGGTTCTAGCGTTGTTTTCCACACATATGGTGCACCCGTAAGTTACCGTTTATCTGTCTAAAATAGTCGTATAAATTGCCTGCTTTATAGGTATTTCTACTAGCCTACTTAATCGGCATCTACTAGTTGCCCATAACCGATGCCCTCCCCTAGGTTTAAGTACTCGCTACTTTTCACCGCTGATTATATAACAGGGCCACCTACCCACCTCGAAGACAATATCACCATAACCTATATTCAGGCATTTACTCTCCACTTAAGTTTTCTTGGCCCCTACATTTAGTTTTATCTGAGTTATACGTATGCCTATCACTATTGGAAACGCTGGTAGACAGGCATTATAAAAAACCAGATCCTTTTCTTCAATCCTTTAGGCTTGCACAACAATTTTCCGGATTCCCTTTCTTTGGCAAAAAGCTAACCATGCGGCAGTGAGGCCGCTGTCACCCGGAAAGCTAGACACCCAGATAGCTTGACCACCACTTCTTCTTTCCTTGGCCGTTCGTACGTAATTTTAACCTTTACCTGGCTCCAAAGCCTACCATACGTAATGCGTAATGGTGGGTGAACAACCAGCTCCCACTTGTTTTCCGTTATCTTCTCTGCTTGCGTTATATTATTGTTCATTCATTTGGCCTGACAATGTGGAAGCTTCCCACCAGGAAACCTCCAAGTTAATAGCTGTTGTGATCTCCCAGTTTTCTATTACCTTACACAGGTGAATATCACCTGCAATTGCATCGGACTCCCAACCAAGCGAGTTAGAGCTCAAAATAGCAACGCGATGCAGAAATGGTGTGCTTTAACACATGAGGCTTAATAATCCGTCACAAACGAGAAAGTGCAACCTCTATAAGATGAGGTGATCATGCCTAACCAAAGCGGCATTCGTGGTATTTCCCACCTGAATGCATTTCGCTAATTTTTTGGACACTTATTTCTCTATTATCAATAGAAGACATCTCTAGCTCATTAGCATTGGTGGCACATTCATTAAGATATATAACATAAACGCAAAGTGCTGAAACTGATGATGTTTCTCCAGGGTACGATTGCGTTATTCTGGTCCAACACCACAGGCACTTGCATCCGACTCTCAGCTAAGAGAAATAGAGCTCTAAACTAGCAACTTAATGCACAGTCGTGTGCTTTAGCACCTGTGGCCCACTAATCAGTCATGCTTGAGATGGTGCAACCCCCAAAAGAAGTGGTATTCGTGTCTAACCAAAGCGGAGCCCAAGGTGTTTCTCACCTAGACACATTTTGTGAATTTTCTCACATTAGTTTTTTATTATCACTGGAAGACCACCGTGGCTCATTAGTGTCAGTGATACAACCATAACAACGTATAAAATAGCCTCAAAGAGTCGAAACTGGTAATATTTCTGCAGGAAATGCTTGCGTTATCCTAGTTCAGACTGGGCAAATGAGTTTTATGTTCCCTTGTCTTATTCATATGGACTCAGCTCATGCGGCTTTGGTATAATTTTCGCATCTACATCGGAGCATTAAAAACGTTGAATTACACATTCATAGTGGATTCTGCGGCCCAATATACTCTGAAAATCGCACATGGTCGCATTCTGGCTGTCTGCTAACTACACCATATCCTGTGCTGTTCTACCTATATAATAATTCTTACAGCCTACCTAGTATTGCCCTAAAACCTTTCCGTCTGTTTTCCCAACTTTTACTACGTTTACTGAGAAAGTATGCTTTTCCGCCCACTGCGTCATACTTCGCCACTGCAGCGAACTACACGTTATCTTAGGCATTCCCAGTTACTACTCCATTTTCGGAACTTATTACGCCTAGCCGTTTTTGTATTATTTCTTTATTTTTTCTATATCTGCTTCCAAAGCAGAACGTGAATTTAGCGGAGGCTCGAAAATGGCGCTATCCGCCGCCGACCGCAAAAATGCAAATATCTCCATAACCACTGCACCTAGCTTAATTATTTTACCTTTGTCGTAACCAGCGCATAGGGTTTGTTCTAGACCACTCATTGTTGTCCCGTTTAAGTTAACATTTAGGCTCCAAAACGGCGTTGATTCCGCTGGTTTGGAGATTTATACGTTGAAATTCTCGCCAGGTTTGCGGTTCTGGTATGCTGTTTTTGGGCTATATTTTGGCTCCATTTTCAGTCGCACTTTTCTAAGAAAAGCTAAATTGTTAGCCACTACTGTTATTTTCTTTCTTTCCACCCTCCACTTTTGCGAT
>OX104071.1:25139215-25170088 GCA_944474145.2 Dicrocoelium dendriticum
GGGACCCAGTTATGTACGCAGAATAATCGTCCCAACAGTCACGACCCAGGAAGTTATGCGACGCATACACGAGGAATTAGGTCACGCAGGACAAAACAAAATCGAGGCCGCAATCCGACGTCGTTTTTGGTGGCCTCATTTGCAATGTGATATCGCCATTTGCTGCCAAGCATGCCCTGACTGTGCAAGAATCTAGAACCCAGCAAATAACCTTCGTGGTCCGCTTCAGCCGATGACAGCTGGGTTTCCTAATGAGATAGTGGGCATTGACATCATCGGCTCCTTGCCAGAAACAGCACGAGGTTATCATCATGTCTTGGTTATGGTGAATTACTTCACAAAGTGGTGCGAAGTCGTACCGCTGCGTAACGTGGACGCGTGGAGTATAGCGAAGGCTTTTTTTAGCAACTGGGTGGCAAGGTGGGGAGCATCCTATCAGTTACATTCGGACCGAGGAGCAAATTTCGAGAGTGTACTGATGAGGGAAAGGTGTCACATATTCGGAATTTGGAAAACACGCACGACTGCATATCACCCGGAAGGGAACAGTTTAGTTGAGCGCACCAACCGTACATTGAAGATGCTGTTTAAGTCATTTTTGAATGAGGAGACGCCCCGAGAATGGGATACAAATTTACCCAAATGTATGTTGGCGTATCGCGCCTCCGTCCATTCCGCCACGGGTCAGACACCACCCCTCATGATGACGGGGCGCGAACTACGATTACCTTCAGCTACGCTGTTGCTGACCTCTTATCCCGAACCTCTAATTGCGACCGACCATATACTTCGGATGCAGTCTAGTCTGGTCCGCGTACATCAGTTGGCACAGTCTCATTTAAAAGCAGCGCAGCGCTATCAAAAGGCATACTTCGACAGAAAGGCTTTTGGGAGTCCGTGCAAGCCTGGTGATGCGGTCTGGCTGAAGGCTTTCGCGACACCAGCAGGCGTCCCGGCCAAGTTCCGCCGCGGTTTGGAGAGGCCATATGTGGTACAGGATGTATTATCGGACATAGCGCATGGAATCATGAAACCTGGTGCGCCTGCCTCATCCACCGTCGTACATTTCAACCGGCTAAAACCGGTGGGGAAATCCATGGCGCTGAGGACAGTGTCTGACGACCAAGGGGATAACGTAGCATATCACGAAGCGTTTGGTTGCCGACTAACACTTTGTCTTTTTCGGTTTTAGAACAACTGGCACACAAATTCCGAAGCGACCATTTAAGACAACAGAAAGCCGAGGATTGCACGGACAACTAGTGTTGTTTGATCCACCCCTTCTTCCCTCGGTTTCCCATGACGTGACCTTGACTGTAACCTGACTGCTCGTTCTTCTCCCGCGCACAACTGTTCCCTGTTCTTCTTGTGGGTGAGGACGCGTGTTCCCCTGTCTCTGTTGCTGTTGTTTTCTTCGGAATCGTTCCTTCTTCCCACCAACACTGTGGAATAAAACTCCTACTGGTTATTGGTTCTCATTTGTGCGTGAACTCACATTTCCGCCTCGACGTCTGTTACAAATAGGTCTAACGTAGACCTATGTTATTGGATAAGTATATAGTAACTTCCGTTAATCAGAAAATAAATAGAAACCTTTTTAAGGGATTGTATGAAGACTGATACACCTAAAGTGAACGGGGAATGCATGTTATGCTTACCTCACATGCTCCTATGTGATTTCGTTTTTTACGTACTTACTAGGCAGAAATGTTTATGTGTTCCGGGAAATATGTGGGCAAGAACGGAAATGGCAGTGAGAATGATATATAACTAACGGGGTAAATGGATATGGTACCTATAATCAGGTGATAATATAATATGCCTAAGTATATTTACACGAGTTACTTGTTACTTACTGCTTATGTGCAACGGAAAATGATGTGGAATCGTCAGTTGCAGGTCAGAATGCCTGGGAAACAGATGCTAAATGGTCTAAGGTGAATGGGACGTCAAAATGAATGTCAGTCTCTGGTATACGTGTGGTGCCTTAATGCTCGCAACAGCAGCATACCAATCCATAGAGTGCATAAATTGTTGATGAAACCTGCTATATATATATATATATATATATATATATATCTGAGGCTGAAGTTGCATTCATGATGCTTCTTCACCGCAGTTGGGCTAAACCAACTTACACTTAAACTAGGTCTTTTTAAGCTGGATAAAGTTCATTCCACTTTATTTTGTTTGTTCTTCTTACTTGGTAATCTTCTCCTTACGTGCACACGTCGCTCACGCAAATTGTGGTAAACTTGCGTAACTTTATCGCGTGGTACTTTTTAAATGACTTTCGGACATTTTGTACTTAGCACGGATTCATTTATAACCAATTTCTTCTATATGCTCATTTAGCGAGTATTTATGTCGTCATATGCGTTTACTTTAATCGATATCGGCATTTCGAATGATTGGCTGTTGTTTGACATCCCAGGTGTGGCTGCGCTTGTTGTGCATGTTGACAAGGTGCCTACCTGTCTAGTACCCACTATCTCGTCCATACTGGCTCCAGGAGACAGTTGGTCGTTGCTGGAGGGGACGGGGTGCACGGTCCTTGTGGTCGTGCTAGGCTCGAAGAGCGGTTCCATGCATTCAGTGTGGAGCGGACTACGGTCCAGCCACCGCCTTGTGTGCACTTGATTCTCCAAATACAGCGTGCTTGTGTTTGTCTGTGAAGGAGGGTGGGCCAGCTCCGTTGATGAAACTTGGCTCCCATCCACATGCCTCCCGGTCTTATTCCTTCGGGTTTACACTGGATATGGGGTGTGTGGATGGAGCTGTGGGTGGTGCAGCGCAAGCCATCCATGGTCCCTCTGTAGGCGCAGGCGTCCTGTGGCTGATCACAGTGACAGGCAAACCCGAAACCGGATGCCACCAACCATATATATATATATATATATATATATATATATATATATATATATATATATATATATATATATATATATATATATATATATATATATATAGGAAAGCTGGCATCTGTACCGAATCCGAATATCCACGTCATCGTGGGGAGCGTGTGAGGCGCTCTTGATCCGCAGCGCGCGAACACTGAGGAATGGTTTATGGATATGTGTTTCGTAGACACACATGAAAGCAATATGCATGTAAGTGACGCAGCGTTGACTTACTTAATCCCATGATAGCGATGTAGTGCACCTCCCGATGTCTTAGAGGAAATTACATGGAAATAAAAAACCGGTGGATTGGTGATAAAAGTAGGATCAACTTTCCTTGCGGTGTCACCTATCAACCGGAGATGAGGCTGCATACAGACGACTGAACGATGAAAGATACAAATATAATGGTTGTCAACCATTTTCTCTGGCATTGTCACTTACCTTGTTTGGAAGTTGCCTTCCGACATTGACTGGTTTCCCTTTATGCCACACCGGAACCACTGCAATGCAGTGGCATGCGGACAGGCGGAAGATGTATTTCGCACCAGCAGCCGTAGACCGCATAAAAGAATGATAACAGATAAACAACGTACTTACCGGTTGTTGTGAGATGGGCACCGCACACCTATTGTATGGTAGGTCTAGGTTAATATGCAATGATAGACGTCAGTAAGAACAACATTTGGTCTACATGTGCAGTATTGAGTCTATGCAGAGTAGGTAAATGTAACTTACCGGTTAATGAATCGGTTATCTCCTGTTCAGTATTTCCGGTGCAATGGTGGGTGTTAAAATGGCCAATGGATGGTCAATGAGTGATAAGTATTAACTAAAATGGTTGTTTGTGAAGGAGGAAATGTGGGATTGCAACTGTTATGTTGTCCGAAATTCCCAAGAAAGGTTTCCACAGCAGTTGCACACAGTAAGCAATTGGACTGCCAAGTACTTTAATCGGTTGACAATGACGGACCTACCCACTGCACCTATGTTCCAGTACTCCAACCGCTGTAAGCCTTCCGGTGTTTACATGGTGCTTACCCAGGGGAGACGCAAGGCTATAGGACAGTGGGTGGCGCTGAGAAGGGCCGAGGGATCGCTCACGCATACATGGATAGTGGCAACCAGTAAGAATTCGGAACTTCACGTGCAACAGTGAATTACCATCAGGAAGCCGGGGAAACGCATTCCACCTATCGATGTCATAGGGGACAAATGCTATGAAATCGGTGTATACATTTACGTCACCTGACTGGGTAAAGCGGAGGCTGCAGTGTTACTTCTGATGCTGGGTAATGCTCCTACAAAGGTTGGAAGGGAGCATGGCTACCATTTCTGTGGGAGGATAAGGGAATGCTTTAAGCACACTTACGTGTTATCATCCCGCAGCACGTTAATGCTGGTGGGGATATCGGCAAAGGATGCTACCCAACACGACGGCAAGTGGAAGGACGTGGCGAGTGTGTGAAGTTGGCTAAAAGCAGTGTATATACATTTAATGCACTTGCCTGTAAACATCTGTGGCTTATGTGCGACTGCGGACGCTGGGTGAGGTGGCTGCAGTCTGTGGCTTTGGGCGATGTTACTATTTCTCTTGAAGGATAAGTGAATGAAATATACACACTTAAGTGTTATCATGATGGCACATCTTGCAGCCGTTGTCGGTGTCGGCTGTGGTTGCTACACCGCACGGTGGCATGTGAGAGGAGGTTGCGATTGTTTAACGTGGGCTGTAATCGGAATAAATCGACAGCAACACCGTGTCGTGTGCTTTCATGTGCAAGTGTGGCAAAGCAGGCCCGTGGTTTTCCGAACTGGAACCTTGAATCCCACGAACGCAAAAATTAGATAACAAGAAACTGTCGTGCAATAAGTAAAACAGTGGCGGCATGTTAACGGACTTGATATCCTTAAGGAATGTAGAGAAACCTAATTCTACCGTGCCGTATCATATCTATTTCCGTTTGAAAGGGGTTCCGCAGTATTACCTAACTACTGCGCTGCCCTGCCCAAGCATCTGCTCGTGTTGCCAGCTGGGTGAATCGTGTTTTCCTCATTCCATCAAAAGGTTCAGCGGCTGTGTTCCCGGACATGGTGGGTTTCCGCTTGGCAAGCCTTATACTGTTAAAAAGCCAAAAATATCCGTTTGACTACACTGCGACTGTGATCCATTCAGCCATACTCTGTGGTGCTTTTACACTTTCAGAGCAACACATACCAGATTGGTAACTGATAAGAGACCATATGCCTTTTTCTCACTTGTGGTGATCTTCGACGGTGTTCAGGGGCGCTTACGCAGCCCAGATGTTAGCGCACTTTGATACACCTTCAGTACCTCTGACTTCGCCAGCTGGCTGGGATCAATACGTCCAATGGACGTTGCGGACGTCCACCGAAACGCACCCCGAGGTCGGCGCAGACAAGTGCGTGGTCAGAGTCCACGCTAGTGCTCCAAATCGTGCGACAGTTTTGGACACAGCATCTTCAGCGGTAACTGATCGCGATATGATCGATTTGCGTCCACGGCTGGCCCGAGGCTGGTGGCCGCCAAGTCAAGCTTCTGCGGGTGCTGTGTCGAACTTAGTGCTCGCGAGAAAGAGGCGAGCATCCTTACACAGCTGTGGCAATCGCTCACTGTTATCATTATGAGAGCCTACGCCATGTTGGCCGCCCAGATGAAGCTCATCAGAGAAGAGGGGGAGCTGGGGGTGGCCAAGAATAGGGCGATTGAAGATGGGGAAAAAAGTAAAGTTCGAACGGGTCGATAAGGATGAAGAGGCGAAAGAAGGGGAATAAGGAGCCGGGAAGGCCTGAGCAGTAACATCCATACCCCTATGCACCCTGCTCGATGCAGCAGATAGGGCACAGTTGATTATGCTCTACACGGCCGGAGCACCAAGAAATGGTTTGATGAAGGGTTCAGAGCAGAATACTGTCAGGTTGCCCAGGCCTAGACAGGACAACGATTAGCGTTCTCAACCAAAGCCTTTGGTACAAAAACCTTACCACAAGGCAGCGGGTTTTGGCACTGGACTACCGACAGCCCGTTTTATGAAATGAGGAGCCATCCTCATTCCAACCCCAACCTGGAGGACCGGGAGGCTGGGTTTGTCTGGCCTATAACTATCGAGTAATCTGGTATGAGTGGCGCTGAAGAAGCAAAATATGCACCACCCAGCATAGCTCCATGGATCTCTGAGGCACGCAAACAATCGCACCACGGTAACGCTCAGCGTCATTGCGATGGCTTTGTTGCCCTTCAAAATCTTCAGCAGTATGAGGCAAGGATGCTCGTTGTCACCTTTCCTCTTCAACTTCGCTATTGACGAAGTCATGATGACAGCATATACTGGACATCACTTAGAAGGTGTGGAGCTACTCCCAGGAATGACGACTTCTTCGCTTGGAGTATTCACACGACCTTGCCCTCGTCTGTGATAGCTCCCAGACGTGACAAGCTGCACTGCACAGAGTAGCACTGGCTGTCATCCACCTTGGGCTTCGCTTTGCACAATGGAAGTGCAATGCACTCCTCCAAGCTTGGCTGGAATTGTCTCCTGCGCTAACCCTTGGTGAGGATCAGCAAGAAGTCGTTCAGAAATTCCACTACCTGGGAAGTTGTGTCAGCGTCCGTGGAATCGAAGCTGAGCTCGCAAACCGAATATCAAAAGCTCGAAGTGCTTTCGCTAGTCTTTGCCACCTATGGCGGCGGCGCGACATCACTATCGCCCTTTAATATTTCCACTGCTGTGGCACAAAGATGCCCGCTATCACCTTTCCTCTTCAACCTCGCTATTGACGAAGTGGTCGAACTCGCATTCACAGGACGCAACATATAACGTGCAGATCTGCTCCTAGGAGAGTGATTTCTTGCCTTTGATTATGCTAAGGATATAGTCGTAAGCTGTGACCTCTCACAAAGGTGACCAGCGGCACAGGACGGATTAACGCCGGCTGACCGTCACTTGGGCTCTGCTTCGCACCATGGAGGCACAACGCGTTCCTCCAAGCATGGCCTGGACCGCCTCCTACGCTGACCCTTGGTGGGGATCATCTGGAAGTCCTTAACTAATGGCACCACTTGGGAAGCTGTATTAGTGTCCTTGAAACTTAATACATCACGAACCGGATAGCCAAAGCTCGAAGCGCTGTTGCTGACCATTGCCACTTATGCAGGCTGCGCCACCTAACGCTCGCCATAAAGGGTAGCGTGTACAATGCACGGGTCATTTCCATCCTACCGTACGGTTGTGAAAGCGGGTCCCTTAGATCAACGGACTTAAAGCGGCTGGTTATGTTCCACCACCGGTGCCTTTGCACATTACCTCACATGCGGTGGGAACACCGTGGGAGCAACGAGCGTGTTCCAAACCTTGTTTACGGAGCAGAATAAGAACATGAACCGCTCAGCACCATTATTCCACGCAGCAGGCTCCCCAGCCTCCGCAACCTGTCACGCATGCCAGGACGCCGACTCCGACGACGTGCTTCTTGGGGGTCGGGGGTATGGATGGAAGAAGAGGAGGGATGCTCAAGCGATGGCTATGTCGAGAGGTGTGACGACCATCGCTTCGAACGTCGCCTCGGTTGCAACCTCTCCGCTCCCTGGTTGCCGTCCGAAAGAAGATGAAAGATGTACAAGTAGCGAAGTCGCATAGACTGTTCTAACCAGAGGAGTAATATCCTAACGCCGATATCACGATGGCAATAGCAACCGTGTGCATGCTGTCCAGGGTGGTCCCTTTACTTGGTGTGCGCATAGCACCTTTAAAGTGCCAACTTTTGCTGCTGCACAAGCACCTTTTTGTGTCCCCTGAACCCTTGCTAACAAGGAACACGTTGTGGTGCAACAATTCACCTAGGCGTTCACGTACATTGGCAAGGACGGCCGCATAGAACCTGTAGTTAGTTCACGCACTGTACAATCTGGAACTGACTTCTCAAACCCGGCGGCGTATTTGCCGACAGAAGGCAGTTTCCATCCCTGTGAAAAGGCTTGTATGTAAAGCCACAGTTACCGCCCTTCAGCTGTATCACAATTCCGCCTGGACCATTCGGTCTGAAGACCTGAAGCACCTTCAAGTGCTTCATGCTCACTGTCCGCGAAGCCTTGTTGATGTCCGATGGCACCGACAGGTCAGCTCCGATGAAGTAAGTACGCGTATACTACTATTCATGCGATCTCCCTAGAACAACAGCTTGCACTGATTAAGTTGCTGGCATCCATAACGCATTGCATATAGCAAAGCAACAGCGTGGCACCAATAAACTGAGAACGAACTCACCATTGACCGTCAGGTGGGACCCATACGGTAACTCACCAACCTTTAAGATGCCGTATGCCTGCTGGAAATTGAGGGCCGCAAATACATGAGGATTTCGCAAACCGGTGGAACCCAAATATCTATTATGACGCAGGATGATTGAATGAGAGCAAAGAAACCTTCTCACCGTGACTTGCAATGTCCCCGTCGCAGTGAATGCATTACAGGATGGTTGTGATTCACACTGCTAAGCCGGACCTAAAACATCGGTTATGCACTTTAAAGGAAACGTACCTGCGCAGAACAGGGATGTCCTGCTGCCGCTGTGAATCTGTGGACAGCCAAGTGCCAGACACCTGAAAGTCGCAGTCCGCTCATGTTTTCAACTTGGATACCCTTTCAGTTACGGAGTCACTGATTTTAGTTTCGCAACCGTGATATTGGAAGCTCACCACTCACAAGTCGGACAGATCGTCCAGCTCCCGTTGCATTTGGCTTATTCAGCTCAGTCTAGGGTTACAATAGTTGACACCGTCACTGGCTTTCGCAGTGGCATTTGTTTCTCTGTCTCGTGGTTAGTTGGGTTTGCTAAGTGGCGAGCTTGCTCGCTGACAGAACGCCGTCAGAAAATCACCATATGCTGTTTTTGTTTCCAAATTTCCTTGCTACTACTGCATTGACCGCTATGTTTTTGGACTGTCGTATGTCTGCAGTAGATTTGAACGCTCTGCTGGTACGTCATGCTTCTGCTTCAGGAAGAGGCGGGGGTCGCACACTTCTTTTGGAAGATTCAGCGGGCGACGAATCGGACGAGTCTTTGCATGCAGAGGCGCATCAATCAGGTCTCAAAGACCTGGATACGAACATAGATATCGATCCGATAGCGGATGATGGTGATGATAATGTTCCACATACAGAGGCGTTGCATCGCTAGGAATCTGAACAAATTGACGAGGAACCGTAGTCACTTGTGAATATCCAAGTAAATGGTGAATTGTATGACACAGAGACCGCAACTGATGGGTCAATTCTCCCACGTGGTGGTCCGCCTACACCTTCCGTTCCAACAGACTGAGACACTTTTATCGCCTTGAGCCTCATTCTAATCCGTTGTTTATCTTTCTCCGACGTCCCTTTTATCAGTCAAACTGCAGGGTTTAATGTAATCAAATGGACAATCCGTTTCATTTCCAAGCGTTTTGTGCGGCATTCGCCACGTGTCCAACCAATTAGTTAAGCACCTTGTTTGCCGATAATCCCCGTCTGATACTAGATCATCTACTGGCTATGGAGTTATCTGAATGGATTTATCGGCACACCGATCCATCTTAGGCTACTTTCTGGCTTCGGATTGTTCACTGAGTCCGTTTAACTGTGCCGGACCCCAGGCGGGTGCACGGTTACAACGAACATTGCTCGGTCGTTCGGCATCTTTGCTGGACAAATTCCTGCTGTTTATTGGTCTCCTTTTGCCATTCACCTGTGATTTGGAAGCATTTACAAACGCTCACAGCCCATTTGAACTTGATGTGCGTCTCAAGCTTCCTGCGTCGGCTACTCGGACGAATGATCTCGCCATTCTGTCTGCAATCCGCTTCCAGACCCACCGCCGTCCAAGGCGTTTGCCTACCATACCGGCGTCTCGTGATGTCCGCCGCTGGAGTGAGCCTTAGGATAAGCCAAGGTCATCGACCGCACCTAGGCCATGCATTTATCCATTAAACGGGTAGGTACCGATTCCGTGCAAGGTAGCATCACCTTCCTCGCTTCCACAGATTGCCAGTAGCTGTGGTACGTCTCCTTCAAGAGCAACACATAGCAAAATCAATGCGCCACACCAGTTACATCCACCAGCATACAATGCCCAAAATGTATCCCAATAATTAACTTAGTGGGTTGCTTCCGCCAAAAGTAATTCCCAATATCGTTCCGTAATGGCTCCATACCCCATGGCACGAAGAACAAATATCTCACAACCATGCCCCCTTTCTTTGGGAAATTCCCCCTTTAACTTGAAAGAGAAATGCGTCTTGCAATCCAGCATCCTGTACCTTTGTAGCATTTTTATACGGTGAGAATAGCAATTTACCGTTTCCTACGAACTTTGCTACGCCTGCCATGAACCCAGCGATACTGCACATACTGCTACCGGTACTCCTCTGGCAAATGCTTCTCCGTTTGCCGTTCATAATGCTGCCGAGTCACAGCCGCAGGTTTGTAAAAAGCTGTGGCGGTTGCAAATTGAAACTTCTTTACATCGGATTCAAACTCCTCTCAATTCCGATAATACGTGCGCACCGACAGACAGAATCTCCCGCAATTATCCACCATGATGACAGTTACGAATGTGGCGCCAAGTGATTTCCAATACCTCTGTAGTCTACCACAACGATTAACTATGATAACCACATTTAACTGCTTCAGTATAAATAATACATCAACTTAACTTGTGCATACTGTATATATATTTATAAACCTTCTCCTAACGGCAGCATCTCCAGTTGGTCTAGCATAGATAACGAAACACACCCACCGCTCGATAAAGCTCACATGTGAGAGTCGCGGTCCTGTTGTCCTTACTACTAATCGTGAGAATATTGGTTTCAGCCTAATTCTACTTCCATTACCAACCTAGTACAATTGGCGTCGTGGTCAGTGTCTACTCCAAATGAATACAATTATCCAATCATTAAAAGCAAATGCATTTCCTCGGGTGTTACAAGGGTGCGTTGAAAGATTCCAGTTATGATGGCTCTCCGAAGGTAACATAAGCGAAGACCCGAAAGGCTCTCACTTTTTAACTGTTGTTGGACTAGTGACGTGTTCACCCCTGAAGAAGCTTATCCTCAGTTACCAATGAAGTAATACGAAAATTTGAAGGATCTCCTTTTCACTCATTTATTACCGGAAAATTTCCTGGTTGTCGAATGAGTGAAGTGCAACTTACTGTAAGGTCAACCTAATAAATATGTTCAAACTTGCATTCTCCGACTTTAGTCGCAAGCTTCATCTTATGCATTCATGGATAAGCTTCATGAACACCTGAGAGATGGGGAAATTGCCGGCGTAAATAATCGTCCGTTTCTATCACTTCCGGTAACGACTTCTAATCAAGAGAACTCCGTCAGTTTACACTAGCAGGATGTATTTTAGCATAAAAAATCCCATACGACTGTTGTTGAGCAGCAAGTTTGCTTTGGCTCAACCAAAGTCCGAGATTATGTCGAAACGAGCGACAATATAACACGTTTAAGCCTCATGGCATTATTCATTCTCAGGCACAGAAGAATTCAGACCGTATAAAGTGTGCTAATGTCAACAAAAGTTTGAGCAATGTATTTTTTGTGGAAAGCTGCGTTCTCTGTATACTTGCTCACATCGGAATTCTATATGCCATAATTGTGGAAAACCCGGATATATCCGCAGTGCTTGCAGTCAATGCAAATGTTGTAATTTATTGTAACAAGCTGATGTTTCTTCTGAGAACTCGCCACACGTCGTAATAACCATCAAAAACCCTTGCCGTCTTGGTAGTACTTAGCATCTTAATAACAACTCATCCGAGATGGATGCACAACTGTTGCACGTTCACTTTATTCTCTGCCACAAACACACATACCTTCGTGTCACGGGAACTTCAACCTACCCCGTCAATTTCATTCCGATCCGACGATTGATGCATTTGCTAAGGTCTAGTTGATTTCCTTCACACGGCCCCGTTGTGCAACTACACCTATCAGCCCTGAGGGCAACACCGAGCGCCCAGGCACCCGACTTGATGCTAAATTCTGGCGGTCGATAAATATATAACATGAGGGTTGTTAAATTTGTATTTTTATGATTAAAATTCACAGTGTGAAAGAATTTGTATACTTATTTTCTCTATTCTCCTTAAATAAACATTGCATGCTTTTATTTGAATGCTTCATTTATTACGCAACCATTGGTTTATAGCTTCTGCATAGGATCACTTCCTTTGCTACCTTATCGTTTGCCATAGATATCCGAAGACTCGAGCCCAATGGCGGTTGCTCCAGGTCCATAGTCCAACGAATAATAAGCAGAACTGATAAAGGGAGGTGGAGCATGCTTTTCTCTTCATGTGCCACAACTGGTATGCACCACATTCATTCATGCGCGTATCCCTTGGCTTGTGGCGTGCTACTCAGATTCTACTGGCAAGTGGTGGCACGTAAGAGGCGTGCCGAGTACGAAAGTAAAGAGAATAGTTAGATCGTCTGGACTCAACGTGTATTGACAAAAGCTACAAATAATGAAGGGCAGGTAAGCAAAAGCAGACGACAATATGTGGCGTGACTAACCAGCGTAGCAGGTGATCGGTATGCTTAATCAGTTAAACAATTGGCCTGTGGGATGAGATAAACAAAGATAAAATCCAGTGTCTTAAAATACTGAATCGGTGCATGATTCATGTCCACTACAGGGGTCTCCCCCTAGAAGGCTGAATGAAGGAAACCTTCGATAGTGATGTCAAGGTGGGAGGCAACTTGAGAGCGAGTGGGTTGGGCAGTAATTTAGTAGGCGCAAGGGGACAGAGAGGGTGTGCGTGGAGTTTGCTGGGTCCTGGCTGCTTTGTTATTGAGATGTAGAATGGAGCGCATCCTCGGTGTGCCCTCAGAGCGGGCTCGTCGGACTTCAAAAATACTGGTTAGTCCAGAAAAAGTACCGACAAGACCTTTCCTCCTATGCGGTCCGAAGTTGCGTTTAGGTGTCACACCCCAACCGCACTTGCAGTTCACGGCGTTAACGGTCCTCCTCCCACGAAGAAACCCGGATTTGATTTTAGAGACCCGTTCCCGAGCGCTCGCGGACTAGTCTCGGTAGAGTGGAGACCAGTGGTTGTTTGGAGCCAAGGTGGTGGGGTCTGAATCTTCAGACAGATGGGTCAGAAGGTACCACGGTTTTCCAGGGACGGGTTCTGAAATATAAAACTCGGTGAAACTGAAACTTGGGCGGGACAAGTGGCGTGATGCCGCATGGAAACAACGCACGTAGATGGAACAAAACGTATCTATTTGGTTTTTCAAAGTATCTGTCGTTTTGCAAAACGTTTGTAAATAAAACACACCACTACCATAAAAGATACGCCTGTTAATAAAAATAAAAACGTTAACAAAATCCGAAAAACGAAGGGGACGTTTGACATGTCTACCGCGCCTTTCAGTTGCCTAGGGTGGGGCTGGGTTGGCCGAGGGTCAAAGCCAACTGGAGGATCTGAAGTGATTGGTGTGGAAGACGCAGTTGCAAGTGGGAGTACCTGTGTGGTGCTACCAGTACAGTTTGTAGGCGGGTCCTCGAGGAATGCAAGTTTGAGACGATAGCCGGAAACCGCTGTTCGGTGACCATTCTGATCAACAGTAGATTGTTGGTGGTTCGCCAGAGAACTCTGAAGGAGCAGCTGTAGGAACGCTGAGGGGGACGCCGCATCGCGTCTGTGTATGAAAACATGAGCACCTGTACAAAGTCCACTGTGCATTTGCACATCTCTGGTCTGCTCACGAGGACGGTCCGGCGCAGCAAAGACATGCTTTGAGAAATGGTGGCTGCGAAGTTTGACGGTGGCCTACACGATGGGGTGAGGGTGAAATGAACTCCCCTGGCAGGTTATGTATTATGCCATAGATCATCTCTGTTGGTGAGCACCGCAGGTCAGCTTTGATGCTGTTGCGCATACTGGAATTGCTAACGAAATGTTTTCGCTCCAGTCAGGGTCAGAAGTGGCACAGAGAGATGAGTTAGGCTATCTACGAAAACGTTTGACTTGGCCATTAACCGCTGGGTGATATGCCTTCGTGTTACAACAGCGGCAGCCTAAGAAGTGGCAGAAGGTAACGAATTGTGAAGATTTGAAAGGCTTTCCACTGTAGGTCGTGATGGTGAATGGGTATCCATAGTGGGACATCCAACGGTCCAAGAAGGCATGGACGACATTCTCGGCCTGGAATCCTGGTACAGGGATGGCTCCTGGCCATCTAGTGAGGCGGTCCACACCCTTCAGTATGTGTATGAATCCGCGAGGAGGCAAGGGTCCTATCCGGTCTAAGTGTACTTGTGAGAAGCATGAATCCGGGGTAGGGAATGAGCCGAGAGGACTGCGTGTATGTGTATGTTCCTTGGAGTGCTGGCAGTGAAGGGAAGCTCGAGGCTAGGTAGGAATATATTTGTTCATGCTTGGCCACACGAAGCTTTCGGTGACCAATTTTCAAGATAGGTGAGACAATGAGTGGAGAGTGTCGAACACTGTGTGTCTGAAAGTGTCGAACGGGCGGGTCTAGCACAGGAGTGTCAAACGCAATCTCTCGGCGAGCCGAATTCGAAGTCACACTTAGGGTAGAGGGCCACACAGCATGTACATTCCTCGAACAGTAGAAAACGCAGTCTTTTTTTAAACGACAATGTTAATTGAAACCAACACAAGTTGAAATAAAATCAAAACAAAGTATACTAATTTCAGCTTTTATGTCAATTTGTCAGAGCCGTATATTTTGCGCCTTTTCTTGGCGACAAGTTCATTCAGGTTTGGGGTAAGGTCCGGTGTAATAGCGATTCGCTGGATGGATTGCAGTTGTTCATCAGTGAGACGACTCCTGTGTGATGTTTTGATCCTCTTCACAGAGAACACCTACTCACATAGATATGTGCTACTAACCATAACCTTCGAGCCGCCTGTAGGCGAAGCTGGGGCATGCCATCAGGAATGAAGCGGATGAACTGTGCGGGCCCAATGGTGTCGTACTTTGGCTTTTGTGCCCGCATTACACTGCAGCCATATGAGCTCCATCTGCAAATGTGCGGATGCAGTTTGTACGTCGAGGCCAGATGGGCTGTGAACCAGCTCGAATTTACTTTTCTGTTCTTCGAAGTGCTGCGCGAAATCAGCGCGAAGTGAGCGCACTTTTTCAACAAAGTATGTAGTTTGGAACATCATGGTGCTGACTTGGGTCACCATTACTTTGCAACAAGGAAAGTGAGATAGTTCACATGCTTGCATTTCTGTTTTCCATAAACGTACTTTCACTTGAAATGCCTCCATTAAATCATGCATAGCAGTGCTCAAGTGGTCTCGTCCCAGAAGCTTCATGTTTAAGACTTTGAGATGAGTGCTAAAGTCCGACAGAAACGCTAACTCACATGACCACTTTTCATCCAGCAAAACTGTGTGGTCTTTTCCCTTACTCTCCATCAATTGACAGGTTTCCTGAATCGGCTGGCGGAATCTTGTGAGAAATATTCCACGACTTAGCCAACGTACCTCTGTATGATAAGGTAGGTCGCCAAACACTGAATCCACTTCCCGCAAAAAGGACTGAAAGAGGCGATGATTTCAACCTTCGGCTCTGATAAGGTTGTCGGTTTGTGTAACAGTGTTCGTTACATATTCCACTTTCAAGACTTTACCACACAGAGACCCCCTAATGTATGCTGCAGTGATATGTTATTATCAACACACCAGCACAGATCTACTGTATCTTTAACCGCATCGTTCCAACTAGTCCACTTATTTCACCGCACATTGCCGCTGCTTCAGCTGTTGTCAGTCCACCAAGTTTGTTCCAAGTTAGGTTCGTTCGGTTACAGTTTGACAGATATTGTCCAAAATGTCCTTTCTCATCGTTGTTCCATGCATGTATTTTGTGTGCAATGTTTCTTCTGTCATATTAAAAGTGGAATCCACTCCGCGGATGAAGATGGCGAACTGTGCAGTGTCAGTCATGTCACTACTTTCATCGACAGCAAGGTAATACGTAGCAAAGTAATTTGGAACACTGGTCTGATCGTTGAGATCGTCAGACAAAAGTTCGAAGAAGATCTACTGACAGCTAGTAACTCGAAGTTGTGGGTACACTATGCCGATGACACATTTGTAATGCTGAAACGCAGTGAAGTAGCATTCGCACACCAACTACTCAACCATGCAATGGCTGGGATTCAGTTTACAATGGAGTTAGAGGCAGAAAGCATGCTCCCATTCTTGGATGTGTTAGCGACCAGAACAACGGATGGTGAGATTCAAACGTCTGTTCACAGAAAAGGCACACATACGGACCAAAATTTGAACTTCAACAGCAACCACCCAAAGTGCCACAAAATAAGCTGCTTGCGGACGCTATTTCGCAGGATTGAAACACACTACAGTACAGCAGAAGCCAAACGGGAAGAACAGAAACACCTGTTCGACTCGTTTGAGCGCAATGGATACCCACACTGCTTCATTCGCGGATGCCTAAACCACAAATCTACAAACACCGCACCGATACCCACTGAAAGCAATAGAGTTGTTTTGTTGTAACTGAAGAACATACCTTAAGTTATTGCTAGATTGCTCAAATAACACCGAGTCGTGGTCGCTCACAAGCCAACCGCTACTTTGAGAAGAATACTGTCAAACCCAAAGGAAAATCGGAAAGCACATGAACCAACAAACGTCGCGTATAAAATAAACTGCAATAATTGTGGAATGAACCATGTGGGACAGATAAGAAGGAAATTATCTACAAGGATACAAGAACATCTGAAAGCTTTTAAAAACATTATGCATCCTCACTTGTCGCATCACATGTGGATGAGGAGGGCCATAGCTTCAATTGGAACAACACGGAGATTCTAGCTCAAACGACAACACAGAAAGGGAGATAATTCCTAGAAGCATGGTACTCTAATAATTCCATCAATATACGCGCATCGACATAGAGCGCATGTACCATCAGCTCAGAAAAAAGATCTCCCGCGTATAGAAAGACATGGTTCAGCCGCGAAAGTGAATGGGCAGGGATCATGAGGCGCAAATCGAAATTGCCACTTGCAAAAGTAACCTGCCGTTGATCACGGACTGACGGTTTAATAAATAGGATTGTACATTGCATATCACCGAACTGAAGATACCACATCGCATGGTGAAACGTATGCAATCACTTTATTAAGTTTCGAGAAGCGGTCAACAGGTACGCAACAAAGTCTTTGTATTTTTCGATCAGCTGTAGTTTGATATCACTGGCCATCTCACAGACTCAATCAAGTTCAAGTTCAGTTTGGACAGGAACGGTAGGAAAATTCCCATGTGTGTTCCTTCTTTAATGCGTCGTTGAACCAGGATGGAGTTCGCGGGAGCGATCTGAAACCCAGAAGAGCCAAATCAATACACGAATCACATAGCGGTCAACCAATCAATGCCCACGCGGCCTGCCCTAGCAGTCCCCGCTGCACCGGCCACGATCAGCAACCGTATTTCTGCTAAAGCTCAAATTCCCAAACATCTGCTTTTTCTGGACACGACGTCGCACACTTTCATTATGCAGCCGCTCAAAATCTCTAACACAGTAAATGGTCAAGCTAATTTGCCGATCTCTTCTGCCACAACGAAACGCTTTCACAGCACTTTCACTCTGTGATTTTGCTATGGTGCACAACCACTGCTGTGATGAGATATTCTTCTTCCAGTCTTCTACCTTCTGCAGTTTCGGATCTGCATTCGCGTTTCTAAACTTCACTTGGTGTTTAGTCTCAGAACGTTGTCTCAGATTATTTACCTTCATCACATACACATTATCTCCGCAAATTAGACACACCGGTTTGCCGCCAATATCAGTAAACGTACATTCAACGGCCCTGCAGCTTTGAAAGGCGCTGTTGTCGGAATCAAGTTTTCTCATGGTCATTGTGTGCAACTATCTGAAACAAACGGATTACAAATAAACGAATACTGTCAATCATTACAATGCGTCAACATATAGTGAAAGACAAATCAACGGACAACATTAACACCATCCAATAATAGGTGTAACATACAGCTGATAACAACGGATTTGTAAACAGCAGCAACGACATCTATATAGCAGGGAGTAACATGCAACATTACAGTGGTAACTGCATAATATTAATTACATAAGACAGCAAGCTGCAAATGTAGGCGTTACGTGAAAATCCTTCATTTTGGGTGGAATGCCAGCTGGGCCACTAACATAGAGAGCTAAACTTTGGGATCTCATATATACTTACGGAAGAAAGCCGAATAGATTTGACATAAGTTTCCGTGGTTACTAAGGGAAACAAGTTAGTACCTAGTTATCACGTAAGGCATACAGGACCTTCGCTATATACGTTTTCAACACAAGGGATAATCTTAAAAATGTCGGTTTCTCATGAACACATGAAATAACGTAAGAGCTTAGAGTATTTGTGTGACTCAAAAGTTTAGCGGTTGAGGCAGTCATGAAAATGTCAACGCGACCCATATATATATATATATATATATATATATATATATATATATGCTTTCGGATTTGCCTATCATTGTGGCCAGCCACAGGACGCTTTCACCAACAGAGGGACCATGGGTGGCTTACGCTGCACCACCCACAGCTCCAACCACACACCACATATCCAGTGTAAACTCGAAGGAATAAGACCGGGAGGCATGTGGATGGAAGCCAGGTTTCATCAACGGAGCCGGCCCACACTCCTTCACAGGCAAACAAAGCACGCTGTATTTGGGAATTAAGCACACCCAAGGCCGTGGCTGGACCGCAGTCCGCTCCACACTGAAAGCAGAGAACCACCGTTCGAGCCTAACACGGTCACAAGGGCCGTGCATCCCGTCCCCTCCATCAACGACCAACTGTCTCCTGGGGCCAGTATGGACGAGGTAGTGAGTAATAGATAGGTAGGCAGCTTTCCAACATTCACATCAAGTACAGCCACATCGGGGACATCAAGTAACAGCTAATCAATTGAAACGACGAGATCAAATGTAATAAATCGAATAATGCATATGGATAAGGTGACACAACTTTGCAATAAGTGGGCGTATAAAATAAATTGTTTACGAACGAATCCGCGATAAGTGAAAGTCGTCAGAAAAAATATTTTATATAAATGTCTCAGACGAGAAAATCTGGTCGAAATTATCTGCGCTTAGCTTAAGCCATGTGTGCAAGTTTATTAAAGATAGTTCAGGTAGGCATTAATATGAGCTAACAAGCAGTAGGACATTAGAGCAAACCCACCACCTGAAATAAAGAGACATAGCATGCAAGCAAGCGGTTAGTGTATCGGATGCCGCGTACCTATAAACTCTTCTCCGGTGCTGCCTCAGTTCTCTGCAGGACCCAACGGCGTTTCCGTTGTGGCCCCGAGTGGTCTCGCTCATGGTTCTTTAGGCCTGCCTGACTCAAGCACTCACGACCGCATGTGCTACAGCACCATGCACTCGATGTCGATGAAGAACAACCCGCCGGCACCTGTCGCTTCCGCAATTACCGCTTCTTCTCTGTATGCACAGGGGATCTTTCTTGCACCTCGGTAACTACCTTCGTGATCAGATCACCCATTACACGCCGATCAACCGCTTTCGATTCCCATGACCTGCAATAAAGATTAGAACGTGAGAGGCTCACTTTGAGCATGTCCCGGTAACGAAGTTTCTGTTTCCCAACATGCCGCTTCCCCAAACTCAGCTGACCAAATAACAGCCGCTTCAGTATCCGCGTATAATCTATACGCCACACATGACTGAGCCACCGAAGGTGCATGAGCATACGTATGCAGTCCATCGCATACGTTTCACTTCAGCGCTACACTTCCGTGTCCTCAGTTCTGTCGCACCAATAAATGCGCAGAAGCCGTCGCAGACACTGTTGATAGAACCGCTCGAGATATCGCCTATACCGCCGGTACATCGTTCACGTTCCGCTGCTGTAGAAAAGAACGGACAGCATCATGGATTTTCGCAACATTAGCTTCTTGCCAACAGTAAACGGTTGGTTGTTCCACACTCGGTACTCAAGCTTCCCGATATATCTGGTTGGCGGAATCCGATTTCGGATTTGCCTATCACTGTGGCCAGCCACAGGACGCTTTCACCAACAGAGGGACCATAGGTGGCTCGTGCTGCACCACCCACAGCTCCAAGCACACACGCCATATCCAGTGCAGACATGAAGGAATAAGACCGGGATGCATGTGGCTGGGAACCACGTTTTATCAACGGAGCCGGCCCACACTCCTTCACAAACAAACACAAGCAAACTGTATTTGTGGAATCAAGCGCACACAAGGCGGTGACTGGACCGTGGTACGCTCCACACTGAGTGCATGGAACCACTCTTCGAGCCCAGCACAGCCACAAGGACCGTGCACCCCGTCTCCTCCAGCAACGACCAATTGTCTCCTGTAGCCAGTATGAATGAGGTAGTGGGTAATAGATAGGTAGGCACCTTATCAACATGCACATCAAGTGCAGCCACGTCGGGGATATCAAACAACAGCCCATCTCTTAAAACGATCAGATGAAAAAAATTAAATCGGATGATGCGTACAGATACGGTGACATAACTCTGAAATAAATGGGCGTATAAAATAAATTGTTTACGAACGAATCCGCAGTAATTTAATGAGGTAAGAAAATATATTTTAAGAAACTGCCACAAACGCGGAAGTGTTATCAAATTAAATACAATCAGCTTCAGCGACGTGCGCAAGTTTATAGAAGATAGTACAGATAGACATTAATTTGAGAAATACATGCATTAGGACAAAATTATAAACCCAGCACCTGAAATAAAGAGACTTAGTATGCAAGCAGGCGAAATGATCACCTCCAGATCCCTCTCCTGAGTGGCGTTTCTGAGCAAAGAAACACATATGGTATGTTCCAAGTGGATCAGACGCACCAACTGCATGGACAGAACAGTTCTCAAGATTCATTGGCAACTGCCACTTAATCGACCAATCGTATAACTGGTCGAGTGTCGATTGTAACCTGTCAGCATCTTCCATACTGGATACCTCCATCCACAGCTTTAGGTCGTCGGCGTAGATTGGGCAATCCGCCTAGAGTGCGAAAGGTAAGTTATTGATGAATACCTTGTAAAGCACGGGGCAGCAGACAGAACTTTGTGGGACTCCACTATTCATGAGAACAGCGACGGTTGAGGTTTCATTTACTTGCAACTGCGTTGCGCGGTCGTGAATGAAATCAGAGATCCAAGAGAGGAGATTCTCGGCGATACCGATCCCTCGGGGTTTAAGCAAAAGTCGTTCTTGCGGGACCCTGTTGATAGCTTGGCTGAAATCAACAAACACAACGTCCAGGCGTTTGCCGGAATCTAGCGAATTCGCCTATTTCTCCTTAACAACCAGTAAGTTCGAGGTACATGATCGTGCCCTTCGAAAATCATGCTGTGCATAAGAGAGGACATTCAGTTTCTCGAGGTAAGGCTGAAGTGACTGCTTCAAGATCCGCTCCATAACTTTACACACTATGGACGTTAAGTAGGTTGGACGATAGTTGGATGGATCTTGCCTGTTCCCTCCTTTGTATTTGGGTTTGACAATGCCCAGTTTCCAAGCCCACTGGAAACGCTCAGCTTCAAAGAAACGACGGAAAACTTGAACGATAGGTGGGGCGATGTACTCCACACAGTCCTAAGGAAAAGGCGGTGCAACCCATCCGGGCCCGGTGAAGAATGCGGATTTAGATCAAGGAGAATTTTAACTACAAATTGATGTTAATGTCTACTTGATCCAAGAGATAAGGAAAAGTAAAAGACAGTGTTGTAGAAAGAGATTATTTCACGAAGACAGAGGCGTACTGTCGGGCCAAGAGACTGGCTTTATCACCCTCTTCTTAAAGTAAATTTCGATGCGCACAGGTACACAAGGTAGGGACGCAACTGCCGACCCTGGTACTTCTTCTCAGATAACAGAAAAGCATTTTGGGTGTCGTTCGGGAGTGCTCTACTAATGATAGTTCATAATATTGACGTTGCTGATGCTTCGACGTGAGACGAACATTCCTAGTAGTCTTGTAGGAAGAGTAATAGGACTCTGTTTGAGATTCTCTGAAACGCTCCCACAATTTGCGCCTTCTGTTCATCAGGATCTCAATTCACTGTCAATCCAAAGTGGATGCCTCTTAGAGGAGTTTCTACTGGAGAAAGAAACAATCTGCTTGGAGAGCACAAGGTACAACGCATCGTCAGAGGAATGGGATCTCGAATACTCCAGTCCATAGTGCTTGCGGCTGTTCTCCGTCGGAGTAGATCCGCAAGTCAAAAGTTCCGACGGCAACCACCTTGGCTATAGATCGTGAGTCGACGTGTGCTTTGGTATGCAAAGATACAATGCTCGCTTTTGCCAATGGGTTGAAGAGCTGTTAGATTCTGTACACCTGACTGAGCTGGGGTAAACAATAGTTCCAATATGTTCGCCGCCTGGTCGGCAACGTTGCGCGTTGGCCTGGTAAGGTGCTGAAACAACGCACAATCGATAACCGTTACAAGTAAAATGGTCTCGAAGGAATCAGGTGGAAGACCACAAAAAAGTAAATCCCAATCGGTATTACGGGAATTAAAATCCCCCACGGGAAGACTGTCCTTTCCTGCACAGCGTTTCCTGATCGAATCGAGCAAGTGAGCTCCGGATCCCGATGGCGCTCTGTAGACTACACCAGTCTTGAAGGCTCTTTATCCATCATTAATACGGCACCAAAGGGCATCAAAGTCACCATCGTCGTCGCCAGCAGCTGCAAACAAAGGGCCCTTGAGTTCGGCCACGCAGTAAAGTATGGCACCACCACCAGGCCTACCTCCAATTCGGTCGACTTGACAGAGAGTGCATCGGGAGGTAGAAAGCTCTGAATCTATGATGTCCGCAAATATCCAAGTTTCGGTGAAGGCCGTCAGGTCTGGGCGAGTATCAGAAGCAAGCAGCTGTGCCTCATCAAGTTTATTTGTAAGATTATGTACATTGGTGAAAAGTACACACAGTCCGTTTTTATGCTGTACGAGAATTGGCCCCCAACGGGTTCTCGGAGTTCTCCGGATCAC
The DNA here is from genome assembly GCA_944474145.2 of Dicrocoelium dendriticum. NCBI lineage: Eukaryota > Metazoa > Platyhelminthes > Trematoda > Plagiorchiida > Dicrocoeliidae > Dicrocoelium > Dicrocoelium dendriticum. The sequence continues at coordinate 25,162,226 of OX104071.1, forward strand.
GCGAAAATCCACGATGTGAAGGTCTGCCTCACCGTTTTATCGGCGACACCGGAGCTCATCAAAGGCTGTTTCCAGTTGAATCCGATGTTCCGCAGAAAGGCCTCTCAGAAGGTAAAATAGCTCACCTTTCAAACGGGGGGTTCGCCGGAGGATGCGTCGACGTTCCCCTGCGCTTTAGCATATGATCTTAAAGCGGCGTCCCTTAGAAGGATCCTTTTGCTGCCTTCTTAGGCAGTAGGCAGAGATAATGCTTATCCCCAATTCAGCTTCATCGAATAAAATGGAAACCATCCGCTCAAGGTACGCTTGGCCATCCAGCATCCTTTCTGAAGTAGTGTCTTTGGTGGATTCATGCGCGTTCATAATGACGAAACATCGATCACTAGAGTACTAGAGCGCTTCTGTGGTGACGCAATGCCCATGCTTAACTTTTCCAACTTGTTGGCTTTGTCAAAAACAGCTTTCATTTGCAACTTGGAAGCAGTAGTCCTGGGCTTGGGCTTAGACTTCGCCTGAACATTACACATGGTTTGGTTCCGACCAATTGGGACAATGGAACCTTTTCTCATCACGGCTGTCTGTCTCAGTCGTGGGCTCATTGGGAAAGGCGTGTGGCAAAGCCTCCGATTGGGAAGCAAATGGGACGGCTTCGTTTACCTGTGGAGGGTAGCAAAACCGGAAATAGGTGTGGAGGAGAAGTGTGAGGAAACAAAAGAGTCCAAGGCAGTGGAAGATTCGACCTTCGTCGGAGTGTAATGAGGGCTCAGAAGTGGCAGTCCGGCGTGAAGGCGTCGACTGTTTAATGAAGTACGGCAGCGGCTACAGGGAACAATAAGAGCCGAAGTAGCGTATCGTTGCAGACTCATATAGTTCAGAACAATGTAGCAGCAGGCAATATGCAGCCATCCGTCACACTCAGAGTACTGTACTGCAGCTCAGGCATTTGAGCGTCAAAACTAAGCTTGGATCAAGGTATGTAAGGACAACGGGAGTCAGCACATACTACCCGGATAGCTCTTCCTACTCGATGAAGGCAAAATCCTCACAAGATCAGAGAACTCAGAAAGGACGATGCTATTCGCTTTGTGGTTTAGTACAGCAGCTATTGTCACACAAAACATGTCCGGGCAATGTTGTTCTACAGAGAAAAGTACTTGGTCAAATTTACTGATAATATTGTGAACCTTAGTAATCGCCACAATGAATCTGGAAAATAGGTTGGGCAGCGCTCCATCAGTAGTAAAAGCTGTCTCTCTATCTCTCCCTCTATCTCTCTCTCTCTCTCTCTCTCTCTCTCTATATATATATATATATATATATATATATATATATATATATCATTTTCACTTTAAATTGGAAATTTTGCAAACCATATTGGACAATTGCAAACCACATTGGATATTTTGCAAACCACTTTGGACAATTTGCAAAACATATTGGACATTTTGCAAAACAAATTGGACACGTTGCAATCTAAGTAGCAACTCGCCAATTTGTTGGTAAGAAACGGGCAGTAAGACTGCTGAATGATGTTCAGAATATACATTGTGTTGACGCTAATACACCGGCATTGTGTAAGCAGCGGGCTACACTGTAAAACATTTCCCTGATCGCTAGCAGCGACCGAAGTTCTGAACTACGCTCCCCTCTCCCCATTGACATTCGCCTAGTTGGTGTGCAGTGCCCATACGCATCAACCTGTGTAGGTGTGTGACAATTGAAAAATCGGACGTCCGAATCGTAATTGTGTATCAATCATTTTGTGAGTGGATTGCGATGCGCAATCTCAATGTGCACCGTTATTCTCATTAGAGGGGACCCTGTCCGATTCGGTCAATAGGACCATGTCGGATGAAGCAGGTAGGCTGTGTCCCAGCTTCGCCCGTCTCTCTCTATTAGCTTTCGCAACTGCCACGTTATTGTATCAGCGTAGACTGTAATGACCCCCAGCAAAAACCAGTCTAGATATATAGTCTATTGTTGCAAACATATCAACTACTGCGGAGTGGGCCGATTACACGATGTTCAGGCCACATTGTGGTCACGATAATGTAACCGAAATGCGTACGTAGCGGGTGATTGTGTAAGCCCTTCTCTTGACACGAGTGTCGTTCGCCACGGTCAAAATCGGTGACCTATTTTTCCCCTACACCCCCATAGGAATTCGTGTGTTGTTGTCTGGGTGTGTGGACTGACCTATGCAGCGGAACCACTACTGGAGCGGAGCATACGATAATGGTTCCACTCAACACAACTTAGTTTTATTAGCTCCGTGCCGCACGAAACGACCAAAATGAGCGATGAACAACAAGAAAGCTGGTGTGCGACGCGACGGCACTGAAGGCGAACATCATTTGCGCAAAGAGCAATTCTCACAAAACTTGTGCTGGTCGACGGCAAAACTACTCGGGAAGCCGCTGAAGTCGCCGGTGTTAACGCGAGTACGGCAAGGAACATCATTAATGCCTACAAGCGAGAAGGCTCAAATACACAGCGCACCTGCGGTGTAAACAAAAGGGAGAAGCTGACTCCCAATGTATTGCAGCGCGTCGAAGAAGCCGGTTGAACGGCACTCTGAGAAACACGTTGGTGCAGCTGCAGATGCGCCTGAGAGAGAATGGGATAAACCTATCAGTATCCTCTGTCTTCAACGCTCTCAGAAGACTAAAGATAACTCTCAAAAAGTGTCATTACGAGCTCGACCGAGTCAACAGTGCCACGACAATCGATAGCCGACAGGCGCCATCCCTCCTGGCCTCCACTCGTGGCACTTCTATGCTCCTTCTGGGGGTATGGGAACGCATCTTCTATGTCCGTTTCGCCCGTGTATCTTCGCTTCACGCCTCCGATTCTGACAACGCCGAGTCTTTCGATAGGTGCGTTTTGCTTTGATCAAGGGAGTATCACTCACCCGGCAATGATTCTTGAAGATGCGATACCGGCGATTTTGGTCCGATTAGTTGCGTCTTCAACCAATTTATCCTACCTGCCTTTGCCTGCTCGGGTTCCACCCCGGATGGCCGCTCCTGTCCGTTTTCGTCCCCTTCTATTGGGGTTGGGTTTCTCCAGCGAATCGCCCCATTGATCGGTCTCCCATTCGTCCCTGCTCCGTTTTACTGATACTAACCGTCCCTTTGGGCAAGCGCTGTCTTCTGCCCTCTCCTTACAGTAAGTGTATGTGGACGGAGCATCTCCGTAAATCCGCCAATCATGTGGACCTCTTTGGTGAGCAGATTCCTGCCGTGGAATCTATCCAGCGCGACTATGCTCTTGCCTTTTTCTTTTTGTGACTGGGATGAAGTGAGCAGAGACCCTCTGTGAGGTGGGCCTTAACTTTATCCCAGGCAACCTGGACATTATCGTCTTCTGAGATCTCACAATGGAAACCCCGAAGCTTGGCTCTCATTGTTTGATGGTCTGCGCTGCCATATGTTCGGGGTGAGACTCAACAGTACTCTGGTAGCCGTCTAGACAGAGTACAACTGAAGTGCAAACAAACATGATCACTGGAACCCAGTGGCAGGTCGCAATTAATATCACCCATACAAAATCGGGTTGACTTAGTACATACAAGGTCTAAGATAGACGATACTTTGGCGTCCATGTACCTGGTGGGGAGGTCAATGCAACTACCCCTGATGCAAAGGTACTTCGGAGGGTAAGCTCAATGCAGATCAGCGCCGAATGCGCCTGACGCTGAGTCGCAAGTAAGATCTACCAAGCAAACCTCTGGGAGGTTAAGGTCGCCCATCACCAAACACTGGTTTGCGGACTTAGAGCGAATGTAGTCCAAGTACCTCATTGGATATGCTCCCAGAAATTTTTATACACAATTACAACTGTGACCTGAGCCGAGGATATGCTAATAACAGCCGACAGAGCTTCAACAGTTTTATCCGCTGACTGAAATAAGCAACTCTACAAACGTCGTGTACATCTCACATAAAGAGCAACGTCCCCTCCCCTCCTGCCGGGCCAGCGAAGCGATCACATCTAAATAGTGCGTAGCCAGATTGATGTACTTTCACCATCCGTGATGTCCTGAGATATCTACGTTTCAGTGAATGCGAGCGCATAACGGGATGAGACCCATTTACAAGCATGCCTAAACTCGTACACCTTATTCCTTAGGCTGCGCACATTATATTTAGCACTATCTGAAGATATTCGTTAGATCCCAGACCTGGGTCGTGCGCTACCCAGAATGGACAGTGGTAGGGCGGAAAAGGACCGCCGGCTGACCACCCGAAAACACTCACTAATCGGGGACCATGTTCATCAGCAGCTCGCCTGCATTTGAGGTCTATTGATGGCCTCGTTAACTGCAGCCTATCGGCCAGGGGAAGGTCCAGCTGAACACTAATATTTGTACCTTTCAGCTTAAAAGCAAACGCATGACAGCGTTGTGTTCCTCGGGGTAGAGAGTCCAACACGACAGTAGCCGCGGGCTGGGTTTGCTACCATTAACTGGGACCGTTCCCTAGTCTATCAACTTCCTGACAGTGACCGGCCTGGAAAACCAGGCGGAAGAAGCTTTGTTACGCACATTTTAAAACCACTTGAAGGTCGTTCCCCAGCATGCGTTCAGCAGGAAGGACAGCAGTAGCTACCAGATCGCCGTTACCCGGAATCTAAGGCTACTATCTGTGAAAGAACCGCCACGGACGGGGTGTACCAACCCACTGGTCTTCGATTCGACACTTGGAGCAGATGGTTACACCATTGGTGTGGGACTGTCCCTTAGATGACCTAGCAACGGCAGTGTATGTTTTTCGCTCTATTGTCCGATGTCTTACTTTTATTCGGTACAACCGATTCCACCCGAGGTCTTTATAGCAGATATGGTCTGCTTTAACTCTCTCAATAAAGAGAGCACGGTCCGTGATGCTTTTTCGCTTTGAGCAGAGTCAAGAAACCCGTCCGAACATGACATCGCGGTGAGACGCAGAGATATCCGGCACGCTTCGGCTGATAAGTGTGCGTATAGGCATCTTCGCCTTCACACAACCGTCAGACGGTTTGACAAGTAAGGACACTTGGCTTGTTTCCGGCTGCAAGACAGTATAAACTGCTTCGTTTAGTAGAAAGCATACCGGAGTTTCCTAGCTCTCCTTTCGTTATACTCGAAGGGACGCTTGTAACAAGCAATTCAGCGTTGCTTTAAATACCGACGTCCGAAGCAGCTTCATTTTTGTGCCAGTAGCCATTTTGACGGGTGACTAATGACTGGAGCCACAGTTGATTTCAGTGCAAACGATCAATCTGCAGTTTTTGGAGACAGAAGCGTGTCATTGTGCGATCAATTTAAGGCGAAGATGAGAGCATTGAGGAATGAAGCTCTACATTTCGCAGCCGTGTATCAAGAGGATCGTCTCTGTACGAAAGTCCGCGTGGCGTTGCCTGCGGATGCAGCAATTGAGCACAACTGGAAAGCATCTTTTCGCTGGAGGCCAGCGCTGCGCATTGCTCGGTATTTAGGTCCGTACAAAGTTTTGGTACCATCGATTGCAGGATATTGCACTGCATAACCGCCGGAATCCGTCAGTTACAGGTATATTGCAGCTTGAACTTGCCACAAAGTGCGATAACCCCGCAGAATCCAAGCCAACTGAAAATACAGCCTCAGTGCATTGCGAGACCGACATGGTGGAAAACAGAGTGGAATTATAACACGTACACCATAGTTAAACGACCTCAATAAAAAAGGCAGAAGCTGGGTATAAAAACGGGGTTAAAACTGGGAAAAACCGGAAAAATTACCAGTAAGCGCCACAGGCGCTTTGACCAGAACCGCTTTAACGATCCAAGATAGTTCTTGGATCCGAGGAAATTTGACAATAGTCGAATTCAGTTGCAAGTGTTTATTCAAACACTGTTTTCACAATATTGTTGCTAAAAGCTCGATCAGTACGGCACGCCAAAATTAGAGTTACCGCGCAAGTACTCATCAGCACTCATTATTTGCGCTTTCCGAAAACGATTGGAAAAGGTGCCACGGTGGACGACAAATGACTTGGAGGAGCATTGAAGAAGGAACCTCAGGTTGACATTCGATGACCAATCCGTCTTCAGGATGTGTGCCATCGCTACTCGGACATCCAAGTGAACGGGAAAAGTTGGATGTTATTGCTCAACGACATCATTGACGCTGGTGAAGTACAATGCCACATCTCATTCACATTGTTAATGTTAAAAAACGAACATTGGTTTCAAAAACACAAAAACCCAAATAGCGTGCATCCGAACCAAGAAAACGCTTTGTTCTGACACTGTATCTTCTCTTGTTGCCCTGACTCTGGTGGCACATTTATCTGCTATCAGATTGCAAATATGGTTGGCGGCATCCGGTTTCGGATTTGCCTGCCAATGTGGCCAGTCACAGGACGCCTGCGATTTACAGAGAGACCCAGGGATTGGCTTGCGCTAACACCCACCCACAAGTTCCAATCACACCTCATATTCCAGTGTAAAACAGAAGGAAATAAGACAGGAAGGCATGCGGATGGCAGCCAAGTTCATCAACGGAGCCGGCCAACGCTCCTTCACAGGCGAACACAAGCACACTGTATTTGGGGAATCAAGCGCAATACAAGGCGATGGTTGGACCATAGTCCACATCCACACTGAGTGCATGGAACCACTCTTCGAGCCTAGCACGACCACAAGGACCGCGCACCCCCGTCTACCTCCAGAGACGATCAACTGCCCTCGTGGAGTCAGTAATGAACGCGGAAGGTGGGTACATATACAGGTAGGCACCTTGTCAACATGCACATCAAGCGCTACCACATCGGGGCTATCAAGCAACAGCCATTCACCTGAAAACGACAAGATGAAATAACAGACATCTAAATACTGCCTACAGATACGGTGGCATACTATATCGCTAAATTACAATAGGAAGTAAGTTGGTTAGCAAACGAAATTCGCGAAAGGGAAAAAAATAACCAAACGCTTACTTAAAAATGCTTACAAACCAACAAAGTTACCGAACGCTAAGCTCAATTAGCGTGGGCAACAGTGACAGTTAATAGAAGTTTATTAATGATAGACAACACACGCAAATAAAGCTAGTGATGACCTTTATCCAGCTAACAACAGACTTAGATTAAATGTAAGTTGGTTATTACACCAGTGCGGTGAAGAAGCCTCAAGAATGCCCCAGATCAGCATCAGAGCATGGAGGCACAAATTGGATATATAAATATTATATTATATATCTATACTATATATATAATATCTAAATAATTTTCACTTAAATTGGAAATATTTGCAAACCATACTTGACCATATTGCAAACGAAATTGGTCATTTTGCAAACACAGTTGGACATTTTTGCAAACACATTGGACATTTTGCAAACCACATTGACATTTTGCAAACCACTTTGGACAATTTGCAAAACATATTGGACATTTTGCAAAACAAATTGGACACGTTGCAATCTAAGTAGCAACTCGCCAATTTGTTGGTAAGAAACGGGCAGTAAGACTGCTGAATGATGTTCAGAATATACATTGTGTTGACGCTAATACACCGGCATTGTGTAAGCAGCGGGCTACACTGTAAAACATTTCCCTGATCGCTAGCAGCGACCGAAGTTCTGAACTACGCTCCCCTCTCCCATTGACATTCGCCTAGTTGGTGTGCAGTGCCCATACGCATCACCTGTGTAGGTGTGTGACAATTGAAAAATCGGACGTCCGAATCGTAATTGTGTATCAATCATTTGTGAATTGATTGGCGATGCGCAATCTCAATGGTGCACCGTTATTCTCATTAGAGGGAACCCTGTCCGATTCGGTCAATGGGACCATGTCGGATGAAGCAGGTAGGCGGTGTCCCAGCTTCGCCCGTCTCTCT
>OX104071.1:25170389-25211242 GCA_944474145.2 Dicrocoelium dendriticum
CTATTAGCTTTCGCAACTGCCACGTTATTGTATCAGCGTAGACTGTAATGACCCCCAGCAAAACCAGTCTAGATATATAGTCTATTGTTGCAACATATCAACTACTGCGGAGTGGGCCGATTACACGATGTTCAGGCCACATTGTGGTCACGATAATGTAACCGAACTGCGTACGTAGCGGGTGATTGTGTAAGCCCTTCTCTTGACATGAGTGTCGTTCGCCACGGTCAAAATCGGTGACCTATTTTTCCCTACACCCCCATAGGAATTCGTGTGTTTTGTCTGGGTGTGTAGACCGACCTATGCAGCGGTACCACTATTGAAGCGGAGCATACGATAATGGTTCCACTCAACACAACTTAGCTTTATTAGCTCCGTGCCGCACGAAACGACCAAAATGAGTGATGAACAACAGGAGAGCTGGTGTCCGACGCGACGGCACTGCAGGCGAACATCATTTGCGCAAAGAGAAATTCTCCCAAAACTTGTGCTGGTCGACGGCAAAACTACTCGGGAAGCCGCTGAAGTCGCCGGTGTTAACGCGAGTACGGCAAGGAACATCATTAATGCCTACAAGCGAGAAGGCTCAAATACACAGCGCACCTGCGGTGTAAACAATAGGGAGAAGCTGACTCCCAATGTATTGCAGCGCGTCGAAGAAGCGGTTGAACGGCACTCTGAGAACACGTTGGTGCAGCTGCAGATGCGCCTGAGAGAGAATGGGATAAACCTATCAGTATCCTCTGTCTTCAACGCTCTCAGAAGACTAAAGATAACTCTCAAAAAGTGTCATTACGAGCTCGACCGAGTCAACAGTGCCACGACAATCGATAGCCGACAGGCGTGCGCTCTCGAATTCTCGGCACATGCACCTTCTAACAAGGAGAAATGCATCTTCATAGATGAGGGTGGTTTCAACCTTCATCTGAGGAGAACTCAGGCTCGCTCAAGAAGAGGGACACGCTTGAACGTCGTGTTATCCACAGTCAGAGGTCGCATGGTAACCCTGATAGTTGCAATGAAAAACCAAGGCGTCATCCATTCAAAGATCATTAACGGTGGCACCTGCAATGGTGCGAAGTTCTCCGCGTTCGTCGAGGAACTGGTGGCGCGTATAAGCTGCACAGCGGAGATGAAAGGCGCGTGGCTGATCATGGACAATGCCAGGATCCATATGCCTGATGAGTTAAGGAGGATCCTTGGTTCGTCTTATCACCTGCAGTTCTTGCCGCCCTACACGTACATGCTAAACCCGGTAGAGCACGCCTTTCAAATGTGAAAGCCTCGGCGAGACGCCTGCTTATTAACCCCACACCTGAGCAGACGCTGAGGACGATCATTCAGGACAGCCTTGGGATGGTAACGCAGCAGGACTGCATGAACTGCTTTCTCAATACGATGATGAACCTGACGAAAGATACAGCCGGACAACCCTTCGTCAACTGATCTTTGCTATGGTTACTGTCTTATTTTTCGTTAATAAACCATTTCAATTTTAAAAGGTGCGTTTTCAATATTAACAGTTGGCTTAGCGTGTAACAGCAGGACGGTCACCGAGAATTCAAGAGCGCACGCCTGTCGGCTATCGATTGTCGTGGCACTGTTGACTCGGTCGAGCTCGTAATGACACTTTTTGAGAGTTATCTTTAGTCTTCTGAGAGCGTTGAAGACAGAGGATACTGATAGGTTTATCCCATTCTCTCTCAGGCGCATCTGCAGCTGCACCAACGTGTTCTCAGAGTGCCGTTCAACCGCTTCTTCGACGCGCTGCAATACATTGGGAGTCAGCTTCTCCCTATTGTTTACACCGCAGGTGCGCTGTGTATTTGAGCCTTCTCGCTTGTAGGCATTAATGATGTTCCTTGCCGTACTCGCGTTAACACCGGCGACTTCAGCGGCTTCCCGAGTAGTTTTGCCGTCGACCAGCACAAGTTTTGGGAGAATTTCTCTTTGCGCAAATGATGTTCGCCTGCAGTGCCGTCGCGTCGGACACCAGCTCTCCTGTTGTTCATCACTCATTTTGGTCGTTTCGTGCGGCACGGAGCTAATAAAGCTAAGTTGTGTTGAGTGGAACCATTATCGTATGCTCCGCTTCAATAGTGGTACCGCTGCATAGGTCGGTCTACACACCCAGACAAAACACACGAATTCCTATGGGGGTGTAGGGAAAAATAGGTCACCGATTTTGACCGTGGCGAACGACACTCATGTCAAGAGAAGGGCTTACACAATCACCCGCTACGTACGCATTTCGGTTACATTATCGTGACCACAATGTGGCCTGAACATCGTGTAATCGGCCCACTCCGCAGTAGTTGATATGTTGCAACAATAGACTATATATCTAGACTGGTTTTGCTGGGGGTCATTACAGTCTACGCTGATACAATAACGTGGCAGTTGCGAAAGCTAATAGAGAGAGACGGGCGAAGCTGGGACACCGCCTACCTGCTTCATCCGACATGGTCCCATTGACCGAATCGGACAGGGTTCCCTCTAATGAGAATAACGGTGCACATTGAGATTGCGCATCGCAATCCACTCACAAAATGATTGATACACAATTACGATTCGGACGTCCGATTTTTCAATTGTCACACACCTACACAGGTTGATGCGTATGGGCACTGCACACCAACTAGGCGAATGTCAATGGGGAGAGGGGAGCGTAGTTCAGAACTTCGGTCGCTGCTAGCGATCAGGGAAATGTTTTACAGTGTAGCCCGCTGCTTACACAATGCCGGTGTATTAGCGTCAACACAATGTATATTCTGAACATCATTCAGCAGTCTTACTGCCCGTTTCTTACCAACAAATTGGCGAGTTGCTACTTAGATTGCAACGTGTCCAATTTGTTTTGCAAAATGTCCAATATGTTTTGCAAATTGTCCAAAGTGGTTTGCAAAATGTCCAATGTGGTTTGCAAAATGTCCAATGTGGTTTGCAAAATGTCCAACTTTGTTTGCAAAATGACCAATTTCGTTTGCAATATGTCCAATATGGTTTGCAAAATTTCCAATTTAAAGTGAAAATTATATATATATATATATAAATATATAAATATATATATATATATCCAATTTGTGCCCCATGCTGATGCTGATATTGCATTCTTGATGCTTCTTCACCGCAGCTGGTGTAAACCAACTTACATTTAATCTAAGTCTTTTTAAGCTGGATAAATTTCATCCTACTTTATTTGCTTTTTCTATCTTAATAAACTTCTATTAACTGTCACGTTGCCCACGCTAATTGAGCTTATCTTCGGTAACTTTGTTGGTTTGTAGCATTTTTAAGTAACTTTTGGATATTTTTTCCTTATCGCGAATTCGTTGCTAACCAACTTACTTCCTATTGTAATTTAGCGAATAGTTATGCCACCGTATCTGTAGGCATTATTAGATTTCTGTTATTTCATCTTGTCGTTTCAGGTGAATGGCTGTTGCTTGATATCCCCGATGTGGTTGCGCTTGATGTGCATGTTGACAAGGTGCCTACCTGTATATTACCCACTACCTCGTTCATACTGGCTCCACGAGGCAGTTGATCGTCTCTGGAGGAGACGGGGTGCGCGGTCCTTGTGGTCGTGCTAGGCTCGAAGAGTGGTTCCATGCACTCAGTGTGGAGTGGACTATGGTCCAACCATCGCCTTGTATGCGCTTGATTCCCCAAATACAGTGTGCTTGTGTTCGCCTGTGAAGGAGCGTTGGCCGGCTCCGTTGATGAAACTTGGCTGCCATCCGCATGCCTTCCGTTCTTATTCCTTCTGTTTTACACTGGATTTGAGGTGTGATTGGAACTGTGGGTGGTGTAGCGCAAGCCACCCATGGTCCCTCTGTAAACGCAGGCGTCCTGTGGCTGGCCATATTGGCAGGCAAATCCGAAACCGGATGCCGCCAACCATATTTGCAATCTGATAGCAGATAATGTGCCACCAGAGTCAGGGCAACAAGAGGAAGTACAGTGTCAGAACAAAGCGTTTCTTGGTTCGATGCACGCTATTTTGGGTTTTTGTGTTTTTGAAACCAATGTTCGTTTAACATTAACAATTGAATGAGGTGGCTGTACTTCACCAGCGTCACTGATGTCAGTTGCGCAATAACATCCAACTTTTCCCGTCACTTGGAGTCCGAGTAGCGTGGCACCCATCCTGAAAGACGGATTGGTCCAACGAATGTCAACCCTGAGGTTACCTTCTTCATGCTCCTCCAAGTCATTTGTCGTCCACCGTGGCACCTTTTCCAATCGTTTTCGGAAAGCGCAAATAATGAGTGCTATGAGTACTGCGCGGTAACTCTAATTTTTGGCGTGCCGTACTGATCGAGCTTTTTAGCAACAATATTGTGGAAAACAGTGTTTGAATAAACACTTGCAACTGAATTCGACTATTGTCAAATTTCCTCGGATCCAAGATATCTTGGATCGATTAAAGCGGTTCTGGTCAAAGCGCCTTTGGCGCTTACTGGTAATTTTTCCGGTTTTTCCCAGTTTTAACCCCGTTTTATACCCAGCTTCTGCCTTTTTTATTGAGGTCGTTTAACTATGGTGTACGTGTTATAATTCCACTCCGTTTTCCACTATGTCGGTCTCGCAATGCACTGAGGCTGTTGTTTCAGGTGACTTGGATTCTGGGGTTATCGCACTTTGTGGCAGTTCAAGCTGCAATATACCAGTAACTGACGATTCCGGCGGTATGCAGTGCGATATCTGCAATCGATGGTACCACAAACTTTGTACGGACCTAAATACCGAGCAATGCGCAGCGCTGGCCTCCAGCGAAAAGTTGCTTTCCAGTTGTGCCAATTGCTGCATCCGCAGGCAACGCCACGCGGACTTTCGTACGAGAGACGAATCTCTTGATACACGGCTGCGAAATGTAGAGCGTTCATTCTCAATGCTCTCAGATCTTCGCCTTAAGATTGATCTGCTCAAGACGACGCTTCTGGTCTCCAAAAATGCAGAGTTGATCGTTTGCACTGAAGATCAACTTGTGGCACCAGTCATTATGTCACCCGTCAAAATGGCTACTGGGCACAAAAATGAAGCTGCTTCGGACGTCGTATTTAAAGCTACGCTGAATTGCTTGTACAAGCGTCCCTTCGAGTAAAACGAAAGAGAGCTAGGAAACTCCGTATGCTTTCTACTAAACAAGCAGTTATACTTGTCTTGGCACCGGAAACAAGCCAAGTGTCCTTACTTGTCAAACCGTCTGACGGTTGTGTGAAGGCGAAGATGCCTATACGCACACTTATCAGCCGAAGCTGCCGGATATCTCTGCTCTCACCGCGAATTCATGTTCTGACGGTTTGCTTGACTCTGCTCAAAGCGAAAAAGCATCACGGGACCCTGCTCTCTTTATTGAGAAGTTAAAGCAGACCAAATCTGCTATAAAGACTCTCGGTGGAATCGATGACCCGAATAAAAGTAAGACATCGACAATAGAGCGAAAAACATACACTGCCGTTGCTAGGTCATCTAAGGGGACAGTCCCAACACCAATGGTGTAACCATCTGCTCCAAGTGTCGAATCGAAGACCAGTGGGTTGGTACACCCCGTCGTGGCGGTTCTTTCACAGATAGTAGCCTTATATTCCGTAACGCGACTGTATCTACTGCTGTCCTTCCTGCTGAACGCATGCTGAACGACCTTCAATGGTTTAAAATGTGCGTAACAAAGCTTCTTCCGCCTGGTTTTCCAGGCGTCACTGTCAGGAAGTTGATTAGACTAGGGAACGTCCCAGTTAATGTAGCAAACCCCAGCCCGCGGCTACTTCGTGTTGTACTCTCTACCCCGGAGGAACGCAACGCTGTCATGCGGTTTGCTTTTAAGCTGAAAGGTACAAATATTAGTGTTCAGCTGGACCTTCCCCTGGCCGATAGGCTGCAGTTAACGAGGCCATCAAAGACCTCAAATGCAGGCGAGCTGCTGATGAACATGGTCCCCGATTAGTGAGTTTTCGGGTGGTCAGCCGGCGGTCCTTTTCCGCCCTACCACTGTCCATTCTGGTAGCGCACGACCCAGGTCTGGATCTAACGAATATCTTCAGATAGTGCTAAATAATGTGCGCAGCTTAAGGAATAAGGTGTACGAGTTAGGCATGCTTGTAAATGGGTCTCATCCCGATATCCTCGCATTCACTGAAACGTAGATATCTCAGGACATCACGGATGGTGAAATACATCAATCTGGCTACGCACTATTTAGATGTGATCGCTTCGCTGGCCGGCAGGGAGGGGAGGGGACGTTGCTCTTTATGTGAGATGTAAACGACGTTTTGTAGAGTTGCTTATTTCAGTCAGCGGATAAAACTGTTGAAGCTCTGTCGGCTGTTATTAGCACATCCTCGGCTCAGGTCACAGTTGTAATTGTGTATAAAAATTCTGGGAGCATATCCAATGAGGTACTTGACTACATTCGCTCCAAGTCCGCAAACCAGTGTTTGGTGATGGGCGACTTCAACCTCCCAGAGGTTTGCTTGGTAGATCTTACTTGCGACTCAGCGTCAGGCGCATTCGGCGCTGATCTGCTTGAGCTTACCCTCCGAGTACCTTTGCATCAGTTCATTGACCTCCCCACCAGGTACATGGACGCCAAAGTATCGTCTATCTTAGACCTTGTATGTACTAAGTCACCCGATTTTGTTGGTGATATTACTTGCGGACCTCCACTGGGTTCCAGTGATCATGTTTGTTTGCACTTCAGTTGTACTCTGTCTAGACGCTACCAGAGTACTGTTGAGTCTCACCCGAACATATGGCACGCAGACCATCAAACAATGAGAGCCAAGGCTTCGGGTTTCCATTGTGAGATCTCAGAAGACGATAATGTCCAGGTTGCCTGGGATAAAGTTAAGGCCCACCTCACAGAGGTCTCTGCTCACTTCATCCCAGTCACAAAAAGAAAAAGGCACGAGCATAGTCGCGCTGGATAGATTCCACTGGCAGGAATCTGCTCACAAAGAGGTCTACATGTTGGCGGATTTACGGAGATGCTCCGTCCACATACACTTACTGTAAGGAGGCAGAAGACAGCGCTTGCCCAAAGGACGGTTAGATCATTAAAACGGAGGCGGACGAATGGGGAGACCGATGCAATGGGGGCGATTCGCTGGAGAAACCCAGACCCAATAGAAGGGGACGAAAACGGGACAGGAGCGGCATCCGTGGGTGAACCCGAGGCAGGCAAAGCAGGTGGAGAATTTGTTGAAGACGCAACAAATCGGACAAAACCGCCGGTATCGCATCTTCAAGAAACAATGCCGGGGAGAGTGATACACCCATGGTCAAGCAAAACGCACGCTATCGAACGACTCCGGGCTTGTCAGAATCGGAGGCGTGGAAGCGAAGATACACGGGCGAAACGGACATAGAAGATGCGTTCCCATACCCCCAGAAGGAGCATAGAAGTGCCACGAGTGGAGGCCAGGAGGGATGGTGCAACGTGGGAAAGAAACTTAACTCAATAATGTGCGCCTGTGTGAGTGGTAGAGTGGTGTGTGTTCGCGCCAATAGTGATCGTGCTTCATTGCCGCGTTGTTCTGTAGCTACTTTATGACAGGTATCGTAAGGCTAGAAATATGTGTAAGCAACTCCTAAGGAATTCTCGGCTCAATTTTGAGAAACGGTTAGCAAATGACGCTTCAGAGATTCCAAAAATATTCTTCGCTTATGTCAAAGGTCGCTGCGGTTCGAACATGTCAATTCCAGTATTGATGCGTGTTGACGGTATTCATGCGCCCACGGCCTATGACAGGGCCTGCGTACTTAGTGGGCAATATGCGGCAGCATTTGTAAGGGAAACCTCTTTGATAGGCGTTGAGCTGGTTTGCAGGATCCCAGAGGATTCCGGACTATCTGCACTTATTGTAGCGGAGACGGAAGTTCGTAGGCTGTTACAAAGGCAGAACCCTTCTAAGGCCTCTGGGCCTGATTTATTTCAAACGAAACTGTTGCATGAGTTGGCTGCGGAGCTAAATGTACCGCTCACTATGGTGTTTCAGAAATCACCTGACAGCTGTGCATTGCCTTCCGAATGCAAGGAAGTTGTCATCTGCCCCATCTTCAAAAATGGGGACAGGAGTCTACCTGCAAATTATAGGCCAGTTAGTCTGACGAGTGTAGTAGTCAAACTCCTCGAGAAACTGGTGAGAGATTCGTTGGAAATTCACCTGAGTAGATTTAATCTACTTAGTAATGTACAACGTGGATTCCGGAAGGGATTTTCCTGTCTGACGAATCTACAGGTGGCTCGCGAAAGTTGCGCGGATGCAGTGGATAACGGCCACACACTGGACGTGCTTTTCGTCGACTTTACGAAGGCATTTGACAAGATACCCCATTTGAGGCTGGCGCAATAGTTGACCTACTACGGGGTATCAGACCTCGGCCTTCATTGGGTGACTGCCTTCTTGGAGGGTAGAGAACAGTGTGTACGGGGAGGCCGGGGCTTATCATTTAGGCAGTCTGTCCTCAATGGCGTGCCGTAGGGCTCAGTCCTTGGACCGCTGATTTTCTATCTAGGTGAAGGACCTACCCGCGGAGCTTGAGGCACCGTCGCTGTTTGCTGATGACCTGAGCAGTGGAATATTGTCGATGTTCCTGGGGGTTCCGAAGCTATTCAGCGAGCCTTGAATAAGCTTTCGGACTGGTCTACTTTATGGTTACTGCCCATAAATCAGGCACAGTGCTCCGTTCTTCGAATTGGAGGAGATTGTCTTCTACGAAGTACTTGGTCGGTGGGATCGAATTTCCCCGTGTATCTATCCAGATTGACCTAGGAGTCGTACACTCTTTGGCTTTACACTACGGCGACAACTGGAAGAAGGTCGCAAACAGAGGTTTCCGCATGTTGTGATTAATATAACGTTCTTGACGGACGGCATATTTACGTGACTGTTCTCGGCTTTCGTTCGGCCTCATCTAGAATACTGCATCCAGACTTGTCCGCCCTGCCTCGTCCGGCACAAAATGGAGCTAGTGAGGGTTTTACGAGTGGTTACTAGGTTAGTTGAGGGATTACGGAGACGTACGTACCCCGAGCGTCTACTTACTTTGGGTATGTATTCAATGCGCTACCGGAGGCTTAGAGGATACCAAATCCTAACCTACCATATCTAAACGGGGAAGGTTGGTCCAGATTTACCTTGGCTTTTCAGTCCCGCTAGATTGTCTGTTCTACGCGGTCATTCCTTGAACCTGGACAAACCGCGGTCCGATCGGATTAGGTCGGAAATCTGGCTGTCACGTAGAGTCATAGAGCGCTGGAGCATGCTTCCGGAAAGTGTTATCAGGGAATCTAAGGTTAGGAGGTTTGTGTGGCAACTTGACGCTCTTGGGTGGCAACACGAAACCTTTCCATTTTCCTAAGTAACTCACATCTTAGTACTTCGATATTCTTTTCTTCACGCATCGGTATTATTTGCTTATTTAAGTGCACTTCCTTATTCGGTACCTTCGATTTCGCTTCCTATCCTTTGCTTACTTCACGTGACTGCCACAGCAGGGACTGCTAGGGCAGGAAAGGTGGGCATTAACTGGTTGGCCAGGGTGCGATACGGGTGTTCCGTTTTGGATCCATCAATAACTCTGAGCACTTCATCAATTCCTGGCTCAACGATCCACTCAAGATGGAACACTCACAGGATTCTCCTATCGTTCCAGTCCCACGCGAACTTGAACTTGAACTTGGTCGACGGTGAAGGCGATAGGCTGGCGTGCGCAATACGTGGCCAAGCCAACACACGTGGGTTTGGAGTATAACGGTTCGTAGGCATGGGCTGTTTGCTCCAAGCATCGGGTCTCGAATTTATGGGTTGCTTACGTGATGTTGCCACCAAACGACAGCAAGCCAACGCGGAAAACGATTGCAACAGGCGGACAGTCACGTCACATTCTCCGAGCGCATATGCTACATCTCACAACAGTACAAGAGAACCACACGGACAGAATCAATGTACACCCTAAACTGAGCTTGAGACTGACATCTCAACGTAGCAATATGTGTCTCAGTATGATGAATGCAAAGCTTTGCGAATCGTTGTGATACGTCATCCACAACGTCGCCGCTAGCAGTTACGCAACTCCCTAGTCAAGTGAAGCAGGGTATTTGTACTCGGATGTCACTAGCAATGGTAAGATCAGACGCAAGCACATGCAAATCCTTGGCGCAAGCCTCTGATGACAGCAAACGAAGTGGTAAGCTTGCCGTAAAATCTGACTTTCCTGACTTCTGGCTATAAAGCCCTTTCAAGATGGTTACGAACTTGCCGAGCCTACCTATTCGTAGTAGACAGTACCACAATGCAGATACATCCCCT
Source organism: Dicrocoelium dendriticum (assembly GCA_944474145.2). Classification (NCBI taxonomy): domain Eukaryota; kingdom Metazoa; phylum Platyhelminthes; class Trematoda; order Plagiorchiida; family Dicrocoeliidae; genus Dicrocoelium; species Dicrocoelium dendriticum. The sequence goes on from OX104071.1 coordinate 25,180,706, forward strand.
AAATCAAATGCCACACGAATGTCCAAGGTATTTACCATTGTCGGTCGTCGATGGACGTGACGGAGTACAAGAAGTTGGTGGAGTGTAAATATTTGGTCAATGCAACCGCGGCCTGTAGTAGCCACAACGTCGGGCATCTAAGAACGTAAATGGAATGCGTAAGCTTTCATGCCAGGAGAGGCTGCAACGATTAGGGGTATTTAGTGGAAGCTATCGCAGATTACGTGGCGATCTGATTATGGCACATTTGATACTGCGTGACCCACATCATATGTGTCGTCCTTTACTGCAACTCAGCAGCAATGCAAACCTGAGGAGCCACCCATTGAAACTCGCTGTACAGTATAGCCGTCTGGAGTGCCGTAGAAAATTTTTCCATTCGTGTCTGTCACCCGTGGAATGCTCTCCCAGAATCAGTCGTCTCTGCACCGACGCTAACAGTATTTAACAGACGATTGGACGATGCACTCATCCACTTACACTTAGTTACTTACCACTACGTCTCCATCCTACACCTGGAGTTTAACATGAAATTATTTGACGATAAATGTGAGTGCTGTGCATCTAAGCGCATTACATTACTAAGGCGGAGCAAAGGAGAAGTCCTTTTCATATTTAGAGTATTACCATGTTTACTGTCATTATCGTCAGTCTGGTTATGTCGATATCCCCACCAACTATTCAACGGGACTTGTAAAGCAACGCTTCTTAACCAGTATAAATTCAATTCTCATTTTTCATTGAGAACCGGTTTGTTCCCCCAGAGAAATGCTCTCTTTAGTCGCTGAAAGCCTGCAGAGTAGGACGGACACGCAAGTCTCGAATGCAGCAGGGATCACTAACTTGACACAATCTTCGCAAGAGCCTTTCTTGTGAATCGGGACAATGACGATTTTTCCAATGCAATCGGAACTTTATTGTCCATCCAAGTCTACGTGAACAGTGATAGAATTTCGTTGACAGCTGCATGCACGCCATCTCTGAATAAAGCCGCCGGTAGGCTGTCCGGGCCGATTGCTTTATGAAGCTTCAAACGTTAGATTTTGTTTCGGATCTCTGCAACAGTAGAAGGATTTGTGATGACAGGCCAAGCACACAATACGTTCCATGAATTTCACCTCCCGTATGTGTTCAACAAAAGATGGCACAATGTCCTCATTCACTACGGACATATATTGAAGTAGCATTTTTACCATGAATACCGCGGTGAGTCCAACGGTAAAAAACAAATTTTTTCACAAATTTTGCTGTTGTATTTTACCCTGAAAATCCTACGTGACTTGTTCACCTACAGCTATTTTGCCGCTGTAGAACCAATGTTCCATTGTCCAATTGTTCTCCGTTTACACGCCCACAGGCTGTAGATAGGATAGAGTCGAAGAGGTTCTATCAGTGGTATGAGCATTGTAATGGCAACCTGTGGTCTTCGCTACGCATTCGGAGCGAATAGGCAAGAGACGGATCGTGATCAAGCATTCGTCGTCGGTCTACGAGCAACGTCTTGTACGCCCTCACAACTTAGTGGCTCGATCGATGAACATGCTAGATGCAGACAATCAATGGAGGCAGATCGGAATCGCTCAACAGAGCGTTGGCTGCTTTATAGCTAATATGTAGCCATCGGATCAATATAGATCTGATCGCAGCCAGGCCTCCGTTGTGGATTCTCAAAGGGCGTTGAACCACATGGTGACAACAGAAGTGAAGGAAGCGATGAGCAAGCAACAGCTCTATTTTTGACAGCAGCCGTCTATCGTGATGTCGACTCCAATACAGAAAACTAGCGCGTGTGGAAAGATTTTACCACACTGACGCAGACGTACAGTCATCCGGTTGATTGCCAGTTGGTTATGTTCTGACATGCTGTCGGCGATGAAACAATACGTGTACAAGAGACAAGCTAATTGGGTGGCGAACCCTGTTTGAATCATATGCTTCGAAGTGTTGGTGACTTTTGTGAAGGCAAGGCCAATGAAAATGATCAACACTACTTGTTTTTCGGTCGAAACTGATTCCCAGATGAATCAGTTAACAACTACGTAACTGAGCTAGTTAGAGGATGCAGTTTTCGCGAGTGCCTACGCGATTCGCTGGTGAGTGGTCGAATTGCACCGCGCATTCAAGATGAGAACAGTACGCGAAAATTATTGTAACAGAGAAACCTAACGCTTGACCAATGCGTCGATATTTGTAACAGTGAAACGGTAACAGCGTTCCAATTTCGCCACATAAAACCTCACGCAATCACTGAAATATCTACTATTTCCCAGCCCATCGATGCGATGTTGCATAAGGTTCCGACAGGTTAACCAATCTGCCAGTACTGTGGTCGCAGTCATGAGCCTCGAAAGGTAAGCTGTCCCGCTTGGGGAAAGACCTGTATAAAATGCATGAAAAAGTATCACTTTGCGAGACACTGCCGATCAAAAAAGGTGAATTCAATTGCTTGCAATAACGCGCCAGCTACTCAGGAACTTGTAATCAGTAACATGGAGCGTCGAAGAGATAATAGCAGCGTATATACGACGCTGCCTGTTGAGAAACGTCTCGTATATCTGCAGTTGGATACAGAGATCACAGTCAACATTTTGCGGGAGAAACGCCGTTCTGGGGTGCAACGTGACAAACTGAAATACGGTCACAAAATGTGGGACGGTACAAAACGCCATCTGAATGCAATCAATCTGAAGGATGGAACCGGAAAGCAACTCCAGTTTGGTCGTCTTATAGGGAGGTTTTGTTCCCATCCTGGGTGTTGATTTTAGTCAGCAACTTGGTTTTGTTTTCTTTAATCCAGAGCACTTTGTGCCTTCATATCAGTTAGTTGTGGATATCGTCCATCGTTATCCTAAAGTACTTGGCGAAGGATTGGGTTCGATGGGTGCATCCATCTATCGCTGAATGAGTCTGCTGTACAAGTGAAAATGCCTGATAGATAAGTACCAGTAGCGCATCGCGCAAGATTGTCTGAGGAGTTGGAGCGTCCAGCCTCACTCGGTGTTATAACCAACGTTGAGGAATCCACAGATTGAGTCAGGCAGGTGGTAACTGTTACTAAAAGTTCTGTAGTTTACTGGTGTGTACCAATCCGAAACCGCTTAACGCCGCCCTTAGAAGAGAGTATCGCAACCAACCTACATAAGAAGATATTGTCAGTTCTATCAACTGCAAGATTTTAACAAAGCTTAAACTAGCTTCCATATTTCGACATGTCGTGTTGGATGAGGAATCGAGCTATCTGACGAACTTCGGCACGCAGTTCTGGAGATGCCGGTGACCACGATTAGCATTCGTTTTGAAACTCTCCAGTGAAATATGTTAAAAACTTCTGGAATATTTGCTAGGAACCATTCGCGTGGCTGACGACGTACTGATATTCGGTTCCACTGTAGAAGAGTACGACCGTAATCACAATCGGTTTATCCAAAGGCACGTTGACAAAAGCAGTAAATTCAAACGGGACAAAGTTGAACTTCGAAAATCAGAGGTCAACATCAATAACATCAACAACAGCAGTACATCAGCCATTTGAACTAATGCTTCGCTGCCATACAACCATGATGATCTATCTAGGAAATAAAGAATAATAAGATGGGGAAAACGGGGAGCTTACATTAAAAACCTTAATGCCCAAAGCAAACATTAAGGGTCAAGTCGCCTTCACCTTGGTAACAACCTGCCGTCACAAAATGCTGGCTATGATACAAAGATAAGGCGACATCGGCGAGACAGCTTCCATGCAGCTTTCGCTGCCCCGCGCCATAATCAGCCATTACCACGCAGATAACTCAGCACCAAACACACTTTAAACAGACAATCCGATTAGGAGACGGCAGCAGACGCGCCACTGGTGTCGGTTACGAGCCATGTCCTGTAAAGTCTCGAGCCAAGCACAAGACGAGTCACGTCGACTCCAGCCGCGAAGGCGAGACGGACCAACGGTACCCAGTTTGGTCGTCAGTGACTGCATTTCCCGCTGCCAAGTCAACTTCTGTCCACCGCGAGCTTTGCGCCAGCCTACGCCTGGAAGAATAAACAAGGCCCTCCTAGGTAAGCGGTGACCAGAGAGACGTAGCACGTGCTTGAGCCAACGCAACTTATTCAGTGCTATCGGTTGTTCTAGGCAGCTAGCATGATTATCACCACCTAGTACTCGCCTACGCACATCATCGTTGCGGACACCCTGGTGCCATCCGACTCCAACTATGCTTCGCAGACAACGATGATCAAAGACTTGAAGGCGCGTCAGATTTTCAAACCGAAGGGGCCAAGTGTCACTACCATAGAGCAGAACGGCCCTCACTGTGGCCTTGTATACCCGGCTTTTCAGACAAAGGGAAACTGCCTTCTGTCGCCAAAGATGCCGCAGGTTCAAAAAGGCGGCTCTGGATTTTGCAATGCATGAGCTAAAATCAGTTTCTATGCGCCCATCATTGCTGATGCAGCTGCCAAGATAAGTGAAATGATCAACCACCTCGAGTTCCTCGTTAGCAAGCGTCAAGGGATCATCAAATGGCTGGTGGTCCTGCAGCAACACTGCGCTTGGAAGGTGCGACGTGCATACCAAATAATGGGACCACTCTGGACAGGCTATTCAGGGTTGCTTGGGTCGCCGCAACTTGGTCGAAAAGCAAGACGATATCGTTCGCATAATCAAGATCAATTAACCTTACACCAGGCAGCACTTCAACGCCTACATCGTGAGATTCCGCAAAGGAACACTCCATGATAGAATCCACGACGAAATTGAACAGAAATGGGGAAATCGGACAACTCTGACGAATGCCACTTGTAGTCGGAAAGATATCCGATAGGTCACCGTAGACCCTGACGCGGCCAGTAGTGTTTGAGTATAGAGCACGAAGGATGTTCACATATTTGGTGGGAACACCTTTCCGCCCAAGTATTTCGAACTGATTCGATCGATTGACTGAATCGAACGCACACTTGAAATCGAGGAACACAGCTATTGTCGATCTACGGTATGCGTGGCACTGCTCTAGCACCTGCCGCAAAGTGAATATATGGTCTGTACAGCCACGCCTGGGCGGAAACCGACCTACTGTTCCCTAATCCGAGATTTTCGTTCTGCAGTGAGGCGACGAACGAGAATCGAAGCCGATAATTTTGTCACAATTGGCGTTAGGCTAATACCCCTGTGGTTAGAACAGTTTGTGTGACTGCCCTTCTTGTATATTGCCACTATAATCGATTCGCTCCAATTAGCCGGGACACTCTATTCTTTCCAGATAAATTTGAATATGGAGGTCAGTGCTTTGCAGAGGACCTCACCTCCATCCTTAAATAGTGCAGGTGGGAGGGAATCCAGGCCAGCGACATGAAAACGATTGAGGGCTGTGATCACGTTCCCGACCTCGGCCTCCGACGGAGGCTCTAAACTATCCGTCCATGGCTCGTCCTGCATCACCTGAGCAGGAAGAGGTCAGGGAGCAGGAGACCAGCTGCACATATCTTGAAAGTGTTCCGCCCAACGAGATATACGGCGCTCCTTATTGTGCATCAGTGCACCCGCACTGTCTCTGAGTGTCTCAATGACGCCTGGTTTTCTGGGATCAGTGGTGCGGATCAGCTGGAAGAGCTTGCGGTAAGTGCCTACTGCTCCTGCCTCCTCCATTTCTTGAGCCCGACTGGTCCACCAGGCTTCCTTGTCAGCAAGTAAACTCCGCTTTAGTTCGCGCGTAAGTAGTTTGTCTGGTCAAATCGGGCTCAGAGCCAGCCGGGAGGTGTCTCCTAGATTCCAACAGGTTCACCGACCTCTTGGATATCTAGTGACTGGTGCGGTGACGATGGATATTGCCACAAGCAGATGCTCCTGCGAAGTGTATGGCGGCCGAGATCCTATTCCGCTGAAACTCAATGTCATTAGGACAAGACAACGGAAGTTCGGTATGCAGTGCTTCTTGATAGGCTTGCCTGACCGAGGACTGAGGTAATTTCTCCGTTGCCAATGGGGGGACGCTTGGTACGCCTCCCGGTAAAGTTCACGGGGAAACGACAGCGTACCAAGGCATGATCAGAGTCGACACAGGTACTCCAGTACGAGCGGTAATCCAGGATAGAACCACGCCATCTGGAACTTTTGGCTATGTGGTCAATTTGGGTCCATCGCTGGCCAGCTACAGGAGGACGCCAAGTGGCAGTTCGGCGCCCAGTGTGTCTAGAAGCAGTGCTAGTAAGAAACAACTGGTGTTCCGCACACAGTTGCAGCAGACGCTAACCGTTGTCAGTCCGTTCGGAGTTAAGCCCACAATGACCACCCAGCTGAGCTTCTGAAGAGCTCAGCCGCCCTACTTGTGCCTTCAGATCCTCTGCAAGTACTATCATATCTGAACTAGTAGCACTGCGTAGTAGCGCGTTCAGTCCGTGATAGAATGTGTCCTTGACAGCCTTAGAATTGCAGTCGGTGGGAGAATAAGCGGAAATCTCCAATAAACAGCGTTTTGTGCTACTTCGTGAGTCAACTTTAGCTGATGTCATCAAACGGGCTGCAAATAAACGGCTGTTCACCGGAATCCAATCAACCAACGATGGCTCAGCCTTGGAGATTAGAATGATACCTACACCAGCTTGACCCGTGAGTGCTGCATCGGCGTCTCCGGATGCGTACAACCAATACCGAGAGGATAAGCCGGGTCAGTTAATTCAACAACCCCACTAGGGTTATTGATCCTAGTTTCGGACACACAGTGTGTCGAAAGTGCGTGCGAGTGCAGCCTGCTGAACTGTTTGTCTCAGAGTGCGAACGTTGAACATCGGCATGGAAACGGGACAGCGTGGCTTAATAATGCACTGTTGCCGATAGGCGTCCGGTGTCTGTCGCGAGAAGTAGACTCATCATCGTCATCATCATCATCAATATACAGCTAAGTTAGAGGTAGGAAACACCTCAGCTACTGTGTCGCAATACATAAAAGAAAAGGAAAATAAATACAACAGTTGCATGAAAGCTGAGCTACCAGCAACGGATAGGCATCTTTCCGGTAAGCTATCAGCCAGGTGCTAAGCAAAAAGAAAAATTATTATGTAAAATTATATTACATTACGAAATGAGTTCGTGATTGGAGGGGAGGTTAAAAGGGATGAGGAGGGACAAAGAAACTCACAACATGAACGCCACTGAGATCGGCTCCTTGCCATGTCAGCAAGTGTATCTAGCCAAACGAGTTCACCGTCTTTCGGACCCCAACCAGGGAGCCGTGATGTTCCAACTGAGGCCAGCTCCGAAGTGTGGGCCTTCATTCCTCTGGACCAAGTCATCACTTAGCCACCTCTCCTCTTCTTTCATCCACACCCCCGGTGAGCAAACAACACACGTCGCGGAAGTCGGTGGGCTGGCATGAGCAAAACGTGGTCCAGTCATCCGAGCCTAGTGTGTGAATTGAAGGTGCTGCGCGATTCAGTTCCTTTTTCTGTGCCGTAAACAAGGCGTCAAACACTCTCGTTACTCACGCGGTGTTCCCACCAGATGTGAGCCAAACTGCGAAGGCATCGATGGTCGCAGTTAACTAGCCTCTTCATGTCTGCCAGGCCAGGTTTCGCAACCGTACAGTAAGGTCAAACGTACCGCTGCATTATACACTCTACCCTTCAGGGCGAGAGTGATGTCGCGCCGCCGCCATAAGTGGCGAAGGTTAGCAAAAGCACTTCGAGCTTTTGATATACGGTTCGTGATCTAATCTTTAATCCCAAGAGCGCTTATACAACTTCCCAGGAAGTTGAATTTCCGAACGACTTCTAGCTGATCCCTACCAAGGGTCAGCGCATGAGGCGATCCCTGCCCGTCTTGGAGGAACGCTTTACATTACATTACATTACATTACATAACTTTACATGGGGTAAAGAAAGCCCGAAGCGGCTGACAACCAGTGCTAAGCTGTCCAGCGCGGCTTGGCACGTCTGGGAGCTGTCACAGATGAGGGCAATGTCGTCTGCATACTCCAAGTCAAGAACTCCTTCTCCTGGGAGTAGCTCCACGCCTTTCAAGTCAGGTCCTGTAAATGCAATCTCCATGATTTCGTCATTAGCGAAGTTGAAGAGAAAAGATGACAACGGGCATCCATGTCTCACACCGCTAGAGATATTGAAGGGTGGCGACAGCTTGCCATAAGCCATCACTCTGCCCGTGCTACGCGCATAAAAAGCTCGGATAATATCTACATATTTCTCGGGAACACCTTTCCTGAGTAGACCATTCCAAAGGGCACATCGATCAACTGAATCGAAGACACCTTTGATGTCGAGAAACACGACTACGGGAGGTGGCCAATATACGTGACGGTGCTCCAAAAACTGATGCAAGATGAAGATGTAATTGATGCAGCCACGACCCCGACGAAACCCGGCTTGGTCCTCACGAATCTGGCTTTCACGAGCGCCAGTCCGTCTGTGAAGGATTATGGAAGCGAGTAATTTGGAGGCAATGGAGATCAGACTGATTCCTCTATGGCTGCCGCATTCTGAACGCGAGCCTCTCCTGAAGATAAGAACCATAACGGAGCGGCTCCAGTCGGTTGGGACAATCTCCTGCTCCCACAGTTTCACTAGTAATTCATGTAAATCAGCAAGAGCAGAGCTCCCGAATTTGAAGAAAGCTGGATGAAGATCATCTGGTCCCGCGCCTTTGTTCAACTTCAACAGTCCGATCTCACATTCGACTTCTGAGCGAGAGGGTGGATCCAAAAGGACAGCCCACAGAGCAGGGCGATCACTGGTCGGCGAGAAATCTAACAATTCCGACCGATTAAACTGCCGTTCAAAGTGCTCAGCCCAACGCTCCAAACACTGACAAATTGTGGATGGGCTGTCCACTCGTCACGTATAGTTTCGCTAACACCAGGTCTCATGCTGCCCGTTTCCCTTATCAGACGGAATAACTTATGATGATTACCAAGGGCAGCGGCCACTTCCATCTCTGGCGCACGAAGAGACTAGCAAGATTCGCGGTCTCTCTTCAGGCTAGCACGGAGTCTTGCCCAGAGCTCTTTGCGAGTTTCATTGTGTTCGCTTCCAGCCGGGATATGCTGGCGAGCATCGGTAAGTTCCAGAGACTGCGAAGAGACCCAGTGTCCATGTTGGCTATTACACTTACCGCATGAGGATTTGCCTGCTGCTAGTAAGGTCTGGTGAACATGTGACCAGTGACCTTCAATTGTTTCCAGTGAGCGCTTACTCAACTCGCATGTCAGCGTACTTCGATACGCATTCAGAACAGCTGACTTTGTCAGTTGGCTGGTATCATTGTGGGCGTCCGCCAAAACGCATGCGCATGTCAGCACATACAAGTGCATGATCTGTGTCCACACATGTGCTCCAAATCGAGCGACAGTTCTGGATGCAGTCTGTCCAGCGGTAACTTGTCGACTATTAACTTGTAGCTTTCCAGGTATGGCATCAACGCATCTGCTATGATTGATTCCATCACTTTGGACAGTACTGGAAGTAGTGTTATTGGACCGTAGTTGGCAGGATCATTGCGGCTACCTCCTTTATCGATGGGAGTGGTGACCCCTCGCTTCCATACTGGAGGAATACGGTTCTCTTCTAAATATCGCTGATCGAAAACAGACAGTGGTTCTGCTAGTTCATTAGCTACCGGCTGTAGAGCATTTGGTTGGATGTTGTCAGCTCCGGAAGAACTGTGGATACGCAGGGATAACAACTTCTTCAACACAGTTTCCGCAGTGAAGGTGATGTTGTCTAAACCAGAGGGTGGAGTATTGGAAATGAGCAGAATGTTTGGGCTCGTTACCTGCTGGAAAGTTTGGAGTAATGAGGCCGTAGGAGATCAGCTGCTCCCATTACTGATTGCTTGCACCCATCTGCCGTGAAGTGCTGGAATCCCCGCTTCACCTTTCGAAGGCCGTTAACGTACCTGTACAGAAGTATGTGGTTCTTGCAGCATCAGTTCATCATCTCCTGCTAATGAGTGACCTTGTCTTCGCGGATCAGTTTCACAAAGAAGTTACGATGTGTCACGTATGCAGTCCAGGTTTCGACATTCGGGCACTCCTGGTGATTTCGCCATGCCAAATCCCTCTGGGACATACATTTACGTGTTCTGCTCCTCAGAAACGACTGACGCTTGTTTTTGGGTTGGAAGGACTTCTGTTCCGATGCGTGCGCTACCAGTGTGCTAAACGTCCTTGTAAAGGTTTTCCAGTCAACATTTGGGGGCATTCGGTTAAGAAAGTCCAAGATGTATCCTTAACAAGCTTAGATAACACATTGTAGTGCGTGACAGTATGCACTTTATCATCCTCCTTTTCAGGGTACTCCGCATAGCATATATAGTCAAAGCGTAGAGCAACATTATCACTACGACCCAGTGGTGTGCTTGTAACTATCCCGTCAACCATGAGTTCTTCGTTAGTTAGCGCAAGATCCATTATCGACGGCTTGTTAGCAGTTCGAAATCTGGTGGGAGAGGTTGCGTGGTTGTACAGAGGGTGGCTAGCAATTATCTCCTGCAAGCGGGCTTTAAACTGCATACCATCGGTTGCCAGCGTTTCTATGTCGTGCATGTTAACGTGTCCAGCGAATAGAATGTGGGTGTAGGACTTGTTCAAAACAAACTGAAAAACGTGGTTCAGTTTTGAGTCCATTTCCGACGTCGAAAATGGTGGGCGATAAATCACGGCTAGTAGACATGTGTCCTTGTTCCGCAACCATAGGCGACATCAAAGCGAATCAGGAGCTCGGATTTCCGGGTGATCGATAACTTCACATCGGAGGTTTGTATTATAGTAAAGAATAAAACCGCCACATATTCCGGTTCTATAGGTCCGAAACAGCGACACACTGGGTAAATTGATCTCAAAATCGCTTATCTCAGGGTTTAAACATGTGTCTGTAATCATGACAAGGTCCAGGGGTTGTGAAGCATGGAGCTCTCTAAATTCGGTCAACTTGCTTAGAAGGCCTTGGGCGTTTCTATATATGCAAGATAGGGCTTTTGTTGTTGAGGGTGCGTTGACGGACGTCAACTTTGTGTTAGTTTTTAAGCCGGTCGTTAGGTAGCCGGCCATTAATCCAAACTTGACCCTCCAATTAGTCATCTACCGTTGTGACAAAATGCATTGCCCATCGTGACCCGGTAGCCAACGGGGTAGTAGTGTTGGCTGCTATTCCAATGGTCCTGGGTTCAAATCCTGCTGTCTCCACCTGATGAGATGAAAAATTACATCGAAACGCGTCGTGGTTGTGCAGTATTTTCGGGTGGGCAATACCCAATTTCCATATAGTCCAGAAACGTTTTCTTTTCTTCAGCCGCTAACTCATCCGTTGCTGTGTGGCGTTGTGCTAGATTGCTTTCGTATTCAGCAATCTTGGACTGCAAGGTATCACGTTGGTTTAGTGCATGTCGTCTAAGCGTCTTGCTATTGGGATAGATCCGATCACGGCGTAATTGTTTCCAACATCTGGTCGGATATTCATTATGCTCTACGCAATCATTGAAGAACTGAGCACAGCATTTGGCTTCAGCAAGCTTAGTGGTGAACTTAAGGAACTGATTGAGCTCATTCACCACTAATTGGGGCTTGGATGATTTGAGTAACTTGAAAATTCCCATTTAAGTCTCTTGAAAAAAAGACCATCTGGTGAGCAATTGCTTTCAATGATTCATCGTCAGACCATTACAATCATATAGAGGGTAGAAAGAGAAATCGACCCAGTTAGTTCAAAACGAATTGATCACGTGTAGGTCAATGTCAGAGTGGAAAAAACGAATTAGATCTTAGAGAGCTAGATGTTCGCTACAGCGTCTGACCGAAGGCAGTCGACCTGGGCGTCTTCCATCTTCGCTGGCCAGGGAAGCTGGAGAGCCTGGACCAGCTTCTTCTGTGAGCATAAGGACGGCTTGAAAAATCGAATGCATATTGCTTCAGCTGTCGCAAGCATACGAAGTCGGTAACCTTTCGTTCGGTGCGGTGGAACTTTGTAAACTATTCGGAAAGCGCGTTTCTAATCCACTTCATGGCCGATGTCCACAATGTGGGCCAGAATGGCGCTACTAATGGTTCCGATGCCCCCTTGACGAAGCCAGCGAGGGCAATGTTCGTTCACGCGTTTCGATAACTGCCGCGCCGTTCGACCAATATACGTCGCGCCACCGGAGCGAAGATGGAAGACGCCCAGGTCGACTGCCTTCGGTCAGACGCTGTAGCGAACATCTAGCTCTCTAAGATCTAATTCGTTTTTTCCACTCTGACATTGACCTACACGTGATCAATCCGTTTTGAACTAACTGGGTCGATTTCTCTTTCTACCCTCTATATGATTGTAATGGTCTGATGATGAATCATTGAAAGCAATTGCTCACCAGATGGTCTTTTTTCTAGAGACTTAAATGGGAATTTTCAAGTTACTGAAATACATAAACCAAAAAAACGATTAATGGCCGGCTACCTAACGACCGGCTTAAAAACTAACACAAAGTTGACGTCCGTCAACGCACCCTCAACAACAAAAGCCCTATCTTGCATATATAGAAACGCCCAAGGCCTTCTAAGCAAGTTGACCGAATTTAGAGAGCTCCATGCTTCACAACCCCTGGACCTTGTCATGATTACAGACACATGTTTAAACCCTGAGATAAGCGATTTTGAGATCAATTTACCCAGTGTGTCGCTGTTTCGGACCTATAGAACCGGAATATGTGGCGGTTTTATTCTTTACTATAATACAAACCTCCGATGTGAAGTTATCGATCACCCGGAAATCCGAGCTCCTGATTCGCTTTGATGTCGCCTATGGTTGCGGAACAAGGACACATGTCTACTAGCCGTGATTTATCGCCCACCATTTTCGACGTCGGAAATGGACTCAAAACTGAACCACGTTTTTCAGTTTGTTTTGAACAAGTCCTACACCCACATTCTATTCGCTGGACACGTTAACATGCACGACATAGAAACGCTGGCAACCGATGGTATGCAGTTTAAAGCCCGCTTGCAGGAGATAATTGCTAGCCACCCTCTGTACAACCACGCAACCTCTCCCACCAGATTTCGAACTGCTAACAAGCCGTCGATAATGGATCTTGCGCTAACTAACGAAGAACTCATGGTTGACGGGATAGTTACAAGCACACCACTGGGTCGTAGTGATAATGTTGCTCTACGCTTTGACTATATATGCCTTGCGGAGTACCCTGAAAAGGAGGATGATAAAGTGCATACTGTCACGCACTACAATGTGTTATCTAAGCTTGTTAAGGATACATCTTGGACTTTCTTAACCGAATGCCCCCAAATGTTGCCTGGAAAACCTTTACAAGGACGTTTAGCACACTGGTAGCGCACGCATCGGAACAGAAGTCCTTCCAACCCAAAAACAAGCGTCAGTCATTTCTGAGGAGCAGAACACGTAAATGTATGTCCCAGAGGGATTTGGCATGGCGAAATCACCAGGAGTGCCCGAATGTCGAAACCTGGACTGCATACGTGACACATCGTAACTTCTTTGTGAAACTGATCCGCGAAGACAAGGTCACTCATTAGCAGGAGATGATGAACTGATGCTGCAAGAACCACATACTTCTGTACAGGTACGTTAACGGCCTTCGAAAGGTGAAGCGGGGATTCCAGCACTTCACGGCAGATGGGTGCAAGCAATCAGTAATGGGAGCAGCTGATCTCCTACGGCCTCATTACTCCAAACTTTCCAGCAGGTAACGAGCCCAAACATTCTCCTCATTTCCAATACTCCACCCTCTGGTTTAGACAACATCACCTTCACTGCGGAAACTGTGTTGAAGAAGTTGTTATCCCTGCGTATCCACAGTTCTTCCGGAGCTGACAACATCCAACCAAATGCTCTACAGCCGGTAGCTAATGAACTAGCAGAACCACTGTCTGTTTTCGATCAGCGATATTTAGAAGAGAACCGTATTCCTCCAGTATGGAAGCGAGGGGTCACCACTCCCATCGATAAAGGAGGTAGCCGCAATGATCCTGCCAACTACGGTCCAATAACACTACTTCCAGTACTGTCCAAAGTGATGGAATCAATCATAGCAGATGCGTTGATGCCATACCTGGAAAGCTACAAGTTAATAGCCCTAGAGCAACATGGCTTTCGTCAAAAGCATTCGTGTGATACTAACCTATTAAGTGCACGTAATAGCTGGACTGAAGCTGTTGATGATGGAGTAGGAGTCGACGTCATGTACCTGGACTTTTCAAAAGCGGTTGATCGCTTGGACCATCGAATTCTCCTGCAGAAGCTTTGGAACTACGGCATTGACGATCCAATCCTGAGTTGGATTAGCAATTTTCTACAAGAACGACGGCTAGTGGTAAGAGTCCGAGAATCATTGTCTGATACAATCGATGTGGCGTGTGGAGTACCACAAGGCTTGGTTCTTGGACCTCGTCTATTCTTGGTGTTCATTAACGAGTTGGCGAGATCAACTGCTTCCGATTTCCTATTTTTCGCTGATGATATCAATATATGGTGAAGGATCAGAGGACCGGACGACCACGAACGGCTGCAGTGCGATCTTAACACAGTGTCGAACTGGTCAGTTCAAAACGCCCTACCATTCAACGTAGACCAATGTCGCGTTGTACAATCACGCCATGGGCATAACTACACCTATTTACTTGGGACAAACAGATTGCAGACCAGCTCCCAGGAGCGTGCCCTTGGTGTGCTTGTACGGAGTGACTTCAACTCTTCAAAACAGGCTGAGGTAGCTGCGAAAAGAGGCAACCAGCACGTCGGCATGCTGCGAAGGGCATTCGGGAGATTTGAGCCATCAATCTTCCCAATGATGCACAATTACTACGTGCGCCCGCATGTTGAATACGCTATCCAAGCTTGGCAACCTTGGTTGAAGCGCGACCTAGAAGCGTTAGAAGCACCTCAGCGAAGAGCAACAAAGAATTTAAAGGGCCTGCGCTATCACTCTTACCACCGAAGGTTGAAGTTGCTGGGAATTTCCAGCGGACGCTATCGAAGGCTGCGCGGGGATCTCATATTAACGTATCAGATACTGAGTGACCCCAACCGCGTATGCCGCCATTTGCTGAAACTTAGCCACAACACGCAGCTCAGGGGTAACTGCTTAAAATTGAAGGAACAATATAGTCGTCTAGAGTGTTGACGGAATTACTTTTCCCTTCAGGTTTGTCAACCCTGGAACGCCTTCCCAGATTCAGTTGCATCCTCTCCTACCTTGGACGTTTTCAAAAAACGATTAGATGTTTATCTTAGCTTCCAGCATTTTGTTACCTATACTCCTCTATTGTGGATTACGTCAATCATGCTTTTCGACAGGATTTATGTATCAAATGTACCTAAGTGAGCGACCATATTTTACTTACCTCACGCCTTAAATCAACGATCAATGCACCTCAGTGTCTTTCTGAACGCATACACTCGAATTTCTTTAAATTTTACACTGATGTAATTTATCGAAGTATTCATCTAGGCAGATGTTCGGTAGATGACTCAGATATATTTTGATTTCATCGTATTCAGCCCAACCATCCTACGGGACGTGTCAAGCACTTGCTTTTATCCCGTGATAAATCATTGTTCATTGTTCAATTTTATGCTGATTGCTATCTCACTGTACGTTGAGAGGCAGAGATTGATCAAAGTATGCTAGTATTGGCGCATCCGCGAGCATACCTTTTAATCTATTGAAAGCTTGCTTTTGTTCATTTTCCTAGTGCCAGTGTTCGTTTTTGTGCGTCAGTTTCGCATAGGGGTTATTATTTATGCCAATAGTTATGAAAAAATTCGGTAGTTGACTATTCCGTTCAGGCGAATGACTGTCACGTCCACGGGGGGTGGCATTTCTGTTGTTGCCCTGATCATTTCTCAATCAGATTTCAATCCATTGAGCGCAAAATATTTCCTTAAAATACTACCTCTGTCGCAACGAGACTGGACCTTTAAGGCAGCCTCGTTGAAGTGCGTGTTCCCAACGGAACCATTCATTCGTTCACAAAACAAGGACAAGCTGCCGATGCTGACCACATCAATGGTGATTTATCAATTCGTGTGCGCCTGTGGCGCGACGTATATTGGTCGAACGGCGCGGCAGTTATCGAAACGCGTGAACGAACATTGCCCTCGCTGGCTTCGTCAAGGGGGCATCGGAACCATTAGTAGCGCCATTCTGGCCCACATTGTGGACATCGGCCATGAAGTGGATTAGAAACGCGCTTTCCGAATAGTTTACAAGGTTCCACCGCACCGGACGAAAGGTTACCGACTTCGTATGCTTGCGACAGCTGAAGCAATATGCATTCGATTTTTCAAGCCGTCCCTATGCTCACAGAAGAAGCTGGTCCAGGCTCTCCAGCTTCCCTGGCCAGCGAAGATGGAAGACGCCCAGGTCGACTGCCTTCGGTCAGACGCTGTAGCGAACATCTAGCTCTCTAAGATCTAATTCGTTTTTTCCACTCTGACATTGACCTACACGTGATCAATTCGTTTTGAACTAACTGGGTCGATTTCTCTTTCTACCCTCTATATGATTGTAATGGTCTGACGATGAATCATTGAAAGCAATTGCTCACCAGATGGTCTTATGTATTTCAGTCAAGTTGAATGGCATTGTTGTGCTGAAGAGACGTTTCACTCGTGCTGTGCTCTGTCGTGTTGTGTGCCGTGGGCGCTGTTGTGTCGGTCTCTCCGCAGTACTGTACAAATAAATAATTTGTAGAGTTTACAATTTCCATCGGAATGCTTCCGACTTTTGACAGTTCGTCTGCTGCCTTTAGCCGGATCTCTGTTGGGGACCTAGCTCGAAACTTTAACGAGCTATCCAGCAGAACTTGCGTCATTCCCTCGGAGTGTAGTATTACTTTCATTATCCTTGGATCGCAGCCCTTGTAGTGTAGTGGTGACAGAACCCTTGTCAGGGATTTGGCAATAACATTGTCAACAGTGAGTGCTTCGCGGATGTAGCATCACTGCTCTCGGTCGTGTGTTTGCGCATCGTGATCAGAAGAATGCAGAAGCTCGGGAACACTATGAACAAATATTGCTTTCTTGCTATCCCTATCAGGAATGCCGCGTTCCTCAACATCTTCTATTGGGCGATCTTTCCAAGGCAGATCAGGTAATATGCGCACTCAGCTCGGTGACTTGCGAAGACGAACTGCTGAGAGCAGGACAGCCTCTGTCTCATCTCCAGAGTCTAGTGTTACTCGAAGAATTCGAGGTTCACCAGAGTGCACTGAGGTCGGGTGACGCGCTACGTGTTGCAGCCTTGCAGGCTCAACCGGAAAACCAATCGCCTCGCAGATGGAACTCCACTGGTTGCGATCGTCTCGCACCTTGCCTTTTATTGTGCCAGATTTGGGTTCGAGAACATCGATGCACACGTAAGTTAACGCAGCGTGGTTTTGTCTAGCGAGTGTTGGCTTTATAGTTTTTGCTGGCAATTCGGGTTCTTTAGAAGGCACCATTGGAGTTGACGGTGAAAGGTGCTTTGCGCCACGCGTGTTCAGTACTGATAATGGACCTATGTGTGTCGCTCCAGGAGTGTTTGCCGATGCAATCGATGCGTAAGTTACCTGCTTGTTATCTGCACCGGATTGCCTTCGGCTCTGAGCTGTGGTGTTGATGTAAAACGGAAAACCTCTAGATTTTCGAAGTCGGAGTTTGACACTAGCCGAACGCCGTTATGCACAAATCGAGAAGGTGATGTTCGTAACCACCTATGCGGCCGAACGCTTCAATGAGTACACGTTTGAGCAAACGAGCCCTGTATATGCAGAACACAAGCCATTGGTGTCAATCTTCAAAAAGACACTCCATGTTGTACGGTGTCATCGCCAGACCATACTCATCCGCCTTCTTAACTACGATTTGGAAATCATTTACAAGCGTGGGACACAAATATCAAGAGCCCATGTTTGGGAGGCAGGTGCGATGTAAGAGGACCTCAACATAGGTTCACGTGGCACAGCAACACCACATTACCGGAGAGCGTTTTCATCAACTGAGACGTTGCACGGACAAAGATGTGGTTTGCAACGTTTAGAACGAACAAAAACTGATGGATAGCCAGAGGATAAGAGGAGTTTGTCGGCAGAACTGACACCGTTTTTCCATGTTTGTGATGGATTCGTTTTAAAAGACGGTTTGACCTCCAAAAGAAATACAGTGTTAATCCCAGAAGCAATGCAACGCACCATGTTGGACATGGGTCTTGGTGTACACTTTGGCGTGAATAATTGCATCGCACGAGTCAGGGAGCTGATGTGTTGGCATGAGATGGCTAGTCGGATTCGGTACTACGTGTCGAACTGCCCAACCTGTCGCACACATGATGTTGGGCAAACGAAAAATCACGGGTTCCAGAAAGGCCAAGGCGGAAGGTAGCAACTGACCTGTTCACACAGGACGAAAAGAATTGCCTAATTATGGCGCGTTGGTTCAGTGACTATTTTGAGATCGATGCAATGCCTTTTGATTAGTGCTCAAGCCGTGATAAACAAGCTGTGCTGTCATTTTGGTCTACAAGGAATAGTTGAAGTAGTAGCATGAGAAAATAGACCGCAGTAAGAGGTGGGAATTTGATCATAGCCTCATGAGCCCTTATCACAACCAATCGAACGGAAAAGCTGAGACAGCGGTGAAGGATGCTAAACAAAGTTACAGACTTGAGCAAGGAACACGTCTGGAACGAAGAAACACTCCCGCTCCGGAAATCGGAGTGAGCTCTGTTCCACGATTCTGTAGCTGCAATGCGGGAACCTTGTTGCACGCGTCTAAAATCCTACTCCAGTCGGAAGCACAATCCCGGGCGATGATGCATGACGGTTTTGAAAAACGAATGCTTAGGCAGAGACTGTATTATGATAGGGTAAGCGAATAGGTATGGATAAAGTGGGCACCTGGAGCATTAAAACCGTGGAAGAGAGGAGTGGTGGAAAAGCGGGTAGGAGAAAAAAGTCAAGAAGAATATTGTCCAATATCTTACAAGACTGGATCTGATCAACCCCTCACAGCATGGCTTTCTCTCAAAACGCTCCTGCGTTACATGCCAGCTACAATTTCTCGATCACGTCAAGAATATGATTGACAGAGGAGTGGCAATTATTATAATTCTGTTGGACATGCAAAGGGCGTTCGACCGCGTGCCGCACAAGGCACTGCCATCTGCTCTAGAGTCATATGGAATTGGAAATCCGCTGCTTAAATGGTTCGACTCATACCTAAACGGTCGAACTCAGGTAGTTAAAGTCGGTCAGCAACATTCTACACCGAAACCAATAACCAGCAGTGTCTTCCAGGGAAGTGTGCTCGGACCACTACTTTTCTTAATCTATGTAAACAATATATGTGATCCGATCAAACAGGGACACCCATTTCTGTTTGCAGATGATGTCAAACTGGTTTACCCATTTCATCCAGACCAACTACATATATGTTTGGGGAACATCTGTGAAGACCTATCCGCACTAAATATAGCTAGTGAGCGTTTATTAATGAAGTTATCCGCAGTGAAATCCCAAGTACTTGGGTACAGGTGCCGCATCCCAGAAGGCTCTATCATACTTTCCGGAAACGTGACCCCAACATCTGATTCAGTTCGTGACTTAGGAATTAGATACTCCAACTCTTTCAATTTCTCCGAACATGTTCTTTATCAGGTTGCGAAAGCAAGGTAATTATGCGTATATATCACCAGAACATTTTCCCTACTTGAAGCAAGACTTGAATCATTCAAGACAATAGTACGACCGACTCTGGAATATTGTACTATCGTTCACAGCCAATTGAGAAAGAAAGACAGAACGGCTCTGGAAAGTGTCCAACGATCATTTACCAAGCTGGTCATGGGGCGCTGCTCAGACCTGACTTATTATGATCGCTGTCGAAAACTCCAACTGGATCCACTTTGGCTGAGACGCTTAAAGAACAACCTCGTTCTCTTCTACAATATTATAAACCAACGAATTTACGCAGACAGCACCGCACTTGAACTACGGAAGACTGCAGTACACCCCACACATAATGGCGGCTACTTGATACGTGCTAACCTTTCAAGTCATAAAACTCGGTCGGATTTCTTCTTAGTGAGATACACTGATCTGTGGAACAAACTACCCCTATAGATACGCATGTGTACAAGCCATGTCAAGTTTCGAAATCTCCTTCAGACCTTCCTCACTATACCAAATGCTTCGAAAATATTTGACTCACAGCAAACTCTAGAAACATTGACAGAAGCTGGTATAAAAAACATACGAGAAGATATTCGCTTACAGCTAGCTCACCCACTACATGTCATTACATACCATACCAAATCCCGTGTGTTTGCAGCCTAGTAGTCCCTCCTTTTATTATCTACTCCTGATGATACAAACATCCGTAAATTTTACATATGAGGTGCACGGATGTAGCACCTAAGGAAAAAAATCATGATTCCGAAATTCTATTAACAAACTTTTCTCTAATATTATGAAACGTATTCACTATACAAATGATCGCTCCCACTTATGGGGCCGTGTACCATCTGTCGGTAAATATACAAATTTATTTATTTATTTATGTACTCGCGGTGGGAAACCGCGTTCCCATGTTACAACATCCGCCAAAGAGTGTGACGTCAAGCGAGCGACAAAGCCAGCAAAAAAGCAGTGGACGGACGGAAAGAGGACACACGGCGGAAGATCGTACGGAATTTCAACCCCGAAGCAGTCCAAACGGAAAAAAGCAGGAGTGCGGTATGAGCATTGTAATGGTAGCCGGTGGTCTTCGCTACACATTCGGAGCAAATAGGCAAGAGTCAGTTCGTGATCGATTGTCCGTCGCCGGTCTAGCAGCAACGCGTTTTACGCCCTCACGACCAAGTGGCTCAATCGATAAATATGCTAGAGGCAGATAATCAAGGAAGGTCAACTCGGAATCGCTCAACAGAGCGTTGGTTGCCCTATAGATAATATGTAGCCTTCAGATCAATATAGATCTTATCGCAGTCAAGCCTTCGTTTTGATCATCGGTGGGCCTTACACGACGCTATCAATATCTTCATGAGCTACGCCTAAGGGCGCCTAAAACAGAACTCATGATTACTGTAGAAGACTTCAACGCACGTATCGGTCGGCTGCTGCCTTGTGAACGCCACCTCGAGGGACTGCATGGGTATGATGATGTTCGCTCTGACTCCAGAGCTGAGCATCAAATTTGCCTCACTGGTACGAGCTGTCTTCACTCTGTATGGTAATCAGTGTCCCCAAAAAAACGAAGATAAAAGTGGGTGTTCGGACGACGATATCAGATTGACTGTGCTGAAACCTTTGAGTCATTTTTTTACTTAGGCAGCAGACATCGATTGCAAGGGTCTCCAGCGTGTGTGTAAGTTTAGCTTCCTGCCCGATCTGCAATAATGTGCGCACGTTAAAAGCGGCTAGTTTGAGCTGCATCCCAGACTGCGCTAACGAAATTGACAGCTTTCGGAGTTCGCAGCTCCATGTCGAAGACTGTACGGTTGTGTTGATGGATGGTAAGAGAACAACTTCATCGGCGGAGGTAAGGTTGTTCACCGTTGAAGAAGCAACGATGGGGGAGAAGGACACAAGGGAGGGGTAGGTGAATTTATGGCGTATGTTTCTGAAGTTTGCATAGTAGCAAGCCCGTCGATCATCATGAGAGGGAGAGTGAACATAGTTTTGTGGTTCCTTGTTCCATCAATAAGCGAGATACTACCCGGTTTCCTAGACCGAAGCAGGTGGGTTGTCTTAGGGGACCACCGCTCCGAAACTATGGCCGAAGGAACTACCCAACAAAGCATCAGGGCGAAATAACGGTTTCGCAATTGTTGGCAGTCGGTGACCGAACATTCAGCTCATACACCTTTTGGATGACCAAAACCCATACCAGGTCCCAACAGTGCCGAAGTCAAAGACAGACTCCGATGCTATGATTGGTTGCCAATGTACATTGTCTCTGAGGAAGAGGAGGGGCAGTGACTGTAGTTAGTGGCGAATCACATCCATCAAGTTGCAATGTTGTTACGTAGACGCTTGTGGATTTTTATAGGGAGAACACTTGCTAACGGTAAACCCACCACGTCGTAGAACATTGTCGCCGAACCAATTCGCCGGAACGGGAAATACCCGAACAGCCCAGCTGGCACCAAGGAGAAGTTGTTCGGAAAGCCAGTCACCGGTAGGATTAAGAATGGGATGTGTGTAGCTGTGATAAATTCAATAGTTGTCTGAGCTATTGCGAAAATGGAGATGTATCTGAACTGGCCCACCTCTCCACATCATTCCGCCTGTAGGGGTATGTATAGATTCATTGAGGGCCATATCTGAACTCATTACAGTGTATTTTGTAGAATCCTGTAATATTTAAAAGGAACACCTAGAATCATCAACTCCGATAAATGTCTTTGAACCAGTCCCAGCTAATGGTCATTGTATTGGCATGACAAAATTTCCAGTAATATCTACGACTATGCAACACCCCCTGATCTCGATGGGATGTTTTACACTCTAAAAATTACGGATTTTCAGATATGCTCGCCCGAATATTGAGTATCGTTACTTTCTCTCTAGCCCAGTCAAACTCTTGAAAATTAAAAGAATGCAAGAATTGTGGGTATGACCTAACTCTGAATGGAAAAATGAGACCCCTAACACCACCGATCTCTCACGATGTTAGAGAGAACTGATAAGCCTAATAAGTTTCCACTTCAGGTCGGGATAGCAGGCATCGAACGCGGAACTATGGGGATGTTAGCCGAAATCTCTACCCTTTAGCCGCCGATGTCACAACTTGCGACGCTTGGCACGACGGTAAATAACTGATTGGAGAGTCATTTTGCAGTACTCGTGGGAATGTATTGTGACGCGTAACCTCAACGTGGACCGCTATTCGCGAGGAAGTGAAAGTTGGTCAATCCGGTAACCCGGGTTGTAGCTGATGAGGGCGATGAAAATTGATTGCTGCCCGTCTGAAAACACCAGACTTCACTGCCGCTTTTGGACAGATTTGATCCTATCAGGTGATGGCCCGCAGGCGAACTCTCTTTCCTAACTATGAGTTTCATCCCTTTTGTCTACAACCGCGTTGTGTCGAATGAACCAGCGCCTGCTAGCTCAACTGCAGAAAGTCTCAGCGTACTTACGGCCTGAAGCTCTTGCGTCAAGAGCGAAACGCAGTATTAAAATACCTACAAAAACCGATTTGTATACAAAAGGTTTTGAAATCATGAGACCCCAGTCAGCTGTACGCGTATAAAAGAGATATTGACTTATGATACCCATTCTTGGCAAATTTACTGATCACCTTCATGATTGCTTACCAATTTTACTGCTTTCAGCGAAGGAAACCTCCCCAAAATTACTGCACCAATAAGGGATAAAACATAAAAACCAACCCTTTCTGGACCGATTGTGGCTATATCGCAAAGAAAGGTGGCTAGAAATCGCCTCTGAGTTCCGAAGGCAAAATTCTAAGTTACCTGTTGGAGGCTGCACTTTATTAACTACGACTGTCGCTATTTGTGTTCTCTCGGAATTGTTTGTTTCTAGGCGTTTTTGGTCCACTCAAATGTACAGCAACCACACCTCATCAAGATGGCTGCATGCCGCGTTTTATCGAGACGCACAACGTTCCATATGGATACGGTTGACGGACAGTCGGAGAGTTAAAAGGTGGATGCATGTTTGTTTAGAAAATAGGCTTGTGAATTGAATGGAAGAAAGAGGAGGTAAGGAGGTTTGTCTGGCGCGAAATGAACCGGTGTGTCGTGTAAAGCGTGACAGCTGCCATTGTTGAAAGTGATGTTACGCTCATAGACACACGTGAGCGCACGCAGCTCGTGTGCAGTTGCCAAAGTCTTACCTACCTATGTGTACATGCTATTGAACGGACAGCAGTGGCATGTGAACAAATGAGCCGCAATGTAACCATCCCGAGTTATGTCAGAACCGACATTGCTGTTGAACTTATCATCATAATCACTGAGCTGAACGGTGCTCCAGGTTTTTCCCCTATTGTGAGGACGAATATTAGTTGTGCAGCTTTGCTTGCAGTTCGATGGAAGACGGTCTAGTGCAGGGGTGTGCAAACTCTTCGCAAGGAAGGTCACATTTGTAAAAATATGTCGGGACATATTCAGTGACATTAAAATTATGGCAAATAGTACATGTCATAAATTGTTTATTGTGTTTTTAATATGAAGGGTGAACCTGAGATCCTTTTTCTGGTTTAGTTAAGACCCCTTTAGTAGAGACACCAGATTTTTCCAACTTAGTTAAAAATAAACAGTATATCATTGATCTTTTGCCAGTATCTGACGTCATTGAAGTTTGCACTCATAACAACTTTAAAGTTTTGTAATCTACACAATATCGTCTGCACGAAAAAATCCAAACTTGAATTTGTTATTTCATGATGAGGCCGCGCGCGCGTTGAAATTTTAACGCGGGCCACATTTGGCCCGCTGGCCGGACTTTGGACATCCCTGGTCTAGTGCTATGAATCTTCTCAAAAACATAAAAGTTCACTCTAACAGTGAATTCTGCATGAATGAAATGTTAGCTTGACTCGTTACCCATCGATTGATGGTCGATTTTAAAGACGTGCCTAGTCCAGCCGCTATGGACTGCTGACCCGATACACAAATTCGTGTAGCACGTCTTAACACGTACGCTCTTGATCGATAACCTTAGAAACGGATAGGTTTGTGTTAATAGGGCTTTGGTGATATCGATTAAGTGACAAATTTGTCTAGCTCTAAACTTAGAACAAGGCATGTCGATGAGTGACACACCGCTCAAATACAGCAGCACATCAGAATAGTGAAAAACAGGGGTACTGATGAACTTGTCACTCCAGTCGGAAATTGAATTACAATACCCGTGAGAGATAATCAGTTAAAGCTGGACACACAATCTAGCCGGTTGGAAGACAGCCGGAATTTCCTTTTAGTGTGTGCCAACTTTGAAACGATCACCACACTTAAGGTGCTTGTTCCTAAACAATACCAGTACTCAAAAGACGTCTCAGTGACGCACTCAGGTATTAACATGACACTAGATTGTCCTTTATGATTGAATATCAACGTAACACCAGCCGCATGGCTATGGTGAGCTACCATTTTCAACATGTGTATAGCGCAACTCTGCCATTGTGAGTTTTCAGAAACAAAAATCCATCTTGCATTAGAACCGCAGCAATGCAATTCGAGTGAGATCTGGTTACTGCGACAACGTACCTCCAGAGGTTGCAGTAGATAGTAATATCTGAGAACAACACGTCTCTGATGTTTGATGGTCGTGAAGACGGTTTTCTCCAACTTCAAGTTAGTCTCTGGTTCGGCTTCGCGATATCGCAAAACTTTGAGGGGCTGATTTCAATAATTCACAATGCTGTTTAATCTACTGATGGAGGTGACATCGTTTGTATGGTCCAAATTTTTAAGGATCGATTTCGGTCCCCGCGGATGTCAGTACCTGTGATGAAAAACACCACCGTCCGCTTCGAAATACAGCTTTCCAGCATTTTAATTTGGTGTTACTTACAATGAAACATGGCAAGAAGTGGCGGATACTGGCGCCGTGTTCTTAATAATCTGGAACTCGTGACAGACATTATACCATCTAGATCGTGGACGATTTGTGATAAGCATTTGTGTATACTTTTACTTAAGGCTTTCAAGTCGAGTCAAGAGTGCGTTTTGTGTACCGGGAAAGGGTGAAAAGTAAAACAAAAAAGGTTAACACCCGAAGGGCACTCACGAATCTAGTCTGTATCCATACCCATGCACCAGGATAGGGAGGGAAGGTCTGCTAGTATAAAATATCTGGCCTTAGCTAGACGCGGTGGAACGCACCCGTTTAACGATTTCGGGTCAATATACATTCGAAAAGCGTCAGTGCTCTTTGTAATAACCGCGACCTGACTAACGCCTTCTGTTGGTATCTGAATTTTGGTAATCGCACTCTTGTTCAACAGTCTTATATAATCCTGAGGAATCCAAAGCATTCTTGTCGTCACCTACTAAAGCTGAATAGCAATACCACACTCAGACGATACCATCTAAAGCTGGACACACAATACAGCCGGTTGGAATGCCGCCGGAATTTCTTTTCCCTTCGTGTGTGTCAACACTGGAACGCTCTTCCCACATACGTTGTTTCTTCCCCCACGTTAACGGTATTCAAAAGACGTCTGGATGATTCGCTTATCCACTTGCATTACGCTATATGATCAGAGATGTCTACGTCAACCAAATGCGAACAAACGGTGCTCATTCTCAGCTTTTGTGCTTCACTATTTACACACTGCTGTTGTGGAATATAGTTTCAGATATATTACAACTGCATTCATCAATTACCTCAGTCCAAGAAAGCGACGCACGAGTAAGCGTTGTCGTTTCTTTTGTTCTTAAGACATACCTTCCCCAGATTACTGTACAATAGCAATCCAGTACACATTCTAAAGTGTTTATATGAATAAGGGTAACCTGAATCGCTAGACGCTGAAATTGACGATTTACACTTATGTTTACTTTCACTTCCACCATCCTACGGCTTGTAAAGCAACCGCTTTTTTACCTGCAATATATCATTGTTCATTGTATTCTCAATCCGAGTGACATATGACGAGTAACGAAATCCTCCTAGCGGGTTACCTAAGCGGTCGAATCGAAACTAAGCGGTAACAAAAAGTCGGCCCAAACGTGGGCTAAGCACGGAAGAATATAGGTTCCTGTCGTTACTTTTCACCTGAAAAGTATGCACAAAGCAACAACAAAGTGAATCAAATCAATGACGGGAATAAATATGAGGCCTTCGTCTCAGATCAGAAAATCCAGCTGGGTTGGTGATTTGCCTCCAATATTAATCACACCGGGGCAATATCCTTTAGATCGACTATTGATAGCTGTGTCCACGGTTAGCCTCAATCGTACGGTTATGCCACAAGCCAACAGACAGGCGTAGAAGCACTTCATTGCACTGTTTCTCCCCAAACTTCCGGTTGCATTTTTTGAGTCGTGCTGGTTCCTCATAGACAGCTGTGTTCAACTAGGTCGACTAAGAACAATACGGGAAATAATTTCTTTCCATACTTTTGCACAACTTTGCAAAGCACACAGGAACTTCTATATAAATAACTAAGTCATTTCCATAACTAACGACGTTGCTGCACTCATGAGATACTTCCTTTGAATCAGTTAAACAAACCCGCACCAGCGAACTAATCAGCGCGCAACCGAAATATGCGCCGGCGCCCAATCAACTGCTCTGTTCGCATGCGGCACGCTTGCCGCTTACTTGCACAATCCCATCACATACTTCACATTTTCAGGATCAGCTGCATCGGTGCCGCAGTAGACTCCGTATGCTCTTCCGCTCCGCGCCGTCTTTACTGCCTCTGTGGTTGTGAACTCTCTGTAAGGCGGCAAGTGTTTTGCTGCAGGTTCACCTTCTCGTTTTCGGTGTCGCCTCAGCTACACTCGGTTCCTTCTGACTATCTTCCCTCCGGTACTGACTTCATAAGATCTTTCTCCAACCTTCGAGATCAGCACACCTTTCTTCCATCGGTCGCTTACGCCCGGATTTGTTGGATCGACACTTCATCATTTACTGATAGCTCAAGTAAAGCCCGGGTGCCGCGGTCATAATACCGTTTCTGATCTGTCATCTGTTTTCCGAAGTCCCTTTACAGTTGCTCATGCGATGGCGAGACAGGGTGTAAGTTCAGCAGTCGCGGACATTAGGGTTCTTGTCCTTCTGATGTACAAACCGTGTACTGGACTGTGACAGATGTTCGGTAATGACGTATCGCGAATCTCCAACAACATCAGATACGGGTCCTCATGAGTGGCTGGCTTTCGACAAAAGCCTCTTGGCTTGCTTGACCGCTGCCTCTGCTTTTTCGTTAGAGTGACTGTGATACAGGCTGATTTGCCGACATGAAAATTCCCGCTTGTTCGCGAAGGCCTGAAACACAGTACTTGTAAACTGCGGGCCATTGTCGGAGATCAGTTTCTCCGGTATTCCGTGTCTGGCAAACTGACATCTAAGCTTGCTGATAACTGCTTCCGTGATGGTAACGGTGAGTGGGTCGATCACAAAATAGTCACTGTAATAGTCCACAGTGATTATACAGTCCTTACTGCTGTCACAGAACAAGTTCACCGCTACTTTCTGCCATGGTCGATCTCACGCAACATCACTGGTTCCCTTGCTTGGCGAGCGTCGTGGGACCGGCAGGTTGAACAGCCTGATACATGGTCTCGGACTTGACTTGTCATCCCGCGCCAGAATATCAGTTCGCGCGATCCACTAATACTGTAGTTGACACCCAAATGGGCCCGGTGAGCGTGTTCTAGCATTTCTTTGCGAAGCGGTGGTGGGATTAAAATGCGATTTCCTCTAAACAGAAAACCGTCATATACCGTTAGTTTATCCCGAAAGTTGAAGAGTGGGGTTAATCCCTTCGGAAGTTTATCCTCCGTATCTGGTAACCCCTTGAAAATCACCTGGCGTCTGCCTCCGTATGACGCTCTAACTCTTTCAGACGATTTGTCGTTACCGCCAGATGTTGCACGAGATTGACTACCTCGAGTTCTTCCTGTTGGTGTTCGACTATAGGAAGATGAGCTCTCGACAGAGCGTCCGTGGTGAACATTTGTGACCCCCGAGTGCACACCAGATCCATGTCGTCTTTTTGGGTCCGGGTAGGCATCTACTGAAGACGTCGAGACACTGTGTAACGGTTTACTAGCTATTGACACGACCGGTTCGTGGTCAGTATACACTTTAGTCTTCTTTCCAAATGTATAGTCCATAAATCGCTCTATTGTGTAGAGGACAGCGAGCATCTCCTTTTCGGTCTGCGCATAGCGGTGTTCCGCCACTGTGTGTGCCCGATTGCGGTATTTCAAGGGCTTGCCATCCAGAAGGAGAACGGCACCTATTCCGCTTTGGCTGCTGTCACACAGTATCTCCAAAGGATCATGGTAACCAAAAGCCGCCTCCTACTCTTCTCCCCAACTCCCCTTTACTTCTTTGTGATTCAGTCACCGCATGGGCGTCATGATTTCAGCAATTCTTGACAAAAACCCGCTCATATAATCCACCATGCCAGATAAAAGACTAACAGCCTTGACGTCCCTAGGTTGTGACATCTCCTGCATTGCTTTGGTTTTTCCGGGATCGATGTTTATTCCTTCGGATCTCAGAACGTGCCCGTGAAAAACCACTTCCGGTTTCATGAGCTCAGCTTTCTCGCGTTTGAGTTTTTGCACGCATCGCTGCAAAAAGTGGTGCAGATTGGTGTCATGTTCCTGTTCGGTTGAGTCGTAAATCAGTGCATTGTCTGCTACACACGTTACACCGACTACGTCATCAACAGCTTGCAGTAACCACATTTATAAAGTTACGCGTGAAACCTTCAAACCAACCAGTAAACGTAGCCAGCGAAAAGGCCCGAAGGGTGTGGCAAACGTCAGGAAACTGCATTCCTCATCTAGGACCACGTACCAGAATGCCGATGAGAGATCATGTTTGGTGAAGTACTTCGCCTTAGCCAAACGCGGCAGGTCATCTTCTAACAACGGCAGTGCGTAGTGTTCTCTACGCAAAGCTTCATTTAACGGCTTTGGATCTATGCACAGACGTAAATCACTGTTTTTTTCGCAACAATCGCGACTTGGCTAACCCAGTCTGTCGGTTCCTCGACCCTAGCGATTACCCCCAATTGCGTCAAGTTACTTACTTCGGTGGCGAACTTATCACGTAATGCAAACGGAACCCTTCTACCTAGCAGCGCAATCGGTCGCATTGACGGATCTGGTGACAAACGAACGGAAACTTCAAACCTCCCAAAGCTGGATTAAACACGGACGAATACTGTTCACTAACATCTGTCTCCGTTTCACATTCATGCACAAAACTGTCATGGTTAAAATGAATAAAGCTAAGACATTGGATGGAATCAATGCCGAGAATCGTCGTGAGCTCTTCCTCCAAGATCACGAGTTCCAACTGATGCGAAGAGCAGTCGTTGGGATTGGTAAGTGATTGAGGCCAAACCTTTCGGCTGGAGCGTGGAACTGATCCGTATGCGCAGGACTCTCTGATCACGTCGCATATGAATTCCTGCGCACCGCTTCGCTGGAATTATGTTTATGGTGGCACCCGAGTCCAACTGGAAACGCACCATCTCGTCACCAATCAACAAACTTGCATAGATGCACTTCTTTGGCCCTGTCGGCGACACATTGCTGATCGAATGTCCAGAGTCGGAAAGCATTGTGTCACGATTGAATGCATTCACCTTCGAGGACTGACAACATCGAGCGAAATAATTCCGTCTGCTGCATATGGCGCAAATTCGGCCCCACGCCGGACATTGGTCGCGATCCTTCGGGTGTCACGATGTGCAGAACTTGCAATTTTCGTGTTTTGATAACAGTCTTCGCAATTTTGTCAGGTGAACTGGATACCGCGCATAGTTCTGCTTCAGTCGGCAACTGCATTTGCTGGATGTGGTGTGCAGCTGATGATTCACTGTGGCATATCT
>OX104071.1:25211630-25257862 GCA_944474145.2 Dicrocoelium dendriticum
CCCATGTACTTTGCTTTTATTTCACGAACAAATGCAGCTCGCATGGTTTCACAACTCTGTCGCTGAATCTCTCCACATCCACCTGAGTAGCTACTGCATGGAACATCCTGGTTATGTATATGAAATGCTCCCCAACCTGGTATTTCTCGCAGGCACTCTACGATTATTTGGACCTAGGCTGCCTAACCTTTACCACCCACTCGCCCATGCTTCCCGTAACCTCAAACATGAACGCTTCTCTCAGCCCAACCTTAACAACGGCGCCTGCATTTGTGCCTGAGCATTCAAAGCATCTTAGCGCGTCAAGGGGTTTAGACGGACCACAGATCTACGTAGCCATTCTTGCTCCTTACTCTCATCAACACACTAGCCGGAAGTACGCAGCCAAGCAAAAGTTTGCTGAACGTCCTTAGCTGTGATTAGACGGATCTAATAGTTGACTGATAACCATTTTTGGTCCGTTGCTAATCGGAGACGGTTGCCGGTCGGCAGTATCTAGAGTAACAAGCACAGACCGAGGATCGCAGGTCAACGTACCCCTTAGGAAACCGCTCTGCGTACTATACCATTTCCCGGCCAAGTTATGCTCTTGGGCAACATAAATAATCTGAAGCGGCATTCAACATGAGTCTACTCAATTAATTTATTCCGCGCGTACGCCGGCCACTTGTGCAGGTGTGTAGGTGTGCGTGTATAGCCCGTTGACTTCAGCCAATTGGACCTCAGACGCACTAAGTGATATGGGTACAGATGGGACGCTTCAGCTCCTACGCACGTAACAAAGTAATTGAGTAGACTCATGTTGAATGCCCCCCAGATTATTTCTGTTGCTCAAGAGGACAACTTGGCCGAGAAATTGTGTAGTTTCATCATAACAGCACCACCTCATGCCACCCACCAGTGAACGGGATGGCAAAAATCGTCACAGTCCGTCCAACCATGTACTTTATGACAGAAAATCTTTCTTTGCGTACTCTTAAGAATAGAAAGCAAGACTAATTTTGCTGCACATGACGCCCGCCTAGTGCATCCATCGTAGCAAAAACATCGTTGTTATTCAACTGTGGCGTTCATGTCATTCGGCTGTAGAGCCACAGGCGACAGCTTTAACTCACACAACCCAAATTTCAGTGTGCGCACCTTCTTCGGTGAACACCCATCTCTTGCCTCCTGTTTTATTTCGCGAATACAGCATCCATGGCTCGAGTATGTCTTATTCTGCTATTTATCGTGTACTGCGCTGGAATAAAAACGTTTACCGGCAAATGATACAGTAAACAGAGGCCAATAGTATTGTGTGACTCGAATCAACCGCCCTAAGTAACACTGATACTGTTGGCAAAAGCACCTGTACAGTCCGAACCAGCATCAGCCGTTTCTCAACCCCCTGGTCCTACAATCTGTTCTAGAATCGCAAACTTCTAACGCCGGTCTTAAGTCTCTACAATCTGTCTCCAGTCGATGTGGTAGGATATTAGAATCCCACATTCTCGCTTCATACCTGAATCCTTGCCGTTTACTTACTACAATAGTCCAACTTGCCAGAACCACCGCCTATCTTTGGCGACCAGCAAAAACCCCCTACGTTTGCTTCTATGAGTAATGTCCCTATTCATGAACCTCTCCATGGCGACCACTTGTTGACGATCCTTTGAGCGCTCCCCTTGGGTAGGTTTGGCTGTAAGTGCTAGACATGAGAGTGGACGCTTTACTACCACACAAATTTTGTGTTGCAAAGCACAGCAAAAAATACTAAAGCAATTTAAAACGAATGTAGGGCAACTGCACTGGAAAATTAAGTCTCTGTGATTTGTTTTGTTATACAGATACGCCTCGGCATTGCACTTTTCCATTTATCTTTTATTTGGGCATTAGCAGTTGGTTTCGTTCGTTTGTTGCAGCTGCAACCTATACATGGATTGCAATGAAGCACACCATCTAGGGTCACAGAACCCGGTTTTTCATAGAAAACTGGTTAAGTCGACGAAATTTACTCCGCGAAAACGAGTTTTGCTTGGCTGTTGAATCTGCGAGGTATATAACTATTCCGCCGCCAAAATGAGCTGCGCCTCTGCATTCACGAGACTGTTCGTTTACCCCAATCAAGCAAACTGCATCTAGTGCAGATAGATGGTAACCAAGCGGTGTAATGGCGGAGATGCTTAGGCTTTTAACCAGATGGTTAGTTCGTGGTCAGCCGCATCGGGTTGACGAAAACACCGCACGCTCTAACGATCCACATGGTCTATTCTGCCCCTCTCGTTTCGACAACACAATAACCTGTCGTGTGTCGTGCTTCTGGATCAACTGCATTTGGTTCCTGATTAGTTCTTCAAATATTAATTTCATACAGGCTTCCTCCGACATTCGCGGTCACGGCAACTTTGTTTCAGAACTCATAGACAGCCAGTATTGGTTGAATCCACACTTCTTGGTTTACTGATAGCTCAGGTAGCACCTGGGTACCCCGGTCGTAATACTGTTTCTGATCGGCCATCCCTTTTCTCAAACTTTGTTGCAGTTGCTTATGCGACCGCGAAGTCGAGTGTAACGGGGCAGAGTCCTTGTTATTTTGCTGTAATGATGTTGAAATGGACTGAAACCGATGTTTGATCATGTCGTGTTGCGAATATCCAAGCCTCAAACACAGATCCAGATAAGTTGCTATAGCCTTGGAGAGCATCACCTTACCTTGTTAAGCTCTCGCCTCTGGTTTCTGTTTGCCTGGCTGTGATACGTGCTGATTTGTCGATGCGAAAAGTCCCACTTGTTTACAAAGGTCTAGAACGCATTACCAGTAAACTGTGAATATTGTCAGAGACCCGCCCCTCTGCTATTACTGGTCGAGCGAACTAACACATAAGCTTAATGATGACTACTTCCGTGCTGGTAGTGGTGGTTGATTGACCTCTAATTAGTCGCTACCGTAGCCTACTGCGATAAAATAAATTTTCCTATTGCCACTCAATACGTCCACAGCTACTTTCTGTTATGCTCGATCTGGGAACTCACGCGTCATCATTAGTTCACTGTCTTAGAGAGCTTCGTGTAACCGGTATGCTGAAAAAGCTGACGTTCGATCTCGCATGTGACTGGTCATCCCGGACCGGAACGCCAGTTCTCATGCTTTGTTTACGCTGTATTTAAAACACAAATTGGCTCGCTGAGCGTGTTCCAGAATCTCTTGACAGAGGGATAGCTGGATCAAAATGCGATTTCTTTCGAATAGCAAACCTTGTGTTCATCCTGACAGTTGAACATTGACGTCAATTCTTTTGGCGTTGTTTCCTTTTAATTTGGTTATCCTCTGGTAATCACCTCTGGCAACGCCTCGCAAATCGCGTATGTCTCCGTTTGGCGCCTTATTTCTTTCAGGCGATTCCTTCGTTACCGCTAGATGTACCCTTAGTTACTGTCGCAATTTCTTCCTGATGGTGTTCTAAGGTTGGGAGATGAACTAGCGACAGAACGTCCTCCAGGGGCAACTGAGTCCCCAATGTGTACGCCAGATCCACCTGTTATTTTAGGAGCCGGATAACCATAGATAGAGGAGGACGAAGGACACTGTGCAACGGTTTACTGGCTACAGACACCAGTGGCTTATGGTCAGAATACACGACAGTCTTCCCCCAAAAGTTGCTGCCACTGATTCGCTCCATCGGGTAGACAACAGCAAGCATCCAAAGCTGCATTTGATGTACCCGCAAGCAGCACCTTTACGATCTGCGCATAGAGTTGTTAAGCAACTTTGTAGGCCGGACTGCAGAAATCCAAAGGTTTAAAATATTGGAGGAGAATGATGTCTATTCCGCTTCTGTTGCTCTCATATTTTACCTCAAAAGGCGGAGCTAGATCCTAGCATCCGAGTACTGGTGCACAGCTGATGAAATGATTGGTAGTCATAGAACTGGCCTGCTGTTCTTTCTCTGAGAAATTCCCAAGTTTATAAGTCAGCCTGTGGGTGAGCGTCATGATTTAAGCAATGCTTGACAAGAATTGATTCAAATAATTCGGCAAGACATTTAAACAACGAATAGCTTTAACGTTCTTAGGTTGCAAAACCTTTTGCAATTCTTGGATTTGTCCTGCTTCGACCATTATTCCTTTGGATGTTAGAACGTGCCCATGATAAATCACTTCCGGTTTCTGTGCTCAACTTTTGCCGTTTAAAATTTGTGTTCCTTCACGCACAACGCTGCTGATAATTGACGTCCTGTTTCTGGGTGCTCTCGCTGTAAATCTGCCCATCACCTGCTACCCATTTTCCTTCGACTAGGTCGTCAACAGCCTGCCGTAATCCTTTCTGAAAGGTTTACCCTAATCCTTCAAACCAACCAGTAAACATTGTCATCGAAATCCACGGAATGATGTCGCAAACATCATTAGAAAACAGCACCTTTTTATAGGACTACGGGACAGTTCGCTGATGGAGAACCAACCTGGATAAAGCACCTTGCCTTAATCCATCGCGGCAAGAAGTCTTCAATCTACTCAGCGTATTGTGTTCTCTAGGTAATGTTTCATGCAACAATTTGGGATGTATGCTGGAACACAAATCACCGTTTTGTTCATAAAAAGGACGAGGTAAATAACCTAGGCTGTATTCTGGTTGACCCTAATGATTACGCCCAACTGCCTCTGGTTGAATAATTCATTTGCAAATTTATCGTCTAACGCCAAGGCAACACACCTAGCCGGTACCGCATTGAGTCCTATTGATGGATCGAGTGACGAATGAGCGGTGCCTTCGAACCATCCTGGACGGGTACTGTTCATTAACTTTAATAGCCGCTTGACACGTGCACAAAAAGACCACGGTAAAAGTAAACAAAACTAAAAGACTGGACAAACACAATGCCCTGAATCGGCGTGGGCTATTCCTTAATAATCAAAGGCCCAACTGTTGCGAGGATCGGACTCTGGGATTGAGTACTTT
This sequence comes from Dicrocoelium dendriticum, assembly GCA_944474145.2. Lineage (NCBI taxonomy): Eukaryota > Metazoa > Platyhelminthes > Trematoda > Plagiorchiida > Dicrocoeliidae > Dicrocoelium > Dicrocoelium dendriticum. The sequence continues at coordinate 25,216,567 of OX104071.1, forward strand.
GATTGTGGCCATGACCTTCGGTTGCGGCTTGGAGCCGCTGCACATGTGCAGCTTGCCTACATCCCTTCGCAAACTCCGCTTTGCGCTAATTATGTATATAATACCCCCACGCAAAGTGGAAGTGCACGACTTCGTCGCGTGGCCGCAGTTATTTGCTTCCATCTGTGACACTTTGGTGGTTGAAAGTTCAGTTTATGAGGGTGGTGTGTTATGCATGAATACATACACCCTAAAAGAATGGCAGCATTGTACAAAATGACTGTGACTTCCATATTTTGTGCAATTACAGCCTCATTCTAGGACCTTGAACACGATCCTTTGGGTGTTGCACAGTGCAGCTGTTGCAACTTTCGTGTGTATTGGTAACAGTTTTCGCAGTCTTTTTAAGCAATCTGCATAAACCACATAGATTTGCATCAGGCGGCAACCTCTTTTTCTGGATTTGATGTATATCGGAAGATTCACTGAGACTTAAAACACCGCATTTTCTAAAAATAAAAACCGTTTCCACAACTGCCGCTTGTTAACAGTTTTGTCGTACTTTAGCAATATGATTCTATCTCGGAGGGGACTGCAACCGCACAATTGCAACAACCATAAGTACAAGCCGTAATCCTCAGCTCCATCAAATAATTCTGTACAGATTCATTTGGGCGCCTGTTTCGAGTAACGAAGAATACTGTCGATACTTCTCGTTAGTCTAGCCCTCGCAGAAGTGGCCGAATCCTCGAATGACTGTTCTCTGAGCAGCTGGGTTTACGAACTTTTCATACTGCACCGCCTCCGATACATTCTGTGCTTCAGCTCCGATTATGTGTCCATACATGGCAAGACGATATGCGATAGTTTATTCGTTAAGACGCACCAGTATGGAGAAAGCGGTCCAACTAACTTTTAACAGATTTGTTAATTAATAGCCAGGTTGAACAATGAACAATGATTTATCACGGGATAAAAGCAAGTGCTTGACACGTCCCGTAGGATGGTAGCGGTGAATATGATGCAATTACAATATGTCTGGGTCATCTATCAAACTTCTGCCGTGATGAACACTTTGATAATTAACATCAGTGTAAAATGAAAAAGAAATATCGCGCGTATGCGTTCAGAAAGACACTGGGGCGCAGTGATAGTTGAGGTAAGGAGTGAGAAAATAAAATATGGTCGCTCACTTAGGTTTTATTCGTTCCTGTTCAATGGAGCAGGTGTTTGTAGTCACGTTTCGCTGCAATTGGCTACTGAGTACCGTTCAAGGAAGTTGCTTAGTTGTACCCTAAAAACGCACCCATTCATGGACGAAGATTAAGACGATAAACTGATCCAACCAAAAACGACGACATATTTAGGGTGTGGAGTTTTCGATGTATATCGCTAGGTGACTTCCTCCATTAACAACTCATGTCTATCCATGGGACATTTCAGTTAATTCAGTCAAGCAAACTTAACCCGCCACAACCAACTATTAGCCAATCATCGTACAGATATAGAAACGTTGGCATATAATCAAATGAGCGGTTCACTTGCTGCAACCTAGCCCTTTAGGTCGACCTAAAAACGTGTCTCGTCCCCCTGAGTGCAGAATCACAGCACAGCCTAGCATCTGCGTAACCCTCTAAAAGCTGTGCTTCCTATACCTCATCACCTTTTGAAACCACATGGAGCACTCGGGAGGAGCTACCTGCGAATGGCTTGCACCAGTACTCTTCCGATAGCCATTTAAAGAGCAGTTTAAACCAATGCAAATCCAAACGGCACGGCGTGGTGGTCAGATTTCGTTGAACACTGACTGGAGAATTACAGTCCACAAGTGAAGCAAACGACTGGTTACGCATTTGGTTCCAAGGCAGAAATATGCAATTCATTAAAATTGCTAAATTCGCTTAACGCCGTCGCGCAAATTACTATACGTAAGTACTTTCTTATGATGCACCTAGAGTAACCATGAGAACGGTCTAACGACATGCTGCGTTATTTCGATTGATTTGAGCACGGCTAAGGTATCGTCAAATTAGTTCTCCTCCTTTGCTCAGCAGCTAGTATGCTATATCAGGTGGATATTTGATATGTAATTGGATATATGTACAATATATACTAAGCAGTAAAACATTCATTTCACACGAATGCTTATTTCCGAATACATGCGCCATTTGCTGAAAACCCTACATTGTTCTACGGATAACCGTGCTCGTCATTTCCTTTTTTAAACCTGCATATCCGTTTACTTACTCGATTCGCGTAATGAGTTCACAAGTATATTCCTGTTCTGCACCTCAATTAGTTTGATAATTTCGCGGCTACTATTTCGGACAATGTTAGATGGCGTTTTCTGTTACTTATCTACAGTCGGACGGGCCAACTCTTAGGGCCGGCCGTGATGCGCTGTGTACTAAAATTAGCTAAAGAATAAATTAGTGTAAAACGCTCAGGCGACCCCGGATTCCAACGAACCACTACAGGACAAAATCCATACGCACATATCTTTACTTAGCAAAACTTCTCTTTGTAACATGTGGCAACTGATTGCAGGTAATGATAGACCCATATGTTTTGAGGTAGCCTGTAGCGAAGTGAAATATAATTCTTATTTATGCACACGTGTTTTATTGAGCGATCGTAAGATAATCATTCTCGTTTCACTGCATGTACCATACAACCATTTTACCTACATCCGGCTTACTAGTGTTCCTCTCGGTGAGGTTCAATGCATACACTCACGTCTACTTCACCTATAATTTTTTTCCGCTCTTAGTCCATATCAGACACAGTTTGCTCTGTCTAAATTAATAGTATTCTGCTATCCGAGTTTCATAAACTTTTCGTCTTGCACGGCTACTCACTAGTCCCATATGATGTAACCTGCTGCAAAATAAGTTAACTTCCATTTTTACCTTCTAGATGCAATTTTTCTGCTTAACCAGTTCAAGTGCGTGCAAAAACATGACACTTACCTATTACTTTTATTTGTGTTTTGTTTTACCTTGAAGGTAGAGCAAACTGTTTGCTTATTATCCTTTTTTATCACTTGTATTCTAATCTACCACAAGTAAGAGTTATGTTTAAAACGGGTGCCTGCCTTTTAAGGTCTTGCATACTTCCAGTGCTCGCATTAATTACACTGACTGTTGCCAAACGGCCAACTCAGTGTGTAACCAATGGCCCCGATAGGGAGTTCCCAACACACTGTAGGTTTTTACAACGTAAGTTCTGACTCTGTTGATCGCTTGAGGAGAGAAACAGACAGAATGCTAATATCAAACAATAAGAAAGGCAACCATTAATAAAATGGTTGTGCTTTTTAAAATGGCCTATGAAGCGTGGCAATCTTGTTGCTACATGTCTATTTTATCAGTTCATACCCTAATATAGCATTTACTGACCGAAACATGTGTCAATTTCACCACCAACCTGAGCGACAGCATTCGCATTTAGCCTACTAGTGTATAAACTTCAACGAACGACAGCTGCAGTATGGATGATCACAATGGCCCGTACCGCTTGGCTAGGGTATGCTAGGTCTAAAACTTCAGAAATGAACGTTACTCGAGGCGCAGAATGTTGTGTTACACTTGTGTGTTTCTTTATAGAATGCACAAATTGCCGTAAACCCTTCCTCATTCAGGTGCTCGCCTTAGTCCCAGTGACCTAAAGTAAATTCATCACACGATTGATTTCTTCTGGATTGACACCGAGTGTACGGCTATTTCACTCGTAAGATGTATAGCTGCGATTGCGCAGAAGTGCGACAGACGGCCAAAGATAGTAGTGTAAGCATGCACCATGAGGGCTGACCCACGGGTACCGGACAAATCAATGACTCCGTTACTATGCGCAAATATCCAACTGCAAAGCAGAAGAGTGTAGCCAGGCCGAAGGAAAGAGCATGAATGCAGGTGTAGCCACTGCCATGCTAGAGGCTGCTCACCAAGAACCGTTCTCCACTTCTACTTTATCAGGGCCATGAGCTACATTGAATGCTGTTTGAGGACTGACAACATTTGCATCCGTTGTTGCTACGCGCTTGACAAAAGAACGTATATTAACCACACCCACCGTCAAACTAGGTCTAGTTAAGGATCCCAATACCACCACGGGACTAAAGAGGCTGTCAGTTGGCCAACCAACGACTGCATCGACCGGTACCTCCAAAAAGTAGAATACAAAACAATATAATAATACTGATTGTTATATGATCCAGTGTGACTGAAGCCGAAGCGAGCTTCCTAAAAGATAACATACTAGAAAACAGAAAGCAGTGGGACACTCTGTGTCAACTAATAGAGTCGCACGCTAAGCCAGCTAGTATGCTGCGCATTGTCCTTTACCCAAACTCCGTAAACCATGTTGAACGGCGGTTATTTCAAGTAATGATGCTTTGAAAGTGCTCTTATCAATAGCTAGCATCCGTACCGCCAAATACGCTGTTAGAAACATCCCAGATGTTCCTTTGTGTGAACGTCAAAAACGCAAACACAATCCGGGTGTATTCCGCAGACAAAAGGACGTAACATCGATCATTGTCCACGGTGTCCTCTAGCTCTAAACATTCAGTGAGCTAGAGGCCAAGGCGCATGAATGGAATGGATGGCCTTAAACGTGAAGTGCTGGCACTGGAAAACGTTATCGCCAATTCCACCTCAAACTTACCCTATCATTTAACTAGAAGGTGTGTGGTCCCCGAGTGATAAAAGTAACGTCGCAATTCAAACTGATGTTACGAAATGGGAGCGAACATGGCACAAATTGCGTAACACGCCGCCATCAGAAATACGGATAAGAGCGATAGACACATGACCACAAGCACACCAGGTAACACCATACAATCAGTTCGTTCGTTCATCCCCATCGCCATGTAGTCCAGGACAAGGACATTATCAAAACAAACCGGAGACTGAATGCGGACAAGTGGGCCATCCTCCTGCTGACACTTAGTGCTCTACACTATAACCCGGAATAACCCAAGGACCTTCGTTGGCGGTCCTACGAAAATCTACCGGCAGTCGACCCCACAGGGGTCGATATAGACCCTCTTTTGCATTCGGTATTCACTAATACGATCCTAACATCGGAAGATTTCACCTGCTTGTATAACAATGCACAAGATCCCTTCAGCAAATTAACCAAACTTCGTAATGGTCAGGTCTCCACGATTTGGGCTAGAGGTATGGTCACTGAAAATGGTTGAAGACGGAGATCACCAACGCTAAGCTTGCTCTACCAATCATGACTTCCATAAGAAAGGATCGACTTAGCAGAGTAGACGGAGTGCTTCTGTGTTATCGCTCCGACCTGCGTGTAGATATCACGGACGCTCCATAATTGCAAGTTGACGACTCCCTTTGTAATGAGGTGCGTTTACTAGCAATGATTTACCGCCCTTCAATATCCACCTTGGAAATAAATCACCGCTTAGCTGTTGCGATGCAACGTGTCCTGATACGACCACACAGCAACGTTCTCCTGGTGGAAGACTTTAACCTTCAAGCAATCGAAGCCCCAGCATAGCTGAGCGAACAAGCCAAGACTGGCTCGCACTAGATAATCACCGATGTACCTCTGTACGACTTTGTCACCATTTCCGCGCGATTCAGTACAGCTGACGCGCCATCTGTTTTGGGCATTGTGCTGGCCAACGAGGAAAAAATGGTCGATACATTGACCGTAGATGTACCACTGGGTCGGAGAAATCACGCGATGTTTCTCTTTCCTTATACCTGCTACGTGGAGAACCTCAGTGATAAACGTGACGTAACCTATGTCGCCACATATTACGATATCCTGTCCGACCTCGTTCAAGTAACTGACTAGCCCTTCCTAATTGAGTTACCGCCCGATGTAGCCTGGACGGTAGTTGTCACCTAATTCACCGAACTAGTAACAAATGCGTCGGAATGCAAATTCTTTCGCTCGAAGCAACTGAAGTTCTTTCTTGAGCAGGCACACTAGAAAATGCATGGCCTTAAAGGATTCAGCCTGCCCGAGTTACCGGACCTGGGATGCTTACACAACGCAACGAAACCACTGTGTCAAAGTGACCAGCGCAGACGAACACCGACACCAACAAAACGTAGCGTCGACATTCAGTACAAGTCCTACATTGTTGTACATACATGTCAACGGGCTAAGCAGAGTGCAGCGCGGAATCCCGGTGTTACGTGCTGGGCTGGGGCAAACTACGTAAGCCGCGGCCAATAAGCCTCGCCAACATTTCGTTCAGACATTCCAGCGTGAATCATCATCTCAAACTTTTGTGACACAGTTCCCACCGCCACCAGAGTTGAAGCACGTGTCGTTCACAGCGGTCAATGTGATGAAAAGCCTTGTGTCCCTGCGTGTGTACAGATCTTCTGGCCTGGACGATATCAGACCGAAGACAATGAAGAGAGCCGCCATGAACATTGCCGAACTACTGGCTCAGTCCTTCAACCATGTCTTGCTGAAATGCAGTTTCACACTCGTATATACAAGTGTGGAAATCGTGCGGCGCCATCGAACTACCGGCCAGTCACTCTCCTCCCAGTGTTATCCAAACTAATGGAAGGCATAATCGCAGAGGTGCTCAAGGGGTACCTTGAGCGCAACAACAGCATACTGTCAAAACAACACTGCTTCCGCCAAATTCGGTATTGCATAACAAAGTTGCTTTTAGCCCGAACAAGCTGAACAGAGTATGAGTCGAGGTCATCTATCTGGATTCCTCTAAAACATTCCATCACCCGGACAACTGCATTCTTGTTACCAGTTGGGAAGCTACGGAATACGTGAGCCTTTGCTGGGTTGGATAAGAAACTTCCACATTCATCGTCAGCTGAATGTGAGAGTCCGCAGTTCCGTTGCTGACCTTATTGTCGTCCTGTGTGGCGTACCCTAAGAATCGGTACTGGGGCCACCTGTATTCCTAGTATCTATTAACGAGCTTGCTAGTGTACTGTAGTCGAACATTTTTCTATTTGCAGATGACGTCGAAATCTGGCAAAAGTTTCAGAAGGGAAGATCATATGGCACTGTAGAACGGCCTCGAAAGCGCCTCTACTTGTTCATCCATATGCCGGCCCATGTTTAGCGCCGAAATGCAGTTGCGAGCATAGGCCGCCAGCTGGCCAGTGGATATCGAGATGGGGCCCAGCCGCTGCAAGGTGCTTCCCAGGAATGCGACTTCAGAGTGATCGTGCAGGATGATCTTGGCTGCTCGATGCAGGCTGAAATGTCATCGGAAAGGGGCAGAAAACACCTTGGACTCTTTCGGAGCGCATTCAGAAATTTCGAGCCACCAATCTTTCCGAAAATGCTGATGGCCTACGTGAGGCCCTAGTTGGAATACGTGATCCAGACCTGACTCCTTTGACGCAAGCGCAACGTCGACGCGCTGGAAGCTTCCCAGCATAGAGGGACTAAACTCGTCAGAGGATCGTTTTACCTCTCTTACCAGCGTAGGCTGCAAGTTCTGTGATTGATCAGTGGTGTATATCGATGTCAGTGACATCTCATCATGGTTTAATAGATACTGACGAAGCCACTTGATCCATGTCGTAACCGGTTGCAGCTGAGCCGTAATACCACACTAAGTGACCACCAGTTCAAACTGGCCACGCCCTACAGTCAACTTGATTGTTGACAAACCGCTTCCTGCCTCTAAGTGTTCCGAATCTGAAACGCCCATCTAACTCACCTCAGCATTGTCCCGACATAACCGCTTTTCAAAATACGACACTTTTCTAGTTGCAGTGTAAACAAATTACTACTAAAAACTTTCGTCCCATAAATCACACACCCATCGTATCTAGAATAATGGAAAGGATAGTAAAAGATGAACTATTTATATTCTTGAACAAAGCTAACATTATCAGCAATTCGCAACACGGCTTCATGCAAGGTCGATCCTGCGCAACATGTCAGACTGACTTTTTAAACCACACAACGACTGCCATTGACAACGGAAACAGTGTCGTAATCCTGTTCCTGGATATGCAAAAAGCCTTTGATAGAGTGCCTCACAGAAGGCTACTGGAAAAACTGAAGGCTATAGGCATTAGAGAACCGATGTTCTCTTGGCTGTCTTCATATCTAATTGGTAGACAGCAGGTTGTGCGCATAGGCGACCATTTCTCTACACCGAAAGCAATCACTAGTGGAGTGATTCAAGGGAGTGTTCTTGGTCCACTTCTTTTTCTAATTTATATTAACGATATATTCCAGAGAATAAGAAATGGTGTTGCATTTATCTTTGCTGATAACATTAAAGTTGTCTACTCACAACCACGTGCAAATACTCAGGAAGCCGTACGTCTCATTCAGGATGACCTATCCGCCCTTGACTCCTGGTGCCAACTGTGGCAGATGTCATTTGCCGTGGACAAGTGTAATATTTTGTCGTACAAATGCCAAGTACCGCCAGACAGTTTACTACTACAAGGTGCTTATATCTCGCAATGCAAGACAATTCGCGACTTGGGCGTGCGATATTCAGTTACGTTTAACTTTTCTGAACACTGTGACATCCAAGTTTCGAAAGCCATGAAGACCATTGGTTATGTCTGCTATCATTTTCACCTCACGGAATCTCGCATATCCCTTTACAAAACATATGTATTGCCGTGTATGGAATACTGTTCAATGATACAGTCTAATCTACGGAAGTCTGACCAGCACGCTCTTGAGAGGGTCCAGAGACGCTTCACGAAAAAGCTATGTGGATATTCCTCAAAGTTGACATACAAGGAGCGATGCGATAAACTTGGATTTGACCCAGTTTGGCTTCGGATAATGAAGCTGAACCTATGTTTTCTTTACAGAATCATAAATTGTCAAATTCGCAGTCCTGAAAGCGGTGTTCACATATCTGTAAACAACAGATACCCAATACGTAACAAAGAGGTAAAGGTCATGATTCCAAAATTTTCTACGAGAATCAGAGAACGTTTCTTTCTAACCCAATACTCAAAGATTTGGAACAAACTTCCAAGTGATATCAGAACATGCTATACGCTTTGCAATTTTAAGCTTGCTATTAGTAAGCATTTAACCGTCCAAAACGTGATTAAGATGTTCGGGACATCACAGTCCCTAGATAACGCATTCGAAAACGGTATCCATGGTGCCTGAATAAATTTCTGAAACACATACACATAACATTTGGGGACAACAGCCCCTTTTATTACATTTTTTTCTCTCGACCCAAATATCTAGCATGTGATTGTAAAGAATCCTGATTCAGTGGCAGGTAAAAATAGCAGAACGATTCTGATTACTCTGTGTAACATAATTTGCAATTGCATCCATGTTTATCTCTGAAAATGTATTGATGAAATGTCATGGAAAATTTGTACCATTATTTGATCTGTTCCTTTTGGAGAACAGCTTCTCGCATAGTCGAGGAATATACAAGTTATTTATTTATTTATAACTGGTATAGTCCTCAGGGATGCTAAAAGCTGTTCCCTAAAAGGAACAGCTCAAATAATGGCACAAACTTTTCATGACATTGCATAATTACTTTAACAAAAATAAACAGGTGCGCTATTGTAAATTAGGTAACACAGAGTAAACGGAATCCTCCTGCTATTTTTTCCTGCCATTGAATCTGGATGCTTCAAAATCATATGGCAGATGTTTGGGCCGAGGAAAAATGAAATGAAAGGGGCTGTTGTCCGAACTGTTATGTGTATGTGTTTCGAAAATTTATTTAGGTAACATGAATACCGTCTTCGTATGAGTTATATAAAAACTGTGATGTCCCGAACATATTAAGCACGTCTTGGGCGGTTATTTGCTTAATAATTGTAAGCGCAAAATTGCCAAGTGTACAGCTTGTTCTGACGTCACTTGGAAGTTTGTTCCAAATCTTTGAGAAGGGGTTAGAAAGAAACGTTCTGATTCTCGTAGTAAATTTGGGAAGCATGCTCTTTACCTCTTTGTTACTTATTGGATAGCTGGTGTTTAATGATATGTGAACACCGTCATCAAGACTGCGAATTTGACAATTTATGATTCTGTAAAGAAAACGTAGGCTCAGCTTCATTTTACGAAGTCAAACTAGGTCAGACTCAAGTTTATCACACCGCTCACATTATGGCAACTTTGAGGAATATCCACATATCCTTTTCGTGCAGCGTCACTGGACCCTCTTAAGCGCACGCTTGTCAGAGTTCCGCAGAGTAGGCTGCACCATTGAACAGTATTCCATACACGGCAATACATATGTTTTGTAGATCCAAATGCGATAGTTCGTAAGGTAAAAATGATGATAGACGTAATCGATGGTCATCATAGCTTTTGAAACTTAAAACTCACAGTGTTCAGAAAAGTAAAACTTGACTGAATATCCCACTCCCAAGTCGCGAACTGCCCTGCATTGCGAGATTTATGCTTCGTGTAGTAATAAGCTATCTGGTGATACTTGGCATTTGTACGACAACGTATTACACTTGTCCACGGCAAATGACATCTGCCACAGTTAGCACCAGGAGTCAAGGGCAGATAGGTCATCCAGAATGAGACGTACGGCTTCCTGAGTTTTTGCACTTGGTTGTGAGTAGACAACTTTAATAAGGTTAGCAAAGATAAATGTAACGCCATTTCTTATTCTCTGGAATATATCGTAATATAAATTAGCAAAAGAAGAGGACCAAGAAAACTTCCTTGAATTACTCCGTTAGTGACTGCTTCCAATTTAGAAAAATAGTCGCCTATGCACGCCACATGCTGTCTACCAAATAAATATAAGGGCAGCCAAGAGAACATCGGGTCTCCAATGCCTATAGCCTTTAGTTTTGTTTAGTAACCTCCTGTGAGGCACTCTATCAAAGACTTGTTACATATCTTTGGACAGGATTACGACACTGTTTCCGTCGTCAATGGTAGCCATTGTGTTTTTTAAAATGCCAGTCTGGCATATTGCGCAGGATCAACTTCGCACGAAGCCGTGTTGCGAATTGCTGATGAGGTTAGCATTGTTCAAGTATATAAACATTTACTCATTCACTATCCTTTCCATTATTTTAGATATGATGAATGTGTGTTTGATGGGACTATCCTCTCTCCTGTCGTGACTGACCTTTTCAACAGGTCGCTGTCCGAAGGTTTGTTGCCGGTTGACTGGAAATGTTCGGTGGTGAAGCCTATTCCGAAAGGCGGCGACCCTAGCAAAGTAGACAATTACAGGCCAATTTGTCTGACACCTATTTTGGCAAAGGTTGCTGAGAAAATCGTGAAGAAGGGATTGCTGCAGTTGCTACAGTCAAAAGAGGTCCTGACGCCCGCACAGCATGGTTTTATGCAAGGTCGCTCATGCATTACGAACCTGCTTGTGACGAGGCATGAGTGGTTGAAGGCAATAAACAAGGGGAAGTCCATCGACGTGAAATTCATCGATTTCAGTAAAGCGTTCGACAAGGTCAGTCACGAGGTTCTCCTTCACAAACTCAGCATGTGTGGTGTCGGTGGCTCACTGCACCGGTGGATCCGCGGCTTTCTTGTTGGACGAAAGTGGAGGGTACAGGTCGACGACCATCTAACTGACTGGTACCCCTCTACAAGTGGCGTGCCTCAAGGCACTGTGCTGGGGCCCACTCTGTTCCTGATCCACATCAACGATCTACCGCAGCTTCTCCGGTCGCCATGTGCCTTGTTTGCGGACGACATGAAGATTTGGAGAGAAATTGACGCTCCTGCTGACTGTGGCCTACTTCAGCAAGACCTCAATCGCCTATCCACATTGTCTGCAGAAGTTCTTCTCCCGGTCAACCCAGCCAAGTCTGTATTTATGAGCCTGGGGAAGGGTGAAGACGGCCGAACCTACACCCTTGACGGCCAAACGCTATATCCCACACCCTCCGTGAAGGACCTAGGTGTATTCTCACGCTACGATTTGAAGTCCGTGGACAACACGAACAGGCTATATCGTAACGGACTGCGCATGCTTTGGGCGCTCAAAAGTAGCTTCGGCACATGGTCTGAAGAGGTTGCCATCCGACTGTTCTCTTCTATCATTAGACCAATGCTAGAGTACGGTTCGCCCGCCTAATTTCCGATTACCCTAGGTGAGGCACAAAAGATCGAACGGGTCCGACACGTTGCTACCAGGCTTATCCCGAGTTTACGTGGCTTTGGGTATGAAGACCGGTGCGAGAAACTATGACTCTAAACTTTGTCCTACCGTCGGGTGCGAGTCGACCTCATTATGACCCACCGTATTCTACATCTCGGTGACTCCCCAATGCTAAGGCCAATGCTGCACTTACGAGGGCCATTCAGCACACGCGGACACAGATACAAACTTGTCGTGCCAGATGTGAAATGTGTTCCCCACCCACTGTGCTTCGAACGAAGAGTGGTAAACATTTGGAACAGTTTGCCTGAACATGTGATTGAGGCATCATCTGTGCAACAGTTCAAAACGTTGTTAGATTTATATTTTGCCACTATTCGATTCAGAGAACGACTGCCCACTTACGATGACATATCACATTTGTGAATCCTGAAATATCGTAAGTCGAATATTTTAAATATTACATGAGAACGACAATGATATCCACGGTTGAAAACTTTCATAACGTTTTTCACCATATTTCGAAAGAGTTGTACAGAATCCATTTCTACTTGCTCTATAATACAGTATACAGTATTCAATATTCAGTATTCGTGAGCAGCGCCATTTTTAAGTCGCGGGATAATGACAGTAGTTTTCCATTGAGTAGGGTATACTCCGTTGTTAAAAGAGTGTAACGATGTAGAAAAAAGCAAATGGAGGTCGATACCACTGCTTTTTATTAAACAAGGGTAACCCATCAGGACCTGCGCACGTTGAGGAACATAAGCGAAAGACTTGACCAGTGATTTCCGCTTTAGTGAATTCCACAGCACATAGACTTACATTCTTGTGCGGCATGATAAGTGTTGGTGTGTCTGATGATTCATTGACAGTTGATTTGGAAAAATAGGCACTGAAACCTTCGCGGATACCAAGGAACGTCGCAGTATGTTCCATCAGGCGTGATGATAAAATTGAAATTGTCACTGCAACGTGAACCCCGGGTACGGCATAGTTTGGTTAGCTCAACTGTTTTACTAGGGCGATTCATAGCTTCATACTTCGCTAGAACGAGAGTTTTGTCATTTTGATGCCTCTTTTCTTAGACGAGCTTGGTCTGCTGTAATAATAGTGTAGTCAGCAGTTAACTTAGATTTCTGCCTAACCTTTTAAATCTTTCATGCTTCCTTCAAAGTCTTGCCATCCTATGTATGTTTTGTTTGGTAAGCACATTTTACTTGATGTAGTCCGCTTCAGTTTTAAGACGAAATAACGCGACTCAAGCTATGTGCTTAACAGTACACTTCGCAACGTGGCGGTAAAGATACATGCATGAGTGTCCTTGTACTCGCTTTTTGTTGATTTCACCAAGGCATTTGATACGGTGAACCGCGAGGCATTGTGGCTGGTGTTGGGTAAGTTTGGTTGCGCGCGTAAGTTTGTAAGTTTAATTGAATGTCTGCACAGTGGTATGCGAGCGAGGGTGCAGCTGAGTGGAGAGACCTCAGATGATTTTGCAGTTGTCTCTGGTGTGAAGCAAGGCTGTGTCTTAGCTCCTGCCCTGTTTAATATATATCTTCATGCAATGTTATCTTGTGCTTTTGATGCGGCTTGTGCTTACGGTGTTCGTGTGGAGCGCCGTATTGATGGTGGGTTGCTGAACATCCGTCGTTTCGGTGCGAGAACTCTAGTCTGTGAGACAACTATCCGTATGCTGCTGTTTGCTGACGACTGTGCGTTGTTTTCACACAGCGCGGATGAGTTGCAGCACATGACTAGTGCTCTGGCTTCGACAGCGGCCAAATTCGGGCTCACCATCAACACAAGCAAAACTGTCTGTCTCTTTCAGCCTTCACCGGAGGTGCAATCTTCAATATTGCCGCAAATCAGCATTGGTGCTGAAGTATTGGAAACCACCTCCCGCTTCAGCTACCTTGGGAGTGTGATGTCGACTGATCAGCAGCTACACGTTGAGTTGCGTAATCGCGTGTCGAAGGCAGCAGCGGCATTCGGGAAGCTAGAGTACCGAGTGTGGAACAACCATCAGCTTAGCATTGGCACGAAGCTGATGGTGTACAAATCCATGGTACTGTCCGTTCTTCTATACGGCAGTGAAACGTGGACGTTGTACCGTCGGGATGTGCGATATCTCGAGCGGTTCCATCAGCAGTGTCTGCGACGAATTTTGCGGATCGGCTGGGGCGCCAGAGTTGCAGACACGGAAGTGTTGCGCAGAAGTGGAATGTATGCAGTGGACTGCATACTTTTACTGAGACATCTGAGATGGCTCGGTCATGTGAGCCGTATGGATTCGACTCGGATACCGAAACAACTCTTATACGGTCAGCAGAGTATTGGGAAGCGGCACGTGGGGAAACCCAAGTTACGTTACCAGGACATGATTAAAGTGAGCCTCACACGTCCTAATCTTGATTGCAGATCATGGGAATCGAAAGCGGTTGATCGGCACGGATGGCGCGATCTCATCACGAAGGCAGTTACTGAAGTGTGGGAGAAAGACCTTATGCATGCAGAGAAGAAGCGGCAAGTGCGGAAGCGGCAAGCACCGATGGATTGTAGTTCATCGACATCGAGTGCATGGTGCTGTAGCACATGCGGTCGCGAGTGCTTAGTCAGGCAGGCCTAGTGAGCCATGAGAGAGGTCACTCGGGACCACTGCCGAATCGACGACGGGTCCCGCAGTGAACGTAGGCAGCACCGGCGCAGCGTTTGTAGGCACGCTGAATTCGATTTACTAACCGCATGCTTGCGTGCTAAGTCTCTTTATTTCAGGTGGTGGGTTTTCGGTTCTGTCCTAATGCCTTTCTTTCACATTTAAATGTCTAGTGGGCCATGCGCTGTGTCATTTGGGGCCACTACAGTAGCGACGGCTGGTCCTGCAGAGAATTACGGCGAGCCGGCGCAGCGTTTGTGGGCACGCTGAGTTCGATTTACTAACCGCGTGCTTGCATGATAAGTCTCTTTATTTCAGGTGGTGGGTTTACAGTTCGTGCCTTAATGCTTTTCTTTCTCATATAAATGTCTACCAGTACTCTATTCCATTAACTTGCACACCTCGCCTAAGCCAATTGTATTCGATTTCCGTAGCATGTGTTCATGGCATTCCGTGAACTATATTTCCTGACCTCGTGCACTTAGCTAGGATTTGTTTGTAAACAACTTATTACATATGCTATTTAATTAAGGTTTATATCACCGTTTCCTTATGCATTAATCGAGTTTTTCTCTTTTTCTTTCTCTCTCTCAAGTGTTTGGCTGTTGTTTGATATCCCCGGTGTGGATGCGCTTGATGTGCATGTTGACAAGGTGCCTACCTGTCTATTACCCACTACCTCGTCCATACTGGCTCCAGGAGACAGTTGGTCGTTGCTGGAGGGGACAGGGTGCACGGTCCTTGTGGCCGTGCTAGGCTCGAAGAGTGGTTCCATGCAGTCAGTGTGGAGCGGACTACGGTCCAGCCACCGCCTTGTGTGCGCTTGATTCCCAAATACAGTGTGCTTGTGTTTGCCTGTGAAGGAGTGTGGGCCGGCTCCGTTGATGAAACGTGGCTCCCACCCACATGCCTCCCGGTCTTATTCCTTCGGGTTTACACTGGATATGGGGTGTGTGGATGGAGCTGTGGGTGGTGCAGCACAAGTCATCCATGGTCCCTCTGTAGGCGCAGGCGTCTGTGGCTTGCCACAATGACAGGCAAATCCGAAACCGGATGCCGCCAACCATGAGTGTCCTTGTGAATAGCTTGGATGTACATAATTGGCTAAGTGAATCAGCTCGGTCAGCTGAAGTGGCATACGTGTGAGCATTGCCGTTTTCGTATATTTTAAATCTCTCACGGGGTAACTGAACTATAAACGTGCTCTATACTATTTCTTGTGTTCACATTCCATTCCCATTTGAACCTACCGTTATGCAGCATTGCCGTTAAGTTGATAAAAGCTTAAACTGACGATTTACATTTCCTCTACTCCCTTTAATTCTAATTTGCACGCCGCCCATCCTAAAGGATTTGTTAAGCATATGGTATTTTAAGCGTGACGAATCATTGTTAATTGTTCAAAATAGTCAACGCTAGAGTGCAGGTTGTTTAACTTAAGGAACTAAAGTCAACGTTCACTTGGAAAGTAATTACTTATTGTCTTTGGTTAGATGTAGTCTTGGTGCATCCGTTTATGTTGATGAAAAACATTAGTGGAATAGTTTACACATTGGTTACTGACGGAGTTTTGCCATGATGTAGGCTATATTATCCCAACTTGCCAATCAATTTTTTGCCTTAGTCACTTCGATTGCTGATGTTAGGGAAGTTAGTATGTTGCTCATGAAGAAATTCCTTTCCAACATCTATGCGTCGTGGAGCACGACAGAGATAGGATGCTTATAGGCTTATTCGGTCACAGGCGTAGTTAAGTATATGCTTGCATACCGGTTATTGTTAATGTACTGAGGAGACAATACGAAATGCAGGCGTCTACCAGCTTCCACCTCCTATTGTGCTTTTCATATACAACTAACTTATAAAGGTATCACCATCAGCTGCCAACTTGTTTTCGCACAAATCGGAGCCCATATTCTTAAACCAAACATACCTGCTTTGATGAGCAGTTGTAGAAACTATGATAAACTGCAAAATTATGTAGTTTAAGCACTCCATGTAAACTTTATTTCTTGGGCCTTAATGTGTAGTATATTCGCAGTGTTATAGGTTCTTCATAGCCGTGGGACACCGCCCGTGTGTGTAGAGGCTAACATACTATCTTTGCGTCTAGAATCACACGCATGTCCATTGTGTTAACACAACTGCACAAGTTGTACTCAGGATGCTCACAGCTTGAAGAGTACCAAATAAAAAATGCTTGCAATCAGTTACATTTTTGTCATGCTTTGCGTGGCTCGTGCCTTTTTGTTTCTCAGGACGTCTCAAATTTGTTAAAGGATAGGTTGCATTATTGAGAAACTAGTAGCGGGTCACCAGCTGAATTCTTGCCTTGGAATCAGGAATGAGCAAAACTATTCACTATTACATAGAGGTACATAGATAGATGTGTGCACCTAGGATGCCTAAGAGAAAGTACATACGTCATCGTAACAATAGTTTTTTCAAAACTGCCACTATCGGTTATACTCCTAACCACGCGACGTTCATCTGTGAGTAGCAGGAACAGGATTAACAAAATGAAGTGCTTTGCAGCAAAGCTAACAAACATGCATATTTGTGTGAATGCGTTTTGCATTATGGGTACGCTACCAAGAACCGAATCGCCTTAAGTGACGCACCACGACGGCTCTAGTACGTCGTGCGTTAACAGTATGGAGCTTAAAGGATGTATTAAATTGGGCCAGCAAAGGAAGTAAGAATCGATGTCTATGAACAGATTTAATTAAACCAACCCTCAATTTGGACCGTTACGAAACAACTGCTATGACACATAATCGTGTACGCCATTAGGACAAACACTCATTTGTGTGAACTGCTGAGATATTTCTTCTCACATTTCCCAAAAAGTTTTCTCGCCACTAAGGTGTCTACTTTAGGACACCAACAACTGTCAGCGCAGACCATTATGTAAAATCGGTACTATCCTCCAGGTTGGATTCAGTTTATCTGAGGAAGTAGCAAAGAAAGATATGCACATTTGATGTCGCTGAACATTATTGTTACAGCCCCAAGATTAGTGTAAAAGGAAAAGCAGTAGTCAACAATTATATTGCAGGAACGGTGCAGCAAATGTCATCCGGTAAGAGTGATGTCACAATATAAATTCTAACCTCTTCTTGGACCTCGTTCTCCCCAGCTGAATGTAAAAGACAAATAAAGAAACAAGTGAATGCCAGCGGCCGAATATGCATATACCTTAACTAAAAAACAGTAAAACTACTTTTCTCGCTTTATTGCATTTGAAGTAAAAACGGCCCCTAATATAAATTGGAAAATTTTATCCAATTGTGGAGCGCGATAATGATGGTGTTGTTCACCTACATTAAGAACGGTTAGTGCATTTCAGCGGCGTATGCAAGAGAATCCAGACAAGTAGTAGAAATGCAGTGTCGGAAAGTTGTAAGAATTTAATCCGCATCACCATTTTAAGTTTAACTTTGCGGAAGATTCATGATTAAGTAATTTCAAACACGTGTCTCTCTGTCATCTGCCTACCTTAAAAATCCGGTCATGGCGCTATGTCCCACTAAACAAAACTTGTTTACTATCCGGTTTATCAAGCAAAAGTAAGCATTGAGTTAGATGAAACCCAGTATTAATTTACAACAGCAACGTTCATATAGTTGTGTTCTCTGGATAACATTCTCCACAGAGGTACATCGCAATGGTGTCAAATTGTGTGCGTCAATCGATTTCAAGTTTATTAGGACCGCGTGAATGAATGTCAAATTGAAAGCACCAAAAGGACGTCAGATATTCTATAGAGAAGAAAGCAAGTGAAGGCAAGTGAAGTGAAGGGTTGTCTTGTACACATTTGGCAGGTCAATATACGGAATACTCAACAATGTACCGGAATATAAACAATTACAGAAAATGTGTCATATATCTGTTTGTTATAGAACGGAGAGCAACGCCGTCATAATGTGAATCCTCTGGTTAGGTCTAGAACAACAGAGTTGGGATCTCGCAGAAAGCACAAAAGTAACGGTAAGACCAGCGAGCGGTAGGTTTCTGTGCGAGCATAAATCAGCTTGTATTTAAGCCTGGTAGAGGAATTTGCAAAACTTTTAGATAAAGTGCTGTGTAGCGGATGACTAATATCAACCAGTAGTTTGGATGCCAGTTTCTTACCAGAAGTGATGTGTGTAGAAATAAGACTGTTGAAAAAAGTAGGCTTCGGAGAGTCATTACATCTGGATAAGCGCCGTAAATACCTGACAACTAAATTAAAGTGATTGCTCAAAAGACCGAGGAAAATCGCAGGGGATCATTACTTCTAGCAGGGAAGGACACGGGCACAGACAACTCGATGGATCAACTCACGAGTGACAAAGGAATCTCATAGACGAGAGGTGTAAAAGACAACCTTTAGGCTTTTGTGAAAGTTTCATTTACATGAAGAGTCCAAGTGAAATCAAAGTGCAATACCACACCCAGGTACACGTACGGATGTATCAGAATGTAAATTGTTGCTGACAATAAACAGCATAGGACACTGTGCAAGGAGCTGTAATCACCTTGCTCCACTACGGAACAAAAACGAATTTCATGGCACCGATGTTTTGAGACAGATGAGGAGCATTGGAGCAAACAATGTGGTCGTTCAGATGATCTTGTAGCCTGATTGAGGAGTTGGCGGTAAGGTGATGGATACTTAGGAGAATGTCGCCAGCATTTTAGTAAGGTTACTTCTGGGGAGCTTAGGTTGAGTTGTGGTACAGTTAGTCCCGGAAATAGTGTCCATATTTCCTCTGTTACTCGGGGACCAAGGGTTACGCCTTCGGGTGAGGGGAGAGCGCACTAAGTAGCCAAGTGTCTGATAGTAGACGTTGGTCTCTCTCAAACTGTCCCTCACCCAGTCACATAGGTGCGAACGACCGGAAGGATGGCCTTATGCCCGCGTCTGGGTACAGGTGTACTTGCCAGTCTCGTCCATCGTGCAAACTTTAGGTGGGCGCGGAGCGTTGAGGTGGTCAACTTACGGCACGTCACAGAGCAAGTTCAACGACTGATACATATCGGGTTCCGGACTGGTTGAAAGGACATCAAGGAACGATATCATGGTCACCGAATGGTGTGTGCCAGCCAGAATATTTATCAATCTACCAAATTCCTCTAAATTTTCTTGCAATCCAGCCTGAATACCTTCACTGGAACAGGCTTGGCGAGCTCCTTCCAACGCTGCTGATATCTCGAATATACAACTCATGGAATAGCAAGGTTCCTACGTTTGCTAACCACGTTTCCACACCACTACCGCATGCCCACAACTTCGTTGCGCTTGCATTCTAAACCGCAACTTCTGAGCTTTCCTGGGCGCCTAGTTTAAGTGCTGTCTAGCAAATGCACAACGGCTTTATTGCATAGCTGTATAAGACAACTACAAACGAATTTTCCTCATTTACCATTGCAGCCGTTGTCAACCCAACATTTCGCCAGCGGTCTGCTAGTAATACACCAGTGTAGCGTTGTTTACTACCTCCACCAGCCCGCAAGGCATAGCCTTCCAGACTACTGCACCGTCCGACGCACCCTTGCCAATCAACTAGCACCGGCGGCCAGTTGATCTTATGCGTTTCGACTGACGTGTGAACTGGAACCAAGGTGCACTGCAGCTTTGTCAAGTCAGAGCAGGTCAGTATGAGCGTATTTCCTTACCCCAGTAAGCGACCTTGACGTGAAACTGGTGGCAGTAGGTTTTGTCAGCCTGTCACCTTTACTTCGTAGGTGGACAAACAACTAAGCCGCTAACTGCTTCATAATTTGTTCTACCTCACCCAGCTTCTGATAGCAAGGTTAGCGGTTAGAGCCAAGTTGAAATAGGCATTACAAGTGACCGTCGTGCCTATTATATTACAATATTTTACCTTCGTTCAGCCGACAGTCTCTTTACTCAAACACTTGCATATGTTGCTTTAGAAAATTACTATTATGACAGCCGTAAACACGCGCTCTATGAGAAAGAAAAGTGCCACATCCAAGCTACTGCGTTGACCAATAACACAGCGGTTACACTAAGCGCTAATAACACCACTGCATGCAGTACGCAGGAGAACGTTGAATGCTCAAGATCGTAGGAGAGAACAAATGAATTTTAATGAGCTGCGAGAGGTTTGCAAGAAAGTCTGGCTGCTGTTAGGCCTCTGGTTCTTAGTATGCATTCATTTTACAGCTCACCTAACCCCCTTCCGAATCCGTCATCCGACCACCTACATCTAGCCGGTAGCTTTATTTCCGTAAGTTTCACTCAAGTGTCTGTACGGGTTATCCGTTCAAGCAATGTTATAGTGTTTAATGTCCCAGATAAGATATATCTGAAGAAGCAGAAACACTTATTATGAGACAACATCGAGGTTCAAAATGAAGAGTGACTTGTGATACGACTAAAGAAAAAGCGTTTAAAGCATACTTGTCCGGTACTACTGAACTTCAGAATCACAGTGCTAAATGGTTCATACGAAGTATGTCAATTATAAAAGCGATAACCGAGCTTAAGATTATTGTTATAAGGTCAGCTAAGAGACCAATTGAAAGGAATTATTGTAGTGTACCGGAAAACACGCTTTTTCAGTATTTTGCAACATTAGATTTTATAGTTATTTTAACCTTCAAAACGTCCATTTGTTTTGCTGACTGCACATCCCTACACAAACCGTTTTGGTGAGTACCTTGCTGCACGTTTCTCATTCTGTTTGATTCGCTTCGTATTTTTGAAGTCTGCAGACTATACGTTGTGTTCTGTCGCCGCCGACTTCTATACTGTCTCGTATTTGACATGTCTAACATGTCGTTAATTACCGACAAGTATCCCAGGCTCCACCCATTAATTGGTGACCCCCTGTCAGGAACACACCGCCCGCCATTTTCATTTTCCTTCTGGTGAGCTCGTTCCAGTGATTTTGTGATTCAATACTCGTGCGCCTACTGTTTTCTCACCTACCGCATTTTAATCTGCCTTTTGCAATGGATTAGCTAGAGGAAAAGCCGTCTCCATGCGCGGTTAACGCCGTTAAGCCGGTCTTGGTCAATTCTGTTGCGTTAGCCTTTCCTCCTTTTCTCGAGAAGGATCCTTTGTTATGGTGTTGAATCTAGAATCCGTATTTTATATTCGTAGGATTTCTTCTGGTTTCACCATGTATAATCAGCTAATACCTTGCCTTTCTCAAAGTATATCCTCGTAGGTGAGAGACCACGTACTTTGCCTCCTCTAGTAATGGAAGACGAGACTTTTAAATAGACTATTATTCAGGGAAGCACGCTTTCTGACAAGGTCGGTCTGCTGCAACCATTTAGTGACTTGCAACCAGGAGATAGGATGCCCTCAGTCTTGTTGCGCGTAATGCAACCGCTCCTCGGCACCTCCAGCATGGACGTAGGGATTCTCCGCGAGCTGTGGATACAACGTCTTCCTGAAACCACTCAGACTATCCTTGCGGTACCAAGTGATTTGTCGAACACAGCAGTCGCAGACCTGGCAGACCGCCTCATCAAACAGCAGCAGCTAGACACTGAAACCCAAGCACCTAAGCAGCTTTGTGCTGGCGCAACCATACCGACAAGTGCGACTTGCCAATCGTCTGCAATAGACGAATTATCATCGCAGGTAGTGTCGCTTTAGTTCCAGGTTGAGGAATTCACTTTAACCCGTAAGCACCGCAACCGCTCTGGATCATCGCCTCGTGGCACACAACCTGATGCCACAGGTTACTGCTTTTACCACTCGCGTTTCGGTACTAAAGCCCGTAAGTGCGTACAGCCGTGTAGCTACTCCGCTATAGATGATCCGCCACGTCGGCCTAGAATGGCCGCGAACCTCGGTAGAGCCCATAGTCGTCTCATCTACATTAGGGATTACGACTCCCATACCCAGTTTTAGTTGATACCGGGGCGGAAATCAGCATCATTCCCCCTATGCCAGGTGAGCCTACCGCTTCTCTGTCGACAAGCTTATATGCTGCCAATGGTACACCAATAGCCACCTACAGTCATCGGTCGCCTATCCTGGACCTAGGTCTAAGGCGCACTTTGCACTGGACATTCACCGTCGCTACAGTTCCATTTGCCATCATCGGCATTGACTTTCTCAGGCATTTCAACTTCTTGGTCGACATGAAACGCTAGATGATAGTCGACACTGCAACGAAACGCAGTGTACGTGACATCACCGCCGATGTCACATCTATATCCCCGGTCTATGCATTTCCCCAGACCTCGCCAGCCTACGCTAACCACTTTTCTTAGTATTCCAGGCTCGTTCAGCCAATGAACGCAGGTTGCCCGTGGCAGCTCAAGTCACGCACCACATCCGGACGAATGGTCCACCTGTGTCACGCTGTACACGCTGACTGTCATCCAAGAAACTAAAGGTAGTTAGGGCGGAGCTTGCGTACATGCTTGAACTTGAAATAATCCGCCATTCCGACAGCCCTTGGTTTTCGCAGCTGCAGATGGTCCCCAAGATATCTGGTGACTGGCGCCCTTGCGGTGGTTACCGCGCACTCAATCGCCCAACTGTCCAAGATAGTTATGCCATCCCATACATGCAGGACCTTACCGCAAGCCTCACAGGTAAAACGATCTTCAGCAAGATCGATCTGGTTCGCGCCGATCACCATCTACCTGTAGAAGAAAATAACATTCCTAAAACAGCCGTCATCACTCCTTTCGGCTTGTTCGAATTTTTAAGAATGCCATTTGGACTGCGCAACGCCGCACAAAACTTCCAACGCTGCATTCACGATGTCACTCGTGGCCTAGACTTCGCTTATTCCTACGTCGATGATATCTTAGTCGCCAGTTCATCGGAACAAGAGCCCCTCGAACATCTTCGAGCTCTCTTCCAGCGCTTGACCCAACACGGTGTCACAGTCAACCCGACTAAGTGCGAACTCGGCAAATCAACGGTAGAATTCCTAGGCCACCTCGTTTCACTGTTCGGTATCGAAGTCCTTCCAGTTATGATCCAGGCAATCAAGGACTTCCCAGCTCTGACTTCTTCCAAGCACCTGCGTCGATTTTGTGGTTTGGTCCACTACTATCGACGCTTCATTCCGCGCTGCGCGCAGCTCTTGCAATCTCTGACCGACCTACTCAGAGAGAATGAACGTAAGTTCGCTTTCGCTGACACAGTACAGGCAGCCTTATTCGAGCTCAAGGCTACTATCTCCACAATAGCCCTCCTCGCTCATTCCGAATCGACTGCACCTCATTCTATTACGACTGATGCCTCAGACGTCGCGGTAGGAGCCGTCCTCCAACAACATGTTGGTGGGCAATGTCAACCCCTTGGGTTCTTCTCCAAGCGCCTGCAACCAGCGGAATCCCGCTGTAGCACGTTTAACAGAGAGCCTCTCGCCAGTCACCTAGCCGTTCGTCACTTCCGGCACACACTCGAAGGCTGCGCTTTCACGGTCTACACTGACCACAAGCCCCTGATATTGCCTTCTACTCGGCTTGCGACAAATACTCACCACGGGAAACAAGACATCAAGACTTTGTCACGCAGTTTTCTGCTAACATACACTATGTCTCAGGTGTCGACAATCCCGTCGCTGACGCTCTGTCACGCGTCAACCTCACACTGCAGTCTTTGCCTACCGTCGACCGTGTCGCCATGGCATCGGCTAAGGCTCAACACGAAGATATACACTTCGCTGCATGTGCAACCAAGGAAGGAACCATTCTCTGTGACATTTCCACGGGTTGTCCTAGACATCTCGTGCCCGTCTCCTACAGACGCACAGTCTTTGACGCACTGCACTCATTATCACATCCCGGTATCCGTGCATCTTTAAAACTGGTCACCGAAAGTTTCGTTTGGCCGCGCGTAAACAAAGATATACGTACCTGGGCTCGCGCATACCTTCAATGCCAACGCTCCAAATACATCGTCACACGCGCAGTCCTCTGGGTTCATTTCCCGCCCCGGACTCCCGGTTTTCGCATGTACGCGTAGAACTGGTAGGCCAGTTGCCACCTTCACGCGGATTCGTATATATTCTTACATGTGTCGACCGCTTCACCAGACGTCCAGAAGCCATTCCCGTAACAGACTGCACAGCTGAGACTGTTATCCGGGCCTAATTGGACCCGAGGGTCTCGCACTACGGATGCCCATCCACCAATACAACTGACCGAGGAACGCATTTCGAACCTTCACAATTCGATACGTTCCGCCACTTTTGTGCTGTCGCCACCTTCATAAAACAGCGTATCACCCAGCAGCCAATGGGTTAGTTGAAAGCGTCCATAGACAGGTTAAAGCCTCGCTCGGCGCCTCCTCCGACCCTAGCTGGAGCGAAAACGTTTCGCTCTTACTCTTAGATACCCGCAGGAGCATAAAAGCTGACTTGCAATCTGCACCAGCAGGGCTGGTTTACGGCACAAAGCTCAGAGTAACAGGAGAATTCGTTTCACCTCCCGCATCGTAGGATATGCATCCGCTTAACTTTGCGTCCTCCATAGCTCAACGTATGCGTTCTCCACGCCCGACTTCACCACGGGAACAGACGAGAGATGTGCAACTGCACAGCGGCCTCTCTACCTGTACTCACAACTTCCTTCGCACCGACGCAGTGCGGCGCCCTCTCCAACCTCCCTACACTGACCCTTTCAGATTTCTGCAACGGACTCCGAAACATTTTATTTTAGCTCAGAATGGTCACTGAACAAAGTGTCCATCAACTGCCTCAAAGTGGCTTTCTTTGACGAGACACTTGCAACTCAACCTGATGCTCTCGCACAAGCACCCGCACCAGTGGTGACTTTCCGAGCACTGAATAGCCCGAAATCCTCCCTACCCCTTGATCTTCAACCCATCCCGCCTCAACCCCACGCAACCGACCGACGCGGTATAAAGGTCAAACTTCCGGCCGGTTTTTCAGATTTTGCAAACGTTTGCTATTTCCAGTCACACGCCATCTTCGTTTTTATTGGTTAACGTGCATCTGGTGCTCAAAAGTTTTGCAAAATTGCCAAGAAATCCCAAAACATTTTGCAAATCTAAATAGCTTATTTTCTTTTATAATGCCTGACATGTTCCCTTTCCGACGTCGAACCGCTTCATCGACCCTTGCCCACCCCTCTGAGTTCTACCTGCCAGCAACTCAACTGCCGGAACTGCCCAGGCAACCCTCGAGCGACACACCAACCGGCTAAATGCAACCCCCGAATGATTCGCCAGCCGACGCAAGGCACCTCCCTCATCCAAGGAACAGATAGCCGCCCGCGGCCGCAGACAGCCACGAACGGATTAGTCTCCAAACGCCGCCTATGCCTTGCCGACGAGGACGCCCGGATTTCTTCGTGGGACGAGGACGGTGGACTAAAGTGCGGTGGGGGAATGCCAACCCAACGCGCACCGTCGGGTCCGCAGCAAAGAGAATGTCCTGTCGACCCTTATTCTGGACTAGCCAGTTTTTGCAGTCCGACCAGCCCGTTCCGATGGCCCACCGTTGATGCGCTCTGGTCCACATGGTCATCATAAATAATAACTACAAAAGGCCCGGACCAAGCGAACTCTGCTACACATGCCACTTTGGAAACCCTTACTCAACCCCATGCAATTATTTGCACCCATCCTCACCTTCCGTGTTCCTCACTGACAGCATCATCGAAGACTTCCTTCCTTCAGCCTTCTAGGGGTTGCCCTTGTAGTACCGTGGAACACGCTCTTTTATTATTTTGCAACATTTGATTTTACAGTTGTTTTAATCTTCGAAACGTCCATTTGTTTTACTGACTGCACATCCCTTCACAAACCGTTTTGGTGAGTACCTTGCTGCAGGTTTCTCGTTCCGGTTGATTCGCTTCTTATTTTTGTGGCCTGCAGAATATACCTTGGGTTCTGTCGCCTCCAACTTGTATCCAGTCCCGTATTTGACAAGTCTTACATATCATTGATTACAGAATAATATCCCAGGCTCCACCCAAAAATATACGCCTGTTCCACAGAAACGGAGTAACGTACCTGACCACTCGCAACTTGAATTACTAACTACACGTGATGAGACTCTCCACACGAATCTTTTCTGCGCAGCTAGCCTAGATGACTCCGTAACGGAAAGTGACTGCTCACAACCGATCTTCAGTAGTAATATCACTCCCATTCAGGTCAAATAATATCACAACTATTACTACCTCGAGTGAATGAATGCTAACTCCGTTAATATCAGAAGATCTACGTGGAGGTCGCTCCGCATCTCAACTACAGATAGCGCAAGGCTAGACAACATGCTAAGCATCAGCGCCACACAGGATGCACACTGAAAGTAATAAAAAGCAGGAAAATTCGTGGCGCTGTCGAAACGCGCTGCAGTTTTAACAACACAATCCAGTTTCATTAACTCGACCAAACTAACGAAGTGGACACCTCAAAGCATACTCATAGTTTTTAACCTTTTTGGTACATCATTTGCAGTCTGAGTATTAAAATGTCTTATGGAATACCCCAAAATGAATGGGAGGTTTTATCAGCAACCAGGTTGACACAAAGACGAATCGGGTAGCTTCGCCCTATAAAGCACTTTCGTTCTCATTCGTCTGCCATTAATTCCTTGCTTAACCGTTGCGCTAGACTTCTCCAATTGACACCATATAAGAAACTAACCTTTAGACATCTATCTGCTTGTAGCTCAATAGGCAAAGCTACTATGCTTCCTACCATACCACCTATCACAAGTCTGAGGGAGATGGCTTCAAATTATGTCCCAAACTACATTCAACCATTTGAACCCCACACATACCAAGCTCTCATTTTAGGTTTAGCTGCAGCCACACGGGCGCCAACCCCAAGGAATCAGCAGGCATTGCAATACTTCCAAAATATCAGCAACTTGGCCCAACCATGCCTGCAACCAGCGGCGTGTATTCCGACTGTGCTCCCGCAGGTTCCTCCACTACGTGGGATAGTATTCTGTCTCCAACCATATACAAAGCGTCCGTAAAACTTCTACGCAACATGGATACCTTAGATTACTTCGCTTAGGCGTTTGGTCCTTCAACAACAAAATGCACCGTCTAGGTTCTTTACTGTTTCGCCCCTGTCCAGTCATTGTACTTGTCACGAAGATGTAAGAAAAGCAACATACTTCTGATGCCCCATTTTACATCTCACACTTCCTAAGGTTTGGCAGTAGTCGTATATCCCACCGTGGTGGCTGTTGCCGAACATATGTAGACAATGATCACAATGCAACTTCTAGATGCGACGCACTTCCAGGTGGCCTTGATGACGGTTTGCATTAACGTCCAAATAAAGCGCAAAACCCTCTTTACTGGTTGTGTTTACAACCCGGCACACCGTCGGATAGCATTCGCATTAAGGAAGTCTTCTCATTTGCCTCTAAGCAGCCGGAAACTCAGAAAATTATTGGTGAATACTTTACCATGTCTGCGATTTCCTGGTATCCACCACGGTCCCATTAAACTATCCGCATTTTGTTTCAGCGATCCGTACCTTTGATTGGATTCAACAAGCACAGCAAGCAGAATGCCGGCGTACACGTTGAGCATCTTCGTTGACGGACATATCACGGTTTTATGTTGTTTATGTTAATATACGTATTTATAGTTATTACTGATTGCTGGACTAACTTTGTGGATAAGCAAATGGTGCCAAAGATGCGTCCGGGCCAGAATGAATCGTAGGAGAAAAGCTGATTCGACTGCGCTTAGCCTGACTACTACTATGCAACTTGGTTCACAACGCTAATACTTGTTTTTCATGGTTATGCCTAAGGAATAGTGGATGTGAACAAGATGGTGATGTGAGAATAGGCTATGCGGTTTCGTTTTTTAAATTGTTCATCGGCGCGCAGACACTGGTGTGGGATCAGTGCTGCAAAACAATAACATACCACTCACACAGAGAAAAGAAAGATGATCCCACGATTCTTCGATAACAACACAGACCATGAAAGCGCCGCTTACGATCCTTTTGAACTTGGTGTTCTGAGTTTGCAGCAACATGTGTCAGAAAAGTTAGCACAGGGATAACTGGCTTGTGGTCTACAGTTTGTGTGAGAACCCACATGCATGTGCTGTAATCCAAAGAACTGTCAATCAGTTTTCGAGCACAGGAGCTTCGCGCTTTGTGAAATACTTGAATCTCAGTATCTGCGAGGATTAGAAATTGCCTCGAAAAACAGCTTCTCAGTTGCATGCTAATAGAATACGGATTCAACAGTGCATACTTTGAAACGAATACGCATGTACGGCAGTGGAGACAAGTTTCGGGCCTAGTAACAGTCGCACTGAAATAATTGGTCAGTGTAACATTACTTGTTTCCTGCAATTGCAATCAAGTCTGTGGTGGGAGTTTACTTTATGCATTAGCGAGCAGTCTTTAAGCGACGTAGCTTTTCAGGACTACTTTCTCAAAACGTTACATTGCCTATGTGCAAGGCTTAATTGAAAGGAATGCCTATTTTTCTAAGGTGGGTTGTTGGAAGGCAACTTTCAGTCTACAAGAGCATTGCGAGTAACCTCTTTGTCATTAGCTGAGATATCAACAAGCACCTACTGAACACTCCTTTCTCAGGCCAGTTAGGCCTGTACAAGCGCCATCACAATTCTGCCGCAATAACCCGGTACTGATGTACTGCTGGCTTGATTTTGCGCGCATGTCTTCGCTCCAAATAGACCGAAACACGGTATATATCGATCGGTTAACTTGCCCTGTGGCGTGCCGTAAGTTGACCAAAACAACGCTCCTCGCCCACCTAGCGTTTGCACGATGGACGAGACTGGCAAGTAAACCTGTACCCCGATGCAGGAATACGGTCATCATTTTGGTCTTTTACATCCATGTGACTGGGTGAGGGACAGTTTGAGAGAGACCAACATCTACTAGTGGACAGTTGGCTATTGTGCTTCACTGACGGCAGACGTATAATCGAAGTTCTGAAACGTTGCTTGGTTTCTACGAGCAGTCTCAACGCATCGCGGACTATAATATACCATTTAATCCCGTTTTTCCTGCTCTTTCCACAATCAGAACAAGTGCTGAAGGATATCTGACGGCTTTTGCCAAAACTGCAAAACTTTCCAAATCACGCTGTGCTCTACTTTTTAGTGGATTTTTCTTTCCCGTCTCAAAGTACACAGCTCAACTTCCAATCATTCGGCTCGTAATTATCAGCTGTATTCGACAGTCACTTGGCCTGCTCCATAATATCACAATCTACAGCGCTTGGCGGTACTTAGAACCATATTTCCTAATACGACCAATAAAGCTGCTTACCCACTATCGGACCCTAGCTCCATAACACCGACAACCGACCCTAAACGGCAATTAGCAATAGACGCGTTTTTTCGCACCCTCAGGCTACTCAACCTTGCATGCGTGTCAGAACCTGTTAGCGAATCACCTTAAGGTCAGATTGTCATACGCCACCCGCCCGGGAGCCTCCGCTATAGACCTGTGCACATATACGAACAAACGCGACTAACACAACAACATGCGCATGTGACAGAGAAACCGAAGCGCTGTGCCATCAGAGAAAACAACCCTGAATTTAAACCTGTTGGTTTGAGCCACTTATAGTAGTAAAAGCTGTGTCATATGTTTTTCTCTTCCCCTGCAGTTGTATTCCTATCCAACATTATTAGTTCTACACTCAGTACCTTAACATTCTTCCGAGTACCCCAAAAGCAATGACTGTTAACAATGTGAAAGCGAGAAGCTCCCTCCTTGCGCTTAAGTTGAAAACAGAAAAGACTATAAAACCCTTTAAAAGCACTGCTGTAAACCCACCCGCCATTACTGTAAAAACTGGACGTCCATCATCTAACTTCCAGAAAAATTGGATGTAGCTTCGCACCACTCCAACTTGCTTACTACAATTTCGATTGAAACGACAAAGCAGATTATAGCCCTTGAGGAAGAGGTAGCTACGCTGCAATGTAAAACTTATGAATTCAGCACGCGCTATGAACACGTCGTATTGTTCTGGGAACTGCTCACAGCACAGCTGTTTCCCTACTAGACTCAATTGCATCCTAATTGCAAGAACGCCTCCGTAGATCGCAGAATGTTGTCATTTTAAAATGCCTGATAAAGCGAACCTCAGTAGAGTAAAAAAAAACTTTTAAAAGCATGCACCATAGATGGAGTCTTCTGTCAGTGCCCCAGACTGAGGAAAAAAGAAACCTTGACCATATGTCTGATATTCCTACAGTTTCCAGCCGAGAGGAGGGCAACCAAATTCGTACGCAGTAAAAGGCTAGTTGATGCAGCAACTAATGTTAAATACATAATGATCAAACACGATTAACAGTCTCTTTAAACACGACTAACAAGGAACAAAAGCCCCTGCTCATCATACACCCCAGGTTCCTACTATAGAAGCCAGTACTGACGCTGTCATCAGCAATGTCGACCTTGATAAGTCAACCACGTCGTCTAAGGTATGCGATGACGGGCAGCTCAGTTTTCAGAGGCTCATGCGAGGTTCACGAACAGCAGAAGTGATGTGTCTATACTTAAAAGTGCCAACCAAGCTGAAAATATAACGACGCAGGTGATACCTGCTGACCACACAGCCAATTCCTTTGTACCTTCTCCAAGCTGGGTGTCTTTACAAAGCTTGACAGTAACTGCACCCGAGACCTATCAAGAGCCAGGCAAAAACTCAGATCTTTACGTTTGCATCACGAAAACAAATCTAAATCCGACCCGAATGCACTGAGATATGACTTATCTCCGATAAACCGAGGAGTAGGCAAAAACAGGGGAAAACACCCTGCCAGAATTTCTACCACAAAAACTCAAAGCTACGTAAATCTGAAGCAGCCACTAGAAAGACGTAGAGATATGCAGCTTGACCAACTAAAAAGTGTACGTCCTCAAGCTTCCACATGCAAAACCGACACTGTTGTAAGGATATGTCGCAGAGAATCGGCCCAATACTCACCCACAATGTCTCTGAAAGCGATTCCAATTTCCGCAACCTCAAGTTGGCAAACACTTTTGTGCGCGACACCGAAGTCGCAAATAAAATGGTGGTAAGCTACATGGACTTACAAGTAAAAGGGCCCAACCCCTATCTACAGTAGGACAAAATACACCCACCACCACTGTTAAAGCAGAAGGTGCTAATGTTACTCAGACCACCACACACGCACCCATGCGGTCGCTCGGACAACGCTCTCACATTGGTCGATGCCGACTGGCCTTTTATTCTTACTCTGATTGGCTTGTTTTGCGTTAGTGCTTTCCGCATTCGATGTGCTCGTCATTAAGAAAATATCACGCTTTCGATGTACTCATGAGTAGGGGATTTTGATGTAATTAAGTGAGGTTTTGGTGTCTTCTCTCTCCGGGTTCTAGACTGCGGGTCCAACGGCGAAATAGGAATATTTGTGTGATACGTATCAGGATAGCAACTAGCAGTACAAACCCTCTGGCGGGACTGTCAATTATGTATCCCAGTGCTTCAGAAAAACCCACCTTACAATTGTGGATGCAGTGGAAAACGTCAATTCAACATCAGATGACACTTTTTCCAGTGTTGAACCCTTCTATTAAGTTGTCCGATGTCTACTGGCTATTGTTATTTTGTCAGGCATTTGGTTCAGAAAGACAACGACATTTTGACGCCACGAACTTAATAACTAAAATGAGCATCGTACACGTGCTTCAGTGTTTCTAGGAGCTATGGGGAGTTTACTATAGTGTATTTTATACTTGTTACCAGTTCTTAAAATTGCAGCAGCTACGCGGAGAAAGCGTAAATGCCTCCATTGCGCGCATTCACCAAGCGACACCAGAATGCCGGTATAATACAATTCCCACAACGCGTGTTGAAGTAGTCACGAAAATTCAGTGTCTTCTAGGTGGAGGTATAGGTGATGGCGCGAGAGAGGTTACTATTACGAGAGGAAGAAACCCTTTCATGGGAAACCGCTTGCAACCTCATAAGTCAAAGAGAAAATCTGAAAACTCAGTTGTCCACCATCAACCCTACTCAGCCTGCAGAGTGCGTAAACAAACTGGCTCCACGTTTTCCCCCGAAAACAGGCTACGAAAGTTCATCTGTTACCGATGCGGCGACCAACACACCTCCCCTACCCAATGTCCTCACATTCGCACAAAGTGCAGGAATTGCGGACTAATTGGCCCATTGGCACATGTATGCCGTTCCCCACGGTCGCAAGCTTCAATTAAATCGCTGAATTAGGACGACGGTGAATACCCTGATTCCCAGTTAAATGTTATAAACCATATAACTACAAATTGGTCCGGTATGATGAGAGTATCTCCATATTGGGTCAAACTGCATGTTAATGTTAAACCAATTTTATTTGAATTAGACACCGGTTCGGCTATGATATAGATTAGCAGAAACCCGCTCTCATCATTGCCTAATCTGGAACGGACTGATACCGTTTTCAAAGTCTATACAGGAGAAGTGATTGACCTACTTGGAAAGTGTCAAGTACTAGTTAAACACCAGGGTAGACAACACAACCTAGTTCTTCATGTTGTGCTTCAGGCTCCAGTCAACCTGTTGGATCGGGACAGGATAAAACAATTGCCAGAGATATTAAATACCTACCATGCCGTGGGGGAGGACACCGTGGACAAGGTTCTTAAGCGAAAGCCAGACGCGTTCAGCAAACGTCAGTTGGGAAAGCTGAAAAATTTTTAAGCAAAGATTCATATGGCGGCCTCTGGTACACCGCAATTCTTTAAGGCCAGAACGCTGTCTTACGCTTCACTGCCCAAGGTGGAGGAAGAGTTAAAAATTTTCAGCAAAAAGGTATAGTTCTACCAGTTCAGCAAACTGAATGGGCGGCACCAAAAATCCCTGTGCTTAAACCCGACGTCAGCGTACGGATTTGTGGCGATTACAAACTAACCATAAATCGCGGTGCAACCACAGACCACAAAAATGGAGGATTTTTGTTCAACTCCCGGGCAGCGTCAAGTTTATTGATCTGGACTTGAGCCATGCTTACTACCAAGTGGAATTAGTTGAGGCCTCTCGTCATCTTACTACAGTCCGTACACATTTATGTTTATTTCCATACACCAGGTTTCCTTTCGGGATTAACTCAGCCAGGCTATCTTCCAAAGAGTTATTGACAACATCGTCTGTGATATGCCGAACACTTGTACATACCTTGATGATCTACTAATTACGGGTCGCTCAGAAAAGGAACGTCTGCGCACGTTGGACCACGTGTTACGTAGGCTAGCTGAACACGGTTTGCGTTTGAAACGCTCCAAATGTGCTTATATGGTTGATTCCGTTGACTACCTTGGTTATCGGTTGGTAAAAATGGTTTATATGCAAGAAAAGACAAATCACAACCCATTATTTTTGTACCTCCTCAACTTAAAGAAGCACAGCTGCGTTCATTCGTTGGGATGTTATCCCACTATCGTCGGTTCCTACCCAAACTTGCTTCCGTTCAAGTTCGAGTTCAGAATGGACTGGAACGATAGGAAAATCCCGTGGGTGTTCCATCCTGAGTGGATCGTTGAGCCAGGAATTGATAAAGTGCTCAAAGTTATTGGCGGATCTAAACCGGAGCACCCGTATCGCATCCTGTCCAACCCGTTAATGCTGACGTTTCCTGCCCTAGCAATCCCTGTTGTGGCAGTCACGTGAAGTAAGCAAAGGATAGGAAGAGAAAGCAAAGGTACAGAATAAATAAACAAATAAATAAATATTTTATTCTCAAATTCATCGAGCCCTACCACCGCAGGTAGGATCAAAATTTACAAGCAATTATGTGGCGCAACAGATACGTTTCAACGCATGCAATTGGCTGTGGCCAAAAGTTGTACAATTTGGAGAAAGAGTCGAAGCACTCATGAGAAGCAAAGTCATCAGTTGAGTGCCAATAAAATGGTTTCAAGTGTGAGTAAAGTAAATAAAAAGCAGTGTAATTGGAGTGGAGACAGTAGATGAAGACTCAGAATATCTTTGTTGTACGTGACAGTAAAATATTGAAAAATGACTGGTCGGCATCCCGGTGTGTAACAGTGGGCAGTGACTTTATTCAGTGGCGAGTCACGTTCGCCACGTCACAGTATTGATAAACTGCCTTTTGTGGCTTTTTATAAGGAGAAGGCTTGCCAGGCGAAAACCCACCACGTCCTGGGCGTGCACTTGAACTAAGAAAATATTTCCAACGCGTGAAGCGAAGTAGAGAAAAGCAAATCGAAGTACTAAGATGCGAGTTACTCAGGGAAATGGAAACGTTTCGTGTTGCCACCCACTTAACGATTTGCTAAAGTAAGACTCCAAGTGGTCATGGGAAGAGAGAGGGGAACAAGCATGTGCTAAAGCGGATTTTCTACTTGCTTCTTAACAGGTGTTAGTTCATTACGATCCAAACAAGCCTATCCTCTTACAGTATGATACCTCACCTTTTAGAGTTGGAGCAGCCCTAGGGCATAAGATTCTCGACGGAACTATTCTCTATATGGCTTTCGCGTCTCCCAAGTTACAGCCTGCTGAGACGAATTATGCACAACTGGACAGAGGCAAGGGGCAGTGATTTTCGGGGTAACACGCGTTCATAAGTATTTGTGAGGCAACCGGTTCGAGATACAGAATGAGCAAATACCGTTAATCACGCTTCTCGCGGAGGGATGATGCAAAGAGCAATTAAACGCACCCCGTATGGTCCGCTGGCATTTCTGCGTTCTGCTTACAACTACCAAAGCCGATACATCGCTGGATTACAAAATAATGTCGCTGACACGCACAGTAGGCTGCCCCAGGTTGCTCAACAAGATGAACAAAGTGTAGCACCATGCGAGTTTGTTCGATTGTTGTAACCTCTAGACACGACACCAATATCCAGTGATATGGTTAGGAAAGCTACCGAGTTCGATCCGGTAATACCGAAAGTGCAGCATATGATGCTGCGGGGTTGGGGGCCGCGTTCCTCTAACGATCTGCGTCCATTTTACAACTGTCGATTTGAGGTAAGCCTACACGAAGAATGTATCACGCGGGGATCTCGTAGCTTTATTCCATCGGCACTCAGGTCAGCTGTACTGAGAGAGTTACACGATGCTCATCCAGGGATCGTCCGCATGGAACCTGGCCAGCGATCGAAAGTGAGATCGAAGCGCATCTGATTACTTGCGCTACATGCCAGAAGTATCAAAAAGACAAATCAACCGGCCCCATTCACCCCTGGGAGTTACCCGACAGTCCATGGGAAGGTGTCCACGCTGATTATTTCGGTCCGATTGAAAGGGAAATGTTGCTACTCCTGGTGGCTGCGTACGCCAAGTGGATAGATGTATATGTCGTCGCTAACGCTACCACGGCACCTACAATCAATAAGTTACGTTGTAGTTTACCTTTGCACGGTATACCGAAAACACTGGTCACAGATAAAGGTCTGCAATTCACCAGTGCAACTTTCAAACGATACTTGCAAGTTAATGGTATCCAGTACATGACCTCCGCGTTATGCCATCCAGCGTCAAACGGCTTAGTGGAAAGAGCGCTACACACCGTGAAAGCCGGCCTCCTGAAGCAAGGTCACCACTGGAATCCATCGGAAATTGCCCAGGGGAGGCTATGTTTGGGCGTCGATTAGGTACGAGTTTAGACTTACTATTCCCAGATCCCCGTCAGGTCAGGCATTGCCAGCAACGGCGCATGCATGAGAGTGGACGAGCACCAGGTAAACCCAGGTTTTGGCAGCCAAACTAGAGGTATACACCAACCTCCCGCACCAGCTGTTTGTATGGCACCCAGGAACTGTTCTCACCAGTTCAGAAACTGAGGCCGCTATGCAACTGGAAAGTGGAGAAACAGTACGCAGACACAATGTTTTCATCCGTCCCCGCATCTTGGAAACACGATGTGCTGAGGAGGGCGTTGTTATGGAACAGCGTTAAGAGATGGATAAAACCCAGAAAGAAGAAACCGATCAGCCGATTGCTGTTTGGAAACCAAGTCGTTCAACCCAACCAGTAGAAATTTAGTTTTACTGATGTGATTTCATCTGCCACGTGAGGGGTGGTTGGAGCAGCACGTGCTAATGATACTCAGACTACCACACACACACGTGATCGATCGGATAAGCCTCTCACATTGGTCGATACCGACTGGCCTTTTATTCTTGCTCTGATTGGCTTGTTTTGCGTCTTCTCTCTTCTTCTTCTTCTTCTTCTTCTCTTCTTCTCTTCTCTTCTCTTCTTCTTCTTCTCTCTCCGGGTTCCGGACTACGAGTCCTACGACGAAATTGAATATTTGTGTGATATGTATCATCCGGCCCCTGTATTACGCAATTAGCAACAACACAATACGGAGGATAATGTTTTTGTAGACTTCAGCATCCCTCACCCCTGTATATTATGGATATAAGTCCTTTTTTGGACTATTGTATACCACCACGCCCTCCCCCACCTGTCCAGCTCGTTTCCCGTACGATTATGAATCAGCGAATAATCAAACTAATGGAGTATGTACTTCATCCATTCCAGTACGATGTAGAGCTTAGTGTGCCACAGCTAATTCACAACACACAGTTCTTAGATACAATGACGAAGAAGAAACATTACCCACCGCTTTTATTAAAAGTTAACAATGTCTTTCAAATCTGCCGTCATTAACATTCGTTCTCTTGTAGCTAAATCTGCTTTCAACACTTAGGTTTATGAGATCCCCGATATTGTTTTTATCATTGAAACTTGGTGCATATCAGAAAGTAGTGAGTCTCAGCTTAACGTCTTTGACTATAAACTTTTTCGCAAGGATCACTCACACAAACGCGGTGGTGGCTGTGCCTAATATCTTCGAAATAACCTGGCTGCAATTCCTGCAGACTAACCTATACTAAATAACTTGGAAGATACGCTATGACTAATGATCCCACCTACTGCTCTTCTAGTGGGTTGTATCTATCGGCCACCTCGAACCTTTCAATAGGAAACCAACAAGCTAATCGATATGATCAACGCTGCTTCCAGACCACGTAAAAATTTAAAATTATGTGTGGAGATTTCAACCTACCACATGTTAACTGGATCCTGCTTACACTCAGAAACACTGCGGGATTGAGAAAAGCAGCTCATGTATTTACCTCAATGACTGGACCCAGCATTTTAGAGAGCCAACCAGAAGTGCCATTAAAACCTTATATTCACTTTGGGGATCACTTACGCTTATATATGAATTGACGGTCCACTACTTGGCTCTGCTCACAACACGGTGATTTGTGACAGGACTATTGAATCCCCTAAACAACAAAGAAAAGTTCTAAAACCCATGCGCAACCTCCGTGGTGTATACTCGAACACATTTAGGGACTTATCAGTACCATGAATTGGGATATGTAATTCCTAACTCATAACCCTACTGTGGCTACAAATGAGTTTTTTTAACAATATTTCCCTTGGCGCGGATCTATTGGCGTCTACTGTTTGGAGAAATATCCATGAACATAGTGGTGTACTCAAGCTCCTGTACAAAGGAACAACCAAACTAAAGAAACTCAAATCGCTATGTCGCAGGAGCGACAGCCTCGCAACTTTGCCTGCATAATGTCTAACCCAAAAGGCCAAAATCAAAGACGAACCTCTAATACTTAGAAATCCGGAGAAAATATGCACATTGATTCAACTACTCAAAAAAGGAACGCTAAACCCCATCAGGAAATTAAAACGTTGGCTGTAGACAATGATTAAATAACGTGCGACATCTCCTGCACTTGCGAGGATATCAACTCTAGGTTCGCCTCCTGCTTTGGCCCCAAAGCTCAGCCGTTTCATCCACTACTTCCAAAAATAACTACCGTTCAATACTGCAATATCCCTGCGAAGTTAAAAGAGGTGCAACGTGCCATCGCATCTATAACACCAACAACTCGTGTAGGCCTTGATGACATTTCCTCAACTGTTATAAAACTCGGAGAAAAATACCTCGCATTACTATTATTAAACATCTGCACACTTTCACTCACTACCGGCTGCTTTCCAGCTCATTGGAAGCAATCCAATATAATGACTAGGCACAAGCGTAGCCCGTGAAATAAAGTGTCAAGTTACCGTCCAATAAATCACACCTCTGCTGCTTCCAAAGCCCTAGAGAGAATGGTCAAGAGGAACATCCTTCAATATCTCACATGACCGAATCTGAGCAAACCCTCACCACATGACTTTCTCTCAAAACGCTCCTGCTTTATCTGCTTACTACAATTCCTCGATCACGTCATGACTATGATGGACAGAGGAATGACAATCACCATGATTCTGTTGGACTTGAAAAAGCCGTTCGACCGCGTGCCGCATAAGTCACTATTGTCTGCTCTAGAGTCATGTGGAATTGGGAATCCTTTGCTAAACTGGTTCAACTTAAACCTAACCGGTCGAACCCAGGTAGTTAGAACCGGTCAGCAATATTCTACACCGGAACAAATAAATAGCGGTATCTTCCAGGGAAGTGTGCTCAGACCAGTACTTTCCATAATTTACCTAAACAACATATGCAACGCGATCAAATATGGACACCCACTTCTGTTTGCAGATAACGGCAAATTGGTCTACATATTTCATCCAGATCAACTAGAAATGTACCTGGAAAACAGCTGTGAAGACCTGTCCTCACTAAATATAGCTAGTGAAGGTATATTAATTAAGTTCTCGGCAGTGAAATCCCAAGTACTTGGGTACAGATGGCGCCTCCCAGAAGGCTCTATCATACTTGCCGGAACTTGCTCCCAACATCTGATTCAGTTCAGGACTTAAGAATTAGGTACTTCACTTCCTTCAATTTCAACGGACATGTGGTTTATCAGGTTGCAAATGCAAGGCAGCTACGCGGATATATCACCAGAACTTTCACCCTATCTGAAGCACGACTTGAGTCATACAAG
Source organism: Dicrocoelium dendriticum (assembly GCA_944474145.2). Classification (NCBI taxonomy): domain Eukaryota; kingdom Metazoa; phylum Platyhelminthes; class Trematoda; order Plagiorchiida; family Dicrocoeliidae; genus Dicrocoelium; species Dicrocoelium dendriticum. The sequence continues at coordinate 25,256,121 of OX104071.1, forward strand.
AAAATAGTACGATCGACTCTGGAATACTGCACCATCGTTGACAGCCATTTGCGGAAGGAAGACAGAACAGCTCTGGAAAATATCCAACCAACATTTACCAAGCTGATCATTGGGCGCTACTCAAACCTGAGTTATTATGATCGCTGTCGAAAACTCCAACTGGACCCTCTTTAGCTGAGACGCTTATAGAACAACCTCGTTCCTTGCTACCACAGTAGAAACCAACGAAATTACGCAGACAGCACCGCACTTGAACTACGAAAGACTGCAGTCTACCCCACGCTTAATGACAGCTACTTGATGCGCAAAAAACTTGGAAATCATAAACTCGATCGATTTTCTTCTTAGTGAGATAAACATAACTGAGGAAATCTACCCATACAGATATGCATGAGTGCAAGCTATGTCACGTTTCGAAATTCCCTGCAAACTTTCTTCAATATATCAAATGTGTTGAAGCTCTTTGACTCATAGCAAAATGTAGAAACATTAACAGAAGCTGTTATAAGAAACTAGAGCAGATATTCGCTTGCAACTAGCTTACCCACTACATGTCATTACTTACAGCACCAAATTCCGTGTCTTTGCAGCCTAGTATGCCCTCCCTTTTATTATCTATTCCTAAGCCCCACAAATTAGCAAATGGTGATACAGATATTGGTACATTTTACATCTTAGGTTCTCGGGTCTATGACCCGAGGAAAAAATCATATTCGGAAATTCTATAATTTAACTTCCTTTAAATCTTATATTTTATGTCGCATAAAACTTGAAACCTCTTCACCATACAAACAAACGCGCCCGCTTAGTGTACCGTTTGTCGGTAAACATAATTATTTATTTATTTATTAAGTGCGCTTTCCTGTCACCCGAAGGCATGACCATTGATCCCCGAGTAACAGAGATAAAGGGTCAGGAATTCTGAGACTAACTGTACTTGTAAGAAAGGGCGATAAAAACGCCCTCTGCAGAACCCTGCATTTGGTTATTATTGGGGAGCAGCATCTGTCACGGAGTCACTTTGTATGAGTGCATCCAGCAAAGTAATCACTAAGCGAATGGACAATGGTGTGATGTATTCCTTTAACGAGTAGATATTTTGAAGGTAAATCGCGGTTTTTTACAGCCGAATATATCGCCACTATCAAGGAAGTACATACGAGTTGATTTATTTCTGTTGTCACGTGCAGACAGTATAGAACTTACTAGGCAGGCCACTGCATTTGAGTAGACTTTGAACTGCGTATAGCGTATTGAAAGAGGTCAATGGAACTAGTTTAGTACAGCATCAGTTCTAGAATGATTTGCCCAAGAACCTGCAAGGAAACCAAATTGCAAGCGGTAGGTCGATACCTATTAGATGCTTTGTTCAGTATTGCTGTGCTGCTGACACTTGTCCAGTAGTCAACCATCTTGGGATACTGTGTACACATTGTGCACACGGACGCAAAAGACGTTGCCGACACGTTAGCACATCCTTTGAGTACGATGGAAGATAAGTTATCCGGATTGCTGTTCTTACTGGAAGGCAGGCGTTTTAATAAATTCGCAAATAATACCCCCGAAAATGTACATAACAGGGTTGTAACGAGATCTCTTTTCAGTAATTCACATCAGCCAAATACAGTTGCAAGTCAACTAAATGCGATAGTTGGCTAGTGAAGGCAAAAATGAGTACGAATGATACGGTTTGAACAGATTTTTTGTTCGTTCAATACTCAAGCCTATTTACTCAAATGATC
>OX104071.1:25258362-25274533 GCA_944474145.2 Dicrocoelium dendriticum
CTAAATCTGCTTTCACCACTTAGGTTTATGAGATCCCCGATATTGTTTTTATCAATGAAACTTGGTGCATATCAGAATGTAGTGAGTCTCAGCTTAACGTCTTTGACTATAAACTTTTTCGCAAGGATCACTCACACAAACGCGGTGGTGGCTGTGCCTAATATCTTCAAAATAACCTGGCTGCAATTCCTGCAGACTAACCTATACTAAATAACTTGGAAGATACGCTATGACTAATGATCCCACCTACTGCTCTTCTAGTGGGTTGTATCTATCGGCCGCCTCGAACCTTTCAATAGGAAACCAACAAGCTAATCGATATGATCAATGCTGCTTCCAGACCACGAAAAAATTTAAAATTATGTGTGGAGATTTCAACCTACCACATGTTAACTGGATCCTGCCTATACTCAGAAACACTGCGGGATTGAGAAAAGCAGCTCATGTATTTACCTCAATGACTCGACCCAGCATATTAGAGAGCCAACCAGAAGTGCCATTAAAACCTTATATTCACTTTGGGGATCACTTACGCCTATATATGCATTGACGGTCCACTACTTGGCTCTGCTCACAACACGGTGATTTGTGACAGGACTATTGAATCCCCTAAACAACAAAGAAAAGTTCTAAAACCCATGCGCAACCTCCGTGGTGTATACTCGAACACATTTAGGGACTTATCAGTACCATGAATTGGGATATGTAATTCCTAACTCATAACCCTACTGTGGCTACAAATGAGTTTTTTTAACAATATTTCCCTTGGCGCGGATCTATTGGCGTCTACTGTTTGGAGAAATATCCATGAACATAGTGGTGTACTCAAGCTCCTGTACAAAGGAACAACCAAACTAAAGAAACTCAAATCGCTATGTCGCAGGAGCGACAGCCTCGCAACTTTGCCTGCATAATGTCTAACCCAAAAGGCCAAAATCAAAGACGAACCTCTAATACTTAGAAATCCGGAGAAAATATGCACATTGATTCAACTACTCAAAAAAGGAACGCTAAACCCCAGCAGGAAATTAAAACGTTGGCTGTAGACAATGATTAAATAACGTGCGACATCTCCTGCACTTGCGAGGATATCAACTCTAGGTTCGCCTCCTGCTTTGGCCCCAAAGCTCAGCCGTTTCATCCACTACTTCCAAAAATAACTACCGTTCAATACTGCAATATCCCTGCGAAGTTAAAAGAGGTGCAACGTGCCATCGCATCTATAACACCAACAACTCGTGTAGGCCTTGATGACATTTCCTCAACTGTTATAAAACTCGGAGAAAAATACCTCGCATTACTATTATTAAACATCTGCACACTTTCACTCACTACCGGCTGCTTTCCAGCTCATTGGAAGCAATCCATTATAATGACTAGGCACAAGCGTAGCCCGTGAAATAAAGTGTCAAGTTACCGTCCAATAAATCACACCTCTGCTGCTTCCAAAGCCCTAGAGAGAATGGTCAAGAGGAACATCCTTCAATATCTCACATGACCGAATCTGAGCAAACCCTCACCACATGACTTTCTCTCAAAACGCTCCTGCTTTATCTGCTTACTACAATTCCTCGATCACGTCATGACTATGATGGACAGAGGAATGACAATCACCATGATTCTGTTGGACTTGAAAAAGCCGTTCGACCGCGTGCCGCATAAGTCACTATTGTCTGCTCTAGAGTCATGTGGAATTGGGAATCCTTTGCTAAACTGGTTCAACTTAAACCTAACCGGTCGAACCCAGGTAGTTAGAACCGGTCAGCAATATTCTACACCGGAACAAATAAATAGCGGTATCTTCCAGGGAAGTGTGCTCAGACCAGTACTTTCCATAATTTACCTAAACAACATATGCAACGCGATCAAATATGGACACCCACTTCTGTTTGCAGATAACGGCAAATTGGTCTACACATTTCATCCAGATCAACTATAAATGTACCTGGAAAACAGCTGTGAAGACCTGTCCTCACTAAATATAGCTAGTGAAGGTATATTAATTAAGGGCTCCGCGGTGAAATCCCAAGTACTTGGGTACAGATGGCGCCTCCCAGAAGGCTTCATCATACTTGCCGGAAACGTGCTCCCAACGTCTGATTCAGTTCAGGACTTAAGAATTAGGTACTTCATTTCCTGCAATTTCTCCGGAATGTGGTTTATCAGGTTGCAAAAGCAAGGCAGCTATGCGGATATATCACCAGAACTTTCACCCTATCTGAAGCACGACTTGAGCCATACAAGACAATAGTACGATCGACTCTGGAATACTGCACCAACGTTGACAGCCATTTGCGAAAAAAAGACAGAATAGCTCTGGAAAACATCCAACAAACATTTACCAATCTGATCATTGGCCGCTACTCAAACCTGAGTTATTATGATGGCTGTCGAAAACTCCAGCTGGACTCTATTTGGCTGAGACGCTTATAGAACAACCTCGTTCCTTTCTACCAAAGTAGAAACCAACGAAATTACGCAGACCGCACCGCACTTGAACTACGAAAGACTGCAGTCTACCCCACGCTTAATGACAGCTACTTGATGCGCAAAAAGCTTGGAAATCATAAACTCGATCGACTTTCTTCTTAGTGAGATACATATAACTGAGGAAATCTACCCATACAGATATGCATAAGTGTAAGCTATGTCTCGTTTCGAAATTCCCTGCAGACCTGCTTCAATATACCAAATGTGTTGAAGCACTTTGACTCACAGCAAAATGTAGAAACATTAACAGAAGCTTTTATACAAAACATGAGCAGATATTCGCTTACAATTAGCTTAGCCACTACATGTCATTACCTACAATACCAAATTCCGTGTCTGTACAGCCTAGTATGCTTTACATTTTACTATCTATTCTTAAGCCCCACTAACCAACAAATGGTGAGACAGATATTAGTACATTTTATATCTTAGGTGCTCGGGTCTAGGACCCGAGGGAAAAAACCATAATATGAAATTCTGTAACTTAACTTCCCTTAAATCTTATGTTTTATGTCGCATAAAACATGAAAAATTTCACTATACTGTCACTATACTGTCACCCGAAAGCGTGACTGTTGGTCCCCGAGTAACCTTGAGAAAGGGTCAGGAATTCTAAGATTAACTGTAATTGTAAGAAAGGGCGACAAAAGCGCCCTCTACAGAACCCTACATTTGGTTATTCGTGGGGAGGAGCATCTGCCACGGAGTCGTTTTGTATGAGTGCGTCCAGCAAAGTAATCATTAAGCGAATTGACAATGGAGTGATATATTCCTTTAAGGAGTAGATAATTTAACGGTAATTCTCGGTTTTTTACTGCCGAATACATTGCCACAATCAAGGAAGTACATACGCGTTGATTTATTTCTGTTGTCACATGACGACAAGATAGAATTTACGAGGCGGGCCACTACATTTGAATAGACTTTGAACTGCGTATAGCGTATTGAAAGAGGTCAATGGAACGAGTTTGGTACAGCATCAGTTCTAGAATGATTCGCTCAAGAACCTGCAAGCGGTAGGTCGATACCTATTAGATGCTTTGTTCAATATTACTGTGCTCCTGACACTTGTCAAGTAATCAACAATTTTGAGATACTGCGCACACATTGTGCATACAGACGCAAAAGACGTTGCCGCTACGTCAGCACATCCTTTGAGTACAATGGAAGATAAGTTATCCGGATTGCTGTTCTTACTGGAAGGTAGGCGTTTTAGTAAATTGGCAAATAATACCCCCGAAAATGTACATCACAGGGTGGTAACGGGATCTATTTTCAGTAATTCACATCAGCCAAAAACAGTTACAGGTCAGCCAAAGGCACTAGTAGGCTAGTGAAGGCAAAATGAGTACGAATGGTACGGTTTGAACAGATTTCTTCGTTCGTTCAATGTTCCAGTCTATTTAAGCAAATGACGTGCTGAGACTAACAGACATGCGCGGCGAAACAAATCGTGTAAACAGCAGAGGTAAAAATACTAATAAAATAGCAACTACTTAAGTACAGAATTAAACGGACCCTGTTATGCGTAATATTCCGGAGGAATGACTTCTCGTCAGGACCATGGCAAAATCAAGGGTTCGGTAAGCACCCTATGCTTGCATAGCTCTGGTTGCGTTAGCCGGAATTTGCCATGGCTCTGACGAGAAGTTTTCCTCCGGAGTAGTACGCAAACTCGGGTCCGTTTATTTATGTAACTAACCAGTTTCTATTTTGTTAGTAGTTTTTACTCATGCTGTTTACACAAGTTGATTCTCTGCGTAGGTCTGTTAGTAAAATCACGAGGTCACCTGATTATATCGATTTGAGCATCGAACGACCAATGGAATCAGTCCAAAACCGTACCATTCGTCCGCATTTTTGAAACCATCACCATGCTACTGTTGCATTTATCTGTCCTGTAATTATAGTTGACTGATGTGAAGTACCGAAAAGAGATCCCTTTACAACCCTATGTTATAGTAAATTATTCACAATGGCACTGCTGATGGGAGGCCAAGCGTTCGCGGACACCAGAACTTGGGAAGAGGAAAGCACTGGGGCTATAATACTTGCGCATTTCATAGCTTCTTGTTCAGTTCGTCTAGATTAGCCTTACAATAGGGAGCAATTTGACCAACTCAACTAAGGTTTTCTGCATCCTATACAGTTCGCGACAGCTGCAACTCCCAAGAATTGATCGGATATATAGTTGATTAATTCGGTGTAGCTGATCCTTGATACGAATAGTATAGACCTTACTAAGGTGTCATTTTTTTGTATGTTCTCCTAATTCGGCGCAGTCGCTTCCAGTAGGGGAGGAGAACCTGTCAGCGCGGACGTAGAGAATTTCCCAAGGACAGCGGGTGTCAAAACCAAAATCCAAATAGCCAGTCAAGTTGTAGTATTTGAATACCTCAGGGACAAAGAGTAAACCATATTCTCTAGATTCAACCATACTACGAATTCGGACGATATTTGGTGTATGGTGTTGCCTCCTCCTGAATCTTCGATCATCGCAGCAAGCGATAGTTTGTTGCTTAGTTTTTTAGGGTTTGTGCAGAACGAATAAGCTTTGCTTTTCGGAGGTTCTGTCTCGAGGTCTTACGGCAGGGTGCTGTTGTTCTCAGTAGGTTCCAAGGGTTTTACATTTAGACTCGTTATTGGTGCGGGTCACAGGTAGCCAGAGTATTAATTGTGGGGATTTGGCTACCAGAAGGAAAGGGGCTAGTTTGCAGGTAAACGGCCGATTTTGGTGTGGTTATTGCTTTGTAAGTGTGGTCATAGACGTAGCAGTAAGGGGATATAAGGTGCCAGAGAGAGGAACAGTTGGGTAAAGTTAACTAAAAGCTAAAGAAGAGGAGTGCCGCTGGCTGGGGTGTCAGAAGTAGTGAACCTAGCAGCTATTTTGCTGAATGGCCCGTCTTTCCACATGAAACGCCAGCGGGGTAAGAGAGAAGCATTTAGGCGCTGTTTGAATATCTCTGTATTGTGTGCTGAGACAAGTTGTAGGCAAGGGTTTCCAGACGAAGGAGATACGCACACTAAGCTAGTTCTTCAGCACTGAAGCCGACTACTGCGAGTCATGATTTTGAGCGAGTAACTCTTAGATGGTCTGCGCGGGCGAGTACGAGTTAGTTGGTAGGAGGGCGCCTGTTGGTAGTCAGGATAGAATTCGCTAGGATGAGATCACCATGAAGCCTACGATATTTCAGTCTGAATAGTTCAAGTGCCGCAAGGCGCTCTTCGTACTAGCGGTGGTATAGTCCCTGCACTCTCTTAGTGGCTTTGCGCTGGACGGCGTCCAGCATGGCCTCGTCCTGCTTCAGTTACTGCGGCTGGACCAGCAGCTTGTACTCCAACAACGGGTCTAACAAAACGCTGTAGAGGCGAACAAATGCTTCTTTAGGGAATGCCACTATTGCGCGCCCAAGGAGGGCCAGGCACAAGCTGGCCTTTCTTGCCAGTGTGGCTACATAAGCTCTCGGGAGCAGGTCGGCCGATATAACAGTGCCTAGGTCGCGTAGTTTGGATGTGGCGTTAAGACAAACGTCGCCGACAGTGTACAGAGTGCCCGCAAATTTGCTGCTCTGCATGCTCTTGCACTTGACGGAGTAGGTAGCATCGACGTCGTTCCGAAGAGGCGCCCGATGGCTTAGTTTGCGCATAGGTCGCCACCTCTTAGCATCGTCCTCAAGAAGCAGCCTATGGCTGCTAATAGAAGATAGCAGGTCAGTAATGAACAAACTAAACAACAGGGAGACGAAGCTAGATAACGGAAGCACTCCCGTCGTCTGGCCAGAGCGCTGGAGCTTGGGCCATTTACACGAACTTGGTAGGTGCGCCCGGAAAGGTGGGTACTTAGCCAGGAGATTGTTTGCTGGGCAATTTCCAAACTCCGTACTTTACTTATGAAGGTTGCATGAATAACCTGGTCAAATGCTTTTGAAACAGTCACGTAAGCCAGGTCAGTCTGAGTCTGGCTGTCTGCCCCTTCTGTCCAGGCATCAAGGGCTGCGCGCAGCTTCGTGGTGTAGGGGTGATCCCTGTGGAACCCGTGCTGCTCCGAGATAGTAGATACTGGCTTTCAAAACGGCAGCACATAGCATCTTTTATGATTCTCTCCACTGCATTGGACGCAGTACTATGGGGTGGTACTTAGAAGGGTTTTTCCTGCCACCACCCCTGTATGTCGGCGGTACGACCCCCTTGCTTCCAGGTGTTTGGATATTTTGCGCCGGTGTGGGAGCGGCTTCACAGTGAGGCAAGCGGTTCGGCCATTATGGCTGCATGCTCAAGCAGCAAGATGGGATTGATCCCATACATGCCTGTGGAGTTGTCCGTCCTTTAGTTTCTAGTTTTCCGATACGTTTCTCTGGTCTAAACTGTACCTGATGTCTGACAGCGTCGGGAGTGAAATCAGTGTCCACTATTGTACTGCGTGCCGTGGTGCTAAAACGGACTCGTACTGGGCATTCAGCAGTTCTGAAGCTTCTTTGTCCGGCGTTGTATTGCTGCCGTCAGGTCTGCACCGGCTGCCGACGACAGCTCACGATTTAGTGAGAGAGGAAATGTGCCGAAAAAAGATCTTGGAGTTATCGGCGAAGCGTCTAGCGAGAGCAAGCTGGTAGGCTTTTCACTTGGGGAACAGCGGTCACACAAGAATTTCGCACTCTACGGTATTGTGTTGCCGATTCAGTCGCCATTTAGTAGGAATGTTTCCTAGTAGGCGTTGAGCGTGACATTTGCCACCACCCGGAAACTGATAACTAGGTAAGGACTGGTACCGAGTGGGGCATGCAGCTTTACGTCAGCAATCAGATGTGACACGTTAGTGAGCAACCAGTCGAGTTTAAACGGGTTTAGCTCGTCACGCCACCGAGCGAACTGCTGTACGTGTTCAATTAGGCCGTGTACTAGAATACTGGAAAATGTCGTAGCCGTGCTGCCCCTTAGCCTGGCCAGCGGCGACGTCTCTCTCCGTGAAATTGAAGTCCTTTGCGACAAGTAGGGGGAAATTAAGTCAGAAGCAACTGCTCGAAAGGCTGAATTCTAACGCTACAGCCATTCTGTAGGAGCTAAGGGCGGAAGGAGGAGTGAGACTATTCTCACCGGAACCGCGGAGGCGAATCCAGAGGGATTCAAGAAGGGAGCTTTTAGAGGACGTCTGTGAGGCGGTCTGGTACGTACACAATTACGCCATCTCCCCTGCTGGGTTCACGGTCGATTCGAAGCAGCGCGTATCCTAGGATAGCTACGACTACTTCGAGAGCATCTGGGCAGAACCCGCTTTCGGTTACACCGATGCGTTGAGCTTGCTTGTCAAACGCAAGAGCAGAAATTTCTGGCACCTGGCAGTGATAGGGCGCTAGTGTACAAGCAGCTCCACGTGTGAACATGAACTGCGGGCGACCAATGGTAACAAGTTGTTTGGGTATGGTGTAGGCCGTCCCCTTTAGGGTTGGCGATTGTTCGTTTTTTAGTAAATGCTCAAGTCGCGTAATAGTTGGTGGTTGTGTGGTTTCGATAGATTGAACGGAAGTACTTTTGAATTTGCTTGCGCTCCTCACGCGGTTTGTCCGGATGCATTCTGACTTCGTAGGAAAAGTTGCCACTAAGCTCATACCACCGTTGTAGCACAGGCTGGCGCGATTCGGGAGTGAAAAGAATGACCCTGAGCAGTTTGAACGTCAGTAACTGCAAGAGTTGAAGGAGGCAAATAGGGTGAAGAGTACATCGGTGCTTGTGACATTATAATATCACGGAAGAAAGTTTGATTGTTGCATGAGCTGCTTTTCAAATCGGAGCACGACTACACACTGTGAAGCAATGTGTATTATTAACGCACACTAGGTTTAGCACCGCGTCTAATCTGGTGGGTAAATTTACTATGTTCGGTAATCCTAGAGTGGTGAGAAATATGGTAGCACATTTTTGGAAATCGCCGCAAATATACCTGATGTACGATTGATGTAATCTAAAATGGTTGCAATAACTTCGTTGTAACTTCCTCTACTTCTAGTTTGAGACGAACGGGAAATATATAGATGTTAGCCAACAATAGTAAGCGGTAGCCAATGAAACACCACGACTTGCAGTTTAGGAGTAAGTAGTTAATAGCTTGTGAACAGAAACAAAAGATACTTTTTGTTCCATCCACCAAAAGGGATTAGTGTAGACAAGCAATCCACCACCTATGTTTCCGTAAGTAGATAGGCGGTCAAGCGATGATTAATGAATTCTCCAACCGATACAGTATCCATTTTCTTCGTGGAAGCAGGTTCCTTGCAACATAATGATGCCTAGCTGCGAAAATGCTTCCCAGGAGACTGTACACGATACGTCGTCCAACTTTCCAACAAGCAAAAGGAAGTTAGCGCTAAGTAATACAGGCACGCTCAGATGTCTGTTGTCACTTTCTAACAATGACCCCCTATCTAGCAGGATGTCTTCTTACCGGATTGTTGCAACTAGCGAATTCCAAATAGGCCGAAAATGTGCTGTGCGCTCTGGCACAGCAGAAACTGTCTGCTGATAAGGAGCAATTGAGAGAGGTAACATAAAAACCAAATGACAAATACGTACGTATATTGTCAGTGCCTTTCATCATAATATTTTGTCAGTATTTACTTTAAGTTATTCATAACAATAATTTAGCTCGTATCTTTTCAGTAATGCGTTGCCTTTATTTTAACTTTAGTCTTTTTATTTTAGCACTACCCGCATTCCTGTTATGTATTTATCGCTGTACGTTCAGATGCTTCTGAGAACGTCTACTTCAAAACCGTTTCTGCCAGTCCGTTAACTACGGGTTACCCGTAGAACCGGAGCGATTTCAACATATCGCGCGAGTGTAGCAGTCTAAAGATTCCCCGGTTTGCCTGTGTAAAATACTAACTAAATTATTTTATTGTACACCTAGGCAACCGGTGTGGTTTGTTGAACTGATTGCTGAGTTCGAATGCTTGACTTGCTCATCATCATTTTTGCTTGGCTCTCGTTTCGCTGGCAACTCGCTTCTGACCTGTGTGCTGTGTATGCTCCGTTTCCCTGGCTAGAGCGTCAACGGTGCCGTACCTTTAAAGCTAGATAACAGGGAATCTTTCACTGCCCCAAGGCGATATCAATGCAGGTTCGTGACGTTATCATTTCTCAGATCGGAAACCGCTATGAGGCTCTCAAGGAGGCCACGATTAAGCTCCCTGAGAAAGTCCGCCTGCAGCAGATTTTCAGGGACCTGCAGCTGAGCGAAAAGTTGCCCTCAACCCTGCTACGAGAGATGCAACAACTCCTTGGTTCCTTAACCATGGACAAGACGTTACTTCGCGAACTATCGCTACAGCGGCTACCGGAAAACACGCAAACGATTCTCGCTACAGTGAGTTCCGTTTCGCTCACTCAACAAACAGATCTAGCGGATCGAGTTATTGAGCGATCACAGACACAAGCCGACGCCAGCAAGATCAATGTCTTCGCGTCCCAGGGCACTTCTATCACCAGCTTACAGTCAACTATAGAAGCTCTCCAAACACTAGTTGCGACACTTACTCGTAAGGTTCAACAGCTTACTATGAACCGTCGTCGTTATAGCCGCTCAAAATTGCCTTTCAAACGTTCTAAGTCTACCAACAGGCAGGCTTGCTGTTGGTACCATCAGCGTTTTGGTACCGCAGATCATAGACGTGTAAAGCCTTGCAACTTCGCCGAGAAGCAGGGAAACTTCTCGGCCGGTCCGTAACGGCGACGGACGCGACCGGCCAACACCAAAGTCGCCTCATCCGCGTTAGGGATTTAACTTCAGGAACCGAGTTTCTAGTTGACACAGGATCCGATGTTAGCGTTATACCCCGTAGCCCAGAAGTGGTCGTCTCACCATCGCCAAGCAAGCTGCGTGCCGCCAATGGCACACCAACCGCAACTTTCGGCGAAAAGATGCTAACGCTCAACTTAGGCCTCCGGCGTACCCTTCGCTGGCCTTTCATAATCGCTATCGTGCCATTCGCCATCATAGGCATAGACTTCCTTAAACGCTTCGGCCTCATTGTCAAGCTAAAAGGAAAAAGCTTCTCGTCTCTAAGACACAGCTCAGTGTTATCGGGACTAGCACCAACGTGGCTGCTATCACTCCCATTCGTGTCCTACCTCAAGCTTCACAACCTTTTATAGAACTTTTCAGCAAGCATCCTAAACTCGTTCGCGTCCTCAAGGACTTGCCGCCTGCGACGTCAAACGTCATGCAGCACATTTGCAATTAGGGCCCACCTGTTTCGGCCCGTTCTCGCAGACTAGCTCCGGACAAGTTCAAAGCTGCTAAGGCGGAATTCGAGCAAATACTCGAACTGTGAATCATCCGCCCGTCCAAACGTCCATGGGCATCAGCATTACACATGTTACCGAAGAAATCCGGTGACTGGCGCTCCTGTTGTGAATACAGAGCAGTTAACAAACTTACGGTCCCGGATAAATACCCTATTCCGCACATGTACGACTTAACCTCAGCTCTAGCTGGTAAGCCTATTTTTAGCAAAGTCGACCTAACTCGTGCCTACCATTAGATACCCGCCGCGTCAGACGACATTGCTAAAACAGCAGTCATCACGCCATTCGGTCTATTCGAGTACCTCAGATTGCATTTCGGCCTCAGCAAAGCTGCCTAAACTTTTCAGCGTTTCATTCATGGGTTAACGCGAGGACTCGAAGTCGTTTATTCTTATCTAGATGACATTCTCAACGCCAGCTCATCTGACGCGGAACATCTTCACCACCTCGGCGCTCTCTTTCAACGCTTTACACAGCATGGGATTACAATCAACCCTGATAAATGCGAGCGTCGCCAAAGCTCCATCGACTTTCTTGGCCACCGTAAATCCGCCGGCTGTATCGACGCTCTGCCAGACAAATCCAGGCACTGAAAGACTATCCTGCTCCCAGTTCCTTCAAACAGTTACGCCGATTCCTTGGTCTGGTTAACTATTATAGACGCTTTATTCCTAACTGCGCGAGCATTGTTTAACCAATGACTGACTTTGCTTCGGAGTAAACAACGGTCTTTTCATTTTGCAGACGACGCAAGACTCTCTTTTGAGAAGCTCAAAGACGCTATCTCCAACATAGCGCTTGTCGCCCATCCAGACACATTTGCAGCACTTCCCCTGACAACTGACGCATCCGACACTGCCGCCAGTGCAGTTCTTCAACAACTCATGGACCATCGATGGATACCTCTACGTTTCTTCTCGAAACGTTTACAACCTGCCGAATCGCGTAACAGCACCTTCGGCACGGAACTTTTAGCTATCTACCTAGGTATCAGACATTTCCGTCATTATCTCGAAGGTCGAAATTTTACAGTCTTCACCTACCACAAGCCATTGATCTACGCAATCATTGACGCAACGGACAAGTATTCTCCGCGGGAAACTAGACACCTAGACTACGTTTCTCAGTTTACGACAGAGGTACGACATGTATCAGGTGCTCTCAATCCCGTCGCGGATATGCGTTCACGCATTCAGCAGATCAGCTTATCGCCTGGCACCAACATTGATCTAGCCGCGATGGCTGCTGCTCAACAAGCTGATCCCGACATAGACAAGCTACGACGCAACACCTCTTTGAAACTACGCGAAGTTCCACTAGCTTCATCTGGCGGGACCATTCTTTGTGACGTCTCACAAACTTTTCTCCGGCCCGTAGTTCCTACTGAGATGCGTCGACTAGTTTTCAACGCTTTACACAACCTGTCTAATCCCGGCATACGTGCTTCGCAGAAGCTCGTAACGGAACGCTTCGTATGGCCCAACGTCAATCGCGATGTCCGCCTTTGGGCACGCGCATACTTACAGTGTCAGCGCGCCAAGGTATAATGAAACCAAACGCCCACTTGGCGTCTTTCCCGCTCCTGACTCTCGTTTAGCACACGTCCATGTCGACCTGGTCGGACCTTTGCCTCCATGCAAAGGCTACGTGTACCTCCTCACTTGTGTCGACCGATTCACCCGTTGGCCAGAGGCGATTCCGATAGTCAACTGCTCACCTGAGACAGTTGCGCAAGCTTTTCTAGAACGTTGGGTAGCTCAAAACGGTTGCCCAAGCGTGTTCATCACTGACAGATGATCATACTTTGACGGATCCTTCAGCAAACTGTTTAACGTTCTTGGTTGCCAACATAACCGAACCACCACACACCATCCCGCAGCTAATGGGATGGTAGAAAGGTTCCACCGGCAACTCAATGCCCCACTCTGTCCCCAATCTAGCACATCATGGCATGAAGCCCTTCCGCTCGTTCTCTTAGGCATAGGAAACACGATTAAAGCGGATTTGCACGCCACTCCATCGTCGCTAGTCTTTGGATGCACACAACCCTTACCTGGTGAACTCGTCTCATCAAAAGCTTCAGCAACCTTCGACTAGGGCGACTACGCAGCTCGCCTATCTCATCACATGAGACAGCTTCAGCCTGTGCAACCCAGAGCACAGAGCTTGAGTACCAAGGTGGACGAACGCTTAACTGCTTGCACGCACGTGTTTGTTCGCACTGACAGTGTACGTCGGCCACTTCAACCTCCTTATTCTGCTTACGGTGGCTCACACAAGAGATAAAACATAACTGGCTGAGCTGTGGACGCCAGCAATCGACGACGAATGGAATATAGCAGGAAAGGAGCGCCTCTCTACCGAGCTTCGGATATCGCCCAAAGTTAAGTTGAAGCTTATGGTAACTAGCTGCTGCCAAGCAGATGAATAAGTCGCTTTAGAACAGAATGCACTCCGTGGCTGGTGTAGCGCATTAGCATTAACGACGTTTGGTCCGACTATTGGGCTACTACCAGTTTGTGCTGAGAATCCAAAACCATCGTGCAGCGACGCGTTCAGCGAGACAGGACGGCCACACCGAACCATGAGAGGAGTTGGAGCGACAGGGAGTTGGCTTACTTGTTAAGCTAACATGGAGTCCACAATGCCTCGCTGCCTGTCCACGCAACGCGGATTAGAAGCGCGTGAGAAGAACGCGCATCTAACGGCGCGCAAGGAGAGAGAATGGTGGACCAGCCACTCGAGTCGGGCCACGCTTCAGTTACTAGTGGATCCCCGGTGGCACTTACATAAGTCACTCACAACCATCTGCAGCTGTGACGCCACGAAATCCCAAGAGGACGGCCACATTGTACAGACAGGAGCGACTTTACGGAGCTTCGGATATCCGCAACGTTAATGGAAGCTACGGCGACTAGCTGTGCTATCAGAGATAGTGGCTGTAGATAAGATACATCAGAGGCCCATTGTAGCCAAAACTTAAGGAGCGTTGTACACTTAGATACCTACCGTTTCGATGACAGAACTCAACAGGCGTGCGAAGTTTCAGAGGAAGACAGGGTAGCAAGAAAATGGAGGTTGGAGAGTCCAGAGTGGCTCTTGTAGGCTACATGGAGCACAACTGACCTAGTGTGTCAAGCGGTGACCGCGGCAGTACGATGCACGATGGTAACGGCGCGGTAGGAGAGAGATGTGGAGTCGGGAAGAGATCGTGTCGCAGGTAAGAAGCGACGATTACTAAGTGGTCCGGTCCGTATCCAAACAACTTTCTTTAGGACGTTGATATTTAGTATTTTGGAAACTTGTGTGACAGAGAGGTATTTGCTAATGAGAAGCGGAACTTGGTTTCTGTTCAATGGATGCCCCTTATTGTGAGACGGTAACCTATTCCATACGTGTGCGTATCTGTAGTGGTACGACGTTGGGCGAATGCTGCTGGGCGTTCTTGGTAGGTAACTGTAGTAGGGTCTATCACGTAGGGGGTACGAAGTGATATATGAGTCTGTGACAGGGTGACTTTGGCTCCCACTGATGTTGTTAATGAGCGAGTATCGGAAGCGAGTTGTTTCTCAATCGGCCGCGCCATCAACGGTCGAGCTTAAGTGTGTGGCACGATCACGGTAGCTCAGACTTCAGTGCCCCGGAGGCGTTTTGTGCAGGTACGCTGAACCCCTTTTCGAGGGCTCATTCGGTCGCCATTTTCTAATAGTTGGTGCATCTATAGCACCAGTATTCTAGCAGGGGCGGGCCATGTTTTGTAGGTACCAGTTTCGATTCCTGTATTGTCCTGGTTTGAGGATGTAACCGATGGAGAGCGTGCTTTAGTGCGGACATACATTACTAGTTCCGCGAAGTTCAGGTACCAGGAGTAGTGCAAGCCTACAGTCACGCCTGTTGGGCCAGTTCCCTAATGGGTGCTTGCAGCATTAAGGTGTTTGGGGGATGGTGATCGGTTACGTAAGGACCATTGCAGTTTGATGGTGTGAAAGCCAACGTCCATACTGTCGCACCATGCACTTCGCGATCTTAAGTCGTATTGTCATATGGGATCATGGCGGTGTGGAAGTTTGACGGATGAAATGGACAGACAATTTTGATGTCGCCGCAATAGGTAAGGTGTCCCATGTTTGAAAACCTGGAAACATGTTCATTGATATAGAGCAGAAAAAGTAGCGGGCCTAAACGCTACTTGCATTACGCAACATTTGAACTGGGTTTAGGGAGTGATATAAATTCTCCAACCCATTCATGACTGTGCAGCGAGCTGCAAGATATACTGAGAAACGTGTGCAGTTTGCCGGAGATACCGTAGGATTCCAGCTTCATCAAGAGTTCTGTATGTGGTACTCTGTCAAAGCTTTCGTCATGTTAGGAAGATGATGGCTGTGCATGCTTGTTGTCAATCAGTTGGTTACTGATTGAGGAACTCAATTCAACGTATCTGTCAATAACTAAATCTACGTATTTTGTGTATTGGTTCGAGCGCCCAGTTATCATTTTGCAACGCCTGTAAAGCGGAGAATGAGATGTCGACTTTGGTCGCATGGAAGGTTGGTTTTGTGACTCTTCGACAATCCGTAGAGACTTTAAGGACGTAGACACGTGGAGCCCGCTTTCAGAAACGGAACTATCTATTTGCTTTGCCTTCAGCTACCTTAAAACTTTAAGATTTGTGCTCGTTGCCACGGTGTCTGCTTGTGACATTGGGACGCGTCGAAATTTGCCGTCGTCGGTAAGTGTTTTTCTTTCAGTTGGTGACGTAGCTGGATTGTTCATCAAGGTTCTTCGCAACCGATGTTAACATCTCACTTAATGGGACTACATTTCATGTACTACGATTACTCCAGACACAACCTTAATGGAAGTAGAACATATCAGAAGTTCTGTGGCCCCTTTGTATTCTGCCGCGGACGTTTGTGGTTGGCGGACCAAGGTTGAGAAACGCTGCACCACAGCATACGTTTTAATGTTGATGTGACAACCGTAGCTAACGGCCCGTTACTGCTTACGAAGCAAAGTTTCCATATCGCTAGCAACTACTGACGCAGAGTCACATGACAGCTGTGGGGAATGGTACGATGGTTTTATCATGCCTTGTAGCAGTCTGGAGATTCCCCGGTTTGCCTGTGTAAAGTTCTAACCAAAATTCTATAATTGTACACTAGGCACAACCGGTGTGGTTTGTTGAACTGCTTGCTGAGGTTCGAATGCGTTGACTTGTCATCGCCATTTTTGCTTGGCGCTCGCTTCGGTTGCAACGCGCAACTGCCCTGTGTTGCTGTGCTTGATCGTTCCCCTAGCTAGAGCGTCCCCGGTGTCGTCATTTATAGCTAGCTAACAGGGAATCCTTTTACTGTACCAATAAGTTTCCCTGCAACTCGAT
>OX104071.1:25275033-25297563 GCA_944474145.2 Dicrocoelium dendriticum
ACCAGGATGTTCCCCTTCAATTATTTCGTCAAAGCAGAGAGATGCATACGAATTGAAATAATAAAACAAAATAAAAAAAGTATTTTATACATGGCGGGTGCGTGCCACTATGTTGGGTTGCTTCATACACAATAACGATGATCAAAAGAGGAAAATTTTATGTTAGGCGGGGGGTCGGGTTGGCATGATGGGTCTAGTGGGCGTTGAGGTCTGCCAGCGTTGGGGGGGGCGAGGCTGGTTGTGTGGCGGAGGCTTGAGCGTGGGGCGTCGGGGCATTGCGTTGGGGGGGGGGGTTACGTGGGGCGGGGGGGTTTGGGCCTGGGGGGATGGATGGGGGAGAAGGGGTGCGTGTGGGTAGCCCGAGGCTGGGTGGTGGGTTAGAGCGGTGGTTGGAGGGGGGAAGGGAGTGTGGGCGCAGGATGGTGTGGTGGGGGTGGTTGCGTGGGGGTGTGGGTGTGGAGGCGTGTTAGTCCATACGTGGGAGTTTAGGAGGATTGCGTTGGGTTGATCGGGTGGGTGGGTGGGTGTGACGTGGAGGGTGTTGTGGTGTTGTGGGATGGATTTGGGGAGCTAGACGGGTGGGTGCAACGGAGAGAGTGGTGAGGGGTAGATGTTGGTGATGTGCGGTTGATAAAAATCAGGGATTGGGGGGGAGGGCTCGGAGTGTTCGCCGGCGTGGGGGCTAAAGAGAGAGGAGGTAGTGAGTGGAGGTGTGGAGATCGCATGGGGGGGGTTACGGAGTGCCGGGGGGGGTGGCGGTTGTGGGGTTGGCGTAGAGGTGGGAATAAATCAAGTTGGAGTGGTCGGGGGGTACGTGGGCGGTGAACGTGGTGAGGTGGGTGGGGGTTGGATGCTGTGGTGGAATATGTGGGTGGGCGAGGGTGATGATGGCGCGCGCGGGGGGAGGGGTGTGGGGCGGGTGTGGGTCGGCCGGGTGGGGGGTTGTGAGTGTGGGGTGCGGGCGCGGTGGGATTGTTTGTTGTGTTGAATTATGGCAGCAGATTAAGAGGGGGCGGTGCGTGGAGGGGGTGGGGTTGAATTCTGTTAGGTGGGCGGAGGGACGGTGTGTGGAGGGCGTCGAGGGGGTCGTGCGCCAGGGATTGTGTTAGTGGGAGACTGGTGGTGGATGTGTCTGTGTTGGGGTGGCGGTTGCGGGTCGTGGGTGTTTTGAGTGGTGATGGGATTGTGTGGATGGGATTGGGTGGGCTGTGGATGGGGGGCGTGTCGACGAAACAGAATAGGTGTGGGCGGGATTGAAGGGCGGGGGGTGCTCAATTACCCATCCAACCCGTAGCGTGACTGGGGTGCGGGTGGGAGGTGTGGGCGATTGGGTGGGGGGGGTTTGGGGGATGTGGGCGGGTGGGGGTTGGAAGGGTTGTGGGTGCGTGGGTGGGATTGGGTTGTGATGGACGGACGCGTTGGTTGCGGGGCGAGAACTACCTGGGGGGTGCTGAGGAGCGGCGGCGGAGGGTGAGAGATGGGTGTTGTGTGGGTGGGCAGGGGTGATGATTTGGAACTCAGGGTGAAATGAGAGTTGGAATTTATTGGGGGGTGTGAGTGGGCGGTGTTGGTGTGAATGCGTCGCGTGGGGACCCACGGGCAGGGTGCTAAATTTTGGGTGGGTGGTCGTTGTTGGGTGGCTGAGGGTACTGGGTGAGTGGGTGTTGGCAGGGTGGGTGGAGGGGTGGTGTTGCCGGGGGGAGATTTGCGGGCTTGGTAAAAACCGTTCTTGTAAGCGCTGGGGTAGGGATGGGGTGAATAATTGACGGAAAAGATGAACGGGCGTGTGTGTTTTGTGGGCGAGTGGTGGTGTGCTGGCGGAGGAAATTTCTAATATATTTTAAGGCTACCATACATATTGGAGGTGGTTTGCGAGGCAGGGGGTCGGAGCTGTGAGGTGGGTGGTGGGGGGGGTGGGTGAGGTGGGTCAGCAGCGTGGGGAGGCCGTGGGTGTGGTTTTTTAGTTGGGGGAAGGTTGGTTGTGTGCCAAGACGTAGGGGGGTAGTGTGGGGGACCCGAAAGTGAGAGAGGGAAAAGCAAGGAGATTGCCTTTAATTCCTCTGCCGTTGTTGACATATTGCTTGGGTTTCGGTCGCGAAATCTTTTGTGTAGGACTACTTTTGAGCTAGGAGTTGCCCAATCCCGTTTAATGCAAATACGAACAGGACGAATAGCAGCACACACCGGAGTTCGTCGCATGTTAAAACGTGAGCTAATACGTGCGCTGATTATTGTTCGATCGCTCGTGTGCGTTGATTTCAAATCAACACTGGTCTGTTGATCGATATCTTTCCGGTGTGTTACAATCTGACGTTGGGCATCAGCTGGCTTTGTCCTTGGGCTCAGCTCGTTCGTGTCCTCAGGGCAGATGGTTGAGTGACCACTATTCGCGAGCTCTATTAGCCTGCACTCGAGAAATTTTACCATCTTAGCTACGACGTATATATAGATAACCCGCATAACATCCACGTAATTAGAGCAATTACTACAAGTTGGATGCATTAGTTCGCAGAAAAGTTATAAGGGTTGGAAGAAGTAAATTGAGTTGATAAGTTTACTTTTTTTAATCCGTCGCTCATGATTGTGATGTATATATGTGGCTGATTTTACGTCGTCGCTTGACACTTTCAGCATCCAATGAGCAGCCTTGAAGCAGTAGGGTAGCGCTCTGGCCATACTATTGTTGTCCTGAGGTTTAGTCCATTACACTATTGACGGAATCACCATGCACGTTAACCAACAGCACCAATTTCGGCGTTTGACACAGTTCGCTTGTTTTGTACTTTTGTCTACATAACCGGGTTGCAGGGCACTCATTATGCTTTACTTTCGGCACTTGGAGTGTATTGCTGGAAGGATGTACCTTCCACAGGGCAAAATGTGAATAAGGGCATTTAAGTAAAGCGTATTGATAGATTTTGGTACAAAAAGTGTCCGCTGTAGAAGCTAAACCTAATGGAGAGACAACGGGCGAGGAGAGAAGTAGCATATTATCTCAAGCACGATTAACAGCTAGAAGAATTATTTCGGGCGACTCATTGCTTGTAAGTCACTAGAGGAAACTTTCACTTGTCCCACAATGCACAATTATTTAGCACGGGATGGTTGGAGTGAATAGGATGAAATTAAAATACATGTGGGTCATCTACCGAACGTCTGCCGAGATGGATCCTTTGATAATAAGGGTATGCGCTGTGGACTCCACCTATGTGCTTAATTTGGTTGTATATTTGGTTTATCATTCGGTCGTGTTTGTACATTTGACACAGAGAAAAAATTCTATCAATGGTAAGCTCTTATTACGCTGTTCGTTAAAAGGTTTTGTTTTTCCTTAAGAACACGATGTACTCCTGTGGTTAGTGAAGTGTTACTGGTGTCATCCATAACACAGTCAAATGCTAATGATTTATTGTGGATGGCATCTGACGATTATGTGTCTCACCGCATTGGCGTAAGCAGTATTTATGCCGGTTATTCACTTCCTAGTCAGAATAATTCTTATCTCTCTAATTCTGGAGGGACGACTGTAGCGCCAAAAATGATACCTCTTATCTTTCATGTATAATTTAAATGTTGACCGATTGTACATTATGCTTTCTTGTTTTAATCGTCCTTACAACCGGCTCGACACTCGTCCACCTTGCAAGTTCTCGCGCTTACGTGTTCGCTCTCGCCTCGCTTCATCCGTCCGCTTCTTATTATAGCCCATCGAAAACAATCCGCTGTGGCCGACTCCCATTGCCTTCTGATATCCGCGCTTTATTTCGCGCGCCGTCTCGGACTAGTATTACCTAGTCCTACAAATTGGTGACCCCGATTCGCACGCGCGAATTCAACTTTTCTCGTTTACATTTTTTGGTGAGCTCGTTCCTTTTTCTCGATTATATACCTGTATTCATTTTTTTTCTTGCGTAATTTTGGTACTTTGGTCGTGTTTTCGTTCCTCCTTCATCTTTTCGACTCACATTTCGAGAGCGGCATCTGAGTCGTTTCACGGCGTAACCATGCTTATTTTGATTGTTCCAAGTTTCAAGGAACACAGCCCAGATGCTTGGTTTAACATATTCGAGATGGAACTGGAAAATATGGGCAATACGGCGGACCGTCCGAGGTACAATCAGCTTGTCCCACGCCTTCCTTCGTCGGTTGTGGCGCTGGTTGAGGACATTCTACTCTGCCCATCGAATGAGGCTAAGTATGAAACAATGAAGCAAGCGATGTTAAAAGAGTTACAGCCCAGCGCACGAACTCGATTTGAACAGCACAATGGTCTGAAGCTTAGAGATCGCAAGCCGTCTGCGTTGCTCCGCGAAGTTCATCGCATCTCTGGTCCCTTATTCTTGAGCGAAGAAGGGATAAAGGAGCTGTGGTTTGCACCTCTCCCAGAGCCATTGCGGGTAATGATGTCCATGTTTCTCGATACACCCCTGAAAGAATTAGCTACTAATGCAGACGTTGCGTTTGAACGTCTTCCGCAGCAGACGACCAGTAGCTCCGGTGACGTATCCTCACCGATGAAAACCAAATCCCATATTTGCTCCCAGTCGTCAGACCAATCTGACCCTAAAGATGAGGAAATTGCGCTACTTCGCAGCAGGAAAACAGCACTGAAGGCTTCGAAGCAGCGGGTGCCACGGTCAAATGCTGACCACCTTTTGGCTAAAGTTCATTACGGCCCCTCTGTGCTGCACTGAGTACGTCTCCTTCGGCACTAAAGCGCAACATTTGCCCTGCAAGTTCGCAGTCAGATAATACCGAACCCGTCGAAGAGGTATGTTGGTATCACCGCCAATACGGTGGAAGAGCTAGATGTTGTCGGGCTCCCTGCATTAGGCACGACCCAGCTGCTTCAGGGAAATCGAATAGCCCGCATACTAGCGCGACTAACTTATCCGTCAATAACCAAGCTACTCGCCTGTTTTACGTTAAGGATCGCCGTTC
The DNA here is from genome assembly GCA_944474145.2 of Dicrocoelium dendriticum. Taxonomy (NCBI): domain Eukaryota; kingdom Metazoa; phylum Platyhelminthes; class Trematoda; order Plagiorchiida; family Dicrocoeliidae; genus Dicrocoelium; species Dicrocoelium dendriticum. The sequence continues at coordinate 25,279,975 of OX104071.1, forward strand.
TTCCATCACGTTCCTCATCGACCCGGGAGCGGAAGTCAGCGTCATCCCAGCGACCGCTAACGACAAGCACTCAGAGCCTACGTACAATTTACGTGCAGCCAACGGTTCTCCAAGAGCTTCATTCGGTCAGCGCATGATGAACCTGGACCTCTATCTTCCCCTAGATTTTCAGTGGGTCTTCATGGTTGCATCTGTACCCTTCGCAATTATCGATATCGCCTTCCTCCGACATTTTGGGTTGCTTGTTGATGCTGCTGGCCACAGACTGTTAGACGATCGTAATAAACTAGGGACTGAAGGCATTCTTGAGGACGCCACGATAATCAGTCCCGTTTTTCGAATAGTCGATGTACCGTTAGATTATGCAAACTTACTGTCTGAATACCCACGACTGGTACGAACAGCTGCAGAGCTTCCGCCAGTCAAGACAGAGGTCGCTCATCACATAGTCACGCGTGATCAGCCAGTTAGCGCACGACAAAAAGGGCTTGCCCCTGACAAACTACGCGCAGCACGAGCCGAATTTGACCACATGCTTTGGCTCGGTATCGTCAGACCGTGCAACAGCCCATGGGCGTCGCCTGTGTTCATGGTCCCGAAGAGATTCATGTGGAACTGGCGTCCTTGTGGCGACTCTCGAACCTTGGATACGGTAACCACGCCCGATCGCTATCCGATCCCACACAAAGTGGATCTCACCCCCAGTGTGGCGGGTAAAAATCTCTTCAGCAAAATCGACTTGGTACGCGCATGCAACCAAATTCCGGTTGCCGAAGCGGACATCGCTAAAACTGCCGTGACGACTCCATTTGGTTTTTCGAGCTTCTGCGCATGCCATTTGGCCTGAAGAATGCCGCGCAAACCTTTCAGCGCTTCATGGACCAAGTTAGTCGCGGTTTAGACTTCGCTTACGCGTATCTCGATGACATTTTAATCGCAAGCTCTTCACGAGAAGAGCACATGCGTTTATCTCAACACGCAGTGACGATCAACGCAGAAAAACGTTCGTTTGGTGTCGATTGAGTCAACTTCCTCGGCCATCGTATCTTCTCTGCAGGCGTCATGCCGCTGCAGGCTAAAATTCAAGCCATCTTCGACTACCCCGAGCCTCATTCTTTCAAACAGCTCAGGAGTTTGATGGGCCTGCCAACATTTACCGACGGTTCATACCCAACTGCGCCTCGCTGATGCAACCCCTCACGGACCTTCTCCGAGGGAAACTCAAGAAATTCGAATTTCCTGCCGCAGCACGCGATGCTTTAAAGTCACTGAAAGTGGCCATCGCCAACATAGCTTCTATAGCGCATCACGATCCGGCCGCCCCACTGTCCCTCAGTACTGACGCCTCGGACGTAGCAGTCGGCGCTGTTTTGCAGCAACGAATAGCCGACATGTGGCAGCCCTAAGCGTTTTCTCCAAACGCCTACAACCTAAAGAATCGCGCTACAGCACGTTCGGTAGGGAACTACTGGCCGTATATCTAGCGATACGTCACTTTCGACACGTCTTAAAGGGCAGCGCCTTTGACGTCTTCACCGACCACAAACCTCTGACTTACGTGCTCGGCTCGACTACCGACCGATACTCTCCTTGAGAGTCGACCACCTTGACCATATCGCTCAGTTTGCGACCGATAGACGGCATGTCTCAAGTGTGCACAACGCCGTCGCCGATGCACTTTCCCGCATGCAAGCTATCTTCGCTGACACCGGCACTGCTATCAACTTGGCAGCCATGGCCACATCGCAACTCAACGACACTGTGGTTGATCTACTATGCAGGTCTCCCTCATTGGACATACGACCCGTTCCGCTGACATCATCAGACGGTACTATACTTTGCGATTTATCTCTGGGCACGACGCGCCCAGTCGTCCCACGCGAGTTTCGGTAGACCGTGTTCGACACGTTGCACGGTTTGTCTCATCCAGGCGTTCGTGCATCGGTTAAATTCGTAACCGCACGGTTCGTTTGGCGCAATGTTAATCGGGATGTCCGTATTTGGACAGCTGCTTGCCTTCCGTGTCAACGCGCAAAGGTGCACAAGCACACGAGAAGCCCATTAGGCATATTTCCGACGCCGGATGCACGTTTTCATCACGTGCACGTCGAGCTCGAAGGTCCTCTGTCGCCTTCCAAAGGCGATCAATTTACTAGATGGCCTGAGGCCGTCCCCATCCCAAATTGCTCCTCGGAAACGGTAGCGAAAGCTTTTCTGGAGCGCTGGGTAGCTCAGTACGGCTCTCCCGCCATCGTGACCACCGATCGAGGGTCACATTTCTCGTCGAATTTTGCCATGTTGCTTAAGGATTTAGGCTGTCGCCACGTTCAGACGACGGCGTATCATCCGGCCGCTATCGGCATGGTGGAGCATTTTCACCGCCAGTTGAAGGCAGCGCTACATGTGCACGCAGATCCTTCATGGTCTGAAACACTTCCCCTCGTCCTCCTAGGATTAACAAACACGGTTAAAACCGATTTCGACGCCACACCAGCGCAGCTAGTCTAGGGTTGCACGCTGCGGTTGCCCGGACAGCTGGTAGCACCAGCCCCATGTACTTCCACTTTGGACTACGGAAGTTACACTGATCGATTGGCTCACCAGATGCGTGGGCTACGTCCACCCGCTCCTCGAGCACAGAGGACACATGCGTAAGTGTCTGAGAAGCTGTCTACTTGTTCACACGTCCTTCGCGCAGACGGTGTTCGACAGCCTCTTCCGTCGCCGTACATAGGAGCTTTCAAAGTGCTACACCGTTCGAGTAAGGCGTATACTATTGACCGTGGTGGTCGACACGAAGTCGTCTCCATCGACCGTCTGAAACCCGCCTTTATGGAAGAAACCACCTCGCCGACTTCGTTTAGTAGTGCTTCGTGCGACGTCACAACTCACCGCACCGGCTTCTAGCATTCTAGTGCAGTTCAACCAGTCCACGATCTCGGTCTACAAGCTTCAGCCGTCCCGAAATCTGAATCTAGCCCGCGACTCCCACGACCAATCGCCGTGGTCGGGAAGTGCGTAAGCTGGTTCGTTGTTTCGACTATGTACGGCATATTTACGTTTAGCTTTGTAGATATTGTATATATTTGTCCCATTTTTGGTCGAATAACATTTTGAAAAGAAACAACAAATCCAAAACCTTTGAAAACCTTTTTTCTAAAAATTTATTAAAATTTTTTTAACACGCACATCTTTTGTTCGTTTTTTGGGGGTTTTTTGCGCGTTTTTCTAGTCTTTACATGCCCCAAACCCTCCCCTTCGCTCAACTGGCCCACACGAGGAATGTTTTCGGGGACCCTGACGCGAACGATGGCTGTTTCCCCACAGAACGGGCGTCTCTTCTTCGCGGGACGAATTTAGCTTCTTCGCGGGACGAGGGTCGCTTCTGCGTAAGACGACGGTCGTTTCTTCTTGGGACGAGGGTCGTTTCGGCGCAGGGCGGGGTGCGGCGGGGGAGAGACCACTCCCAAGCACACCGTTTGGCAGCAGCGAAAGTTGAGGTCCTGTCGAACTTTTTCTGGGCTAGCCAGTTATTTTGTAGTCAGACAAACCCGTTGCAATGGCTTGCCGAAATGCACCCTGCCATACAATCAAAAAATAACAAATCCAAAACGGCACAGCGGACTCCGGATTCTGACGAACCCCATTTACACGAACGCTCGCTCATTTTTTCTCGGCACGATTTTGGCTTACCAGCCTTGATTCAACAGTCCTATTCGAAAGCGAAGGCTTTTTTATGTGCAGCCTTCTAGGGAGTGAGCTCTGTAGAGCCCAAAAAGATGACGTATCTTTCATGTGCTATTTAATTGTTGACCGACTGTACGTTATTCTTTCTTGTTTTAATCGTCCTTACAACGGGCTCGACACTCGTCCGCCTTGTAAGTTCTCGCGCTCACGTGTTCGCTCTTGTCGCGCTTCATCCGCCCGCGTTTTCTTGTAGCCCATCGAAAACAGTCCGCTGTGTCCCACTCTTATTGCCTTCTGATGTGCGCGCTTTAGTTCGCGCACCGTATCGGACTAGTATTAACTAGTTCTACACGCCAACTCAGTCACAGAATGGTACGTGCGTGATTTCATTGAAGTGTATTTAGGAAAACCTATATTCTTTTTCCTTAGCTAATGGTTATGTATAGGTTGAGAATTTATTCTTATGGTGGTTTGGTTAGCCGATGATATGGGAAGATCGACAAAAGCAACTGCTCATATATTTCACATGATGTGTGAGATGAATCTAACAAAAGTAGTGTAAACTGGGTGAAGGTATGTAAATGCTTGCTGGCGAAATCACTAACAGGTGATCGAGAATAACTTTTCTTCACGCCGCGTGTGATCTAAGGACATGTTCGGTTACCTGGAGCCTTGTTAGCAATGAAGTTGGATGAGAAGACGTTCCACGGGCGGCACACTTGAGTGAAGTATATGTTACAGGGGCATTCCAGGCAAGTAAACTGCATTCTCAACTCAGATGATTTTCTGTTAGATTGATATTATGAATGAATTTCGAAAAATGGCATGAAATATGGTTAGGTGGTTCAGGCTTCATTAAGCGCATACGAGGTCTCCAGTGGCTCAGATGCCGAACGCTATACCTTCCTAGGTATTCTAATCCCTGATCATGGAGCGGATGGAAATTAATCAGACAATCGGTGCTCTTTGTGGCGGCGAGTTCGAGTTTCTGTTCCAATTGCCTTGCCAGGATGGCGTATTTTACTCGAGGTCGTAATCATTTAGTCGTCTATGGGCGGATCAAGAATGTAGGCCGACCAATGGTTGTGTACTAACGAATGAAATGTTAGTTTTCAGTTTTTCACAGTGAAGTGCATCATCTTTCCAAAATAACTATTGCCACGCTGACAACTTTGAACAATTGAGATTAGCATATTCGAATATATTCAATGAACAGATGTGCACTAATAGAGAGCAACGCGTGTTACATATTTTTGTATTTGCTACGTATCTTTTAATTGACAAATGAACCCTGAAATCGTAACGCTGAAGTAAGGATCTTGCGAACGCCACTCAATACGTCAGATCACACCTTAATGAACTCTTTTTACTATTAATTAGTTCAAGTCAGTCTGTTGTCCCTAACTGCATTCTTATCGCTAGATGTGTGCCCCGAGGCTTCTCACTGATTAGGTTTACAAGTCCGAATTAGTATTTTGGCGAAACTGTATGGAAACGGGGCGGGTGACTTGGGTTGTGTGGGCGGACGTTTGTCCCAGTGACCAAACGGAAGTTTTCTAGTTGTCGGCAATAACCAATTGATAGGATCCGCTCATAATTAGGTCCAGGTTTAGTCTGTACTTAGCAGTCAAATCCGTTGCAAGCCAGCAGGTGATAGTGAAGTAACAGGTCTACACCGACGCGAAGTTGGGTTGAACCGCATGGGCTTCCGATTTCAAAACAACAATACTGACTGTAATCACCTAACGGAGACCCGAAAACGCGAATAAGCGCAGCAAACATACTGCTGTGCGCAGAAACCTGTTTTTAATGTTCTACAACTGAAACGGCGCAGCGAATTTATAGCCGAATATATCTAAGGAATTGATGGTGTGACGTTGGGTTTGGATTACCCGCCGTGTGGTTGGATTGCGACAAGCAATCGCTACTGAGCCCACGGTTAAGTTTGAAGTGCACCTCGGTAATTCCGATCACATGGACCGTATGTGACATGGAGTAGTGACACCGAACCACCTCCACAACCGATTGTACGCGTCACGAAAACCAAAGAACGCAATCTCGGTCCGTTTCAGCACCAGAACTTATAATGACATGAGAATTTACAATGGTAATGCACGCGTTTACTTGAAGACAGTTAATGGGGTACTCGCGTTGGTGCCATATTGCGACAGCGAGAAATATTGCCTACTTAAGTTTAGTCGTAGAATGTCGCAGCGTCGGCAAGAAGAGTTATTCTAGTCCACAGAACCCTGGCTAATACGTCTGCAGTGTTGTATCAGTGGCTTTATTTTAATGACAGATTTCGCTGTGTAAGTTGTGAGTAATAAATCCGCGCAACGTACTTAGCAAGTAACTTGAAACACTGGTTTTTCCCACAGAATGTTGCTTTCCCTAATTTTGCATGTAGGTAACTTTGAACAAAGGAGTCCGCCCATGCAGAAATGTATGCGTGAATTCACGCAGTGACATGACGACTGCAATGAAAATTAGAATCGTAAACGTTACAGTGAAAATATTCCGCAAAGTTATCGTCGTTATTTGAAACAGTAACTGTTTACATTAATGAATCCGCTGCTACTCATTGAATCGCTTACGTTTACTTCTTAGTTGGAAGGTAAGTAAATTTATTTCCCAATCTACTGGGCTTCAAATTTGCCGCGCTCTACGATTCCTGTCTAAGAGGTTTTTCAACGCACTTTCTCAGTTGTTACCTTCACTTGAAAACGTTCTCGTTTCTATTCATCACTCGTCTGCAATGATAGTCTACTCGTTTAGTGAGTCGCCTGTATAGGGAGCCCGGAGAGCGATTCGAAAAGTTCAAGACAGGTCGAGTTGCAGGGCGACTTTTATTGATACGGTAAAAGATTCCCTGTTATCTAGCTATAAAGGAACAACACCTTTGACGCTCTAGCTAGGGAAACGGAGCAAAGCACAGCACACAGGTCAGTCGCGAGTTGCAACCGAAACGAGCGCCAAACAAAAATGACGATGAGCAAGTCAAGCATTCGAACTCAGCAATCAGTTCAACAAACCCCGCCAGTTGCCTAGGTGCACAATGAAATATTTTTAGTTAGAATTTTAGGCAGGCAAACCGGGGAATCTCCAGACTGCTACACTCGCGCAATACGTTGAACTCGTTCTGTTTTTACGGGTAACCCGTAATAACCGGACTGGCGGGAAACGTTTTGATGTAGACGTTCTCATAAGCAGCTGAACGTTCAGCGATAACTGTATAACAGGAATGCGGATAGAGATGAAATAAAAAACTAAAGTTAGAATAAAGGAAAAGCATTACTGAAAAGATATGAGCTAAATTACTTTTTATGAATAACTTAAATTAAACTTGGGAAAGCTATCGTGATGAAAGGCAATCCCAATATACGTACGTATTTAGCACTTGGTTTTTATGTTACCTCTCTCTCAATTGCTCCTTAGCAGCAGAAAATAGCTGCTGTATTGGACCGCACAGCACATTTTCGGCCCATTTAGAATTTATTAGTTATAACAATCCGGTAAGAAGACGTCCTGCTAGATAAAGGGTCGTTGTTCTAAAGTAACAACGAAGATCTGAGCGTGCCCGCATTACTTAGCGCCAACCTCTTTTTGATTGTTGGAAAGTTAGACGACGTATCGTGTACAGTCTCCTCCGAAGAGTTTTCGCAGCTAGGCATCATTATGTTGCAAGGAAACTGCTTCCACGAAGAAGTGGATACTGTACCGTTTGGAGAATTCATTACTCATCGGTTGACCGCTTATCTACTTAGGGAAACATAGGTGGTGGATTGCTTGTTTACACTAATCCCTTTTGATGTATGGAACAAAACGTATCCTTTGTTTCTGTTTGCAAGCTATTACCTACTTAATCCTAAAATGCAAGCCGTGATGTTTCAGTGGCTACCGCTTACTATTGTTGGCCACCATCTATATATTTCCCACCCGTCTCAAACTAGAGGCAGAGGAATTTACAACGAATTTATTGCAACTGTTTTAGAACACATTAACCGTAGTTTAGGTATATTTCCGATGGTTTCCACAAAGGTGCTACCATTTGTCTCACCACTCTAGGATTACCGAACATGGTAAATTTACCCACCAGATTAGACGCGGCACTGGACCTGGTGTGCGCTAATAATACAAACTGCTTCTCTGTGTGTAATCGTGCTCCGATTTGAAAAGCAGCTCATTCAACAATCAAACTTTCTTCCATGACATTATAATGTCACAATCACCGATGTACTCTTCACCCTATCTGCCTCCTTCACCGCTTGCAGTTACCGACGTTCAAACTGCTCAGGGTCATTATTTTCACTCACGAAATGCGCCAGCCAGTACTACAACGGTGGTATGAGCTTAGTGGCAACTTTCCCTACGAAGTCAGGATGCATCCGGACAAACCGCGTGAGGAGCGCAAACAAATTCAAACGTACTTCTATTCCATCTAGCGAAACCACACAACCACTGACTATTACGCGACTTGAGCATTTACTAAAAAACGAACAATCGCCAACCCTGAAGTGGACCGCCTACACCAAACCCAAACTGCCCTACTAACTACACCTTGTTACCATTGGTCGCCCGCACTTCACGTTCACACCTGGAGCTGCTTGTACACTAACGCCCTATCACTGCCAGGTGCCAGAAATTGCTGCTCTTGCGTTTGACAAGCAAGCTCAACGCATCTGTGTAACCGAAAGCGGGTTCTGCCCAGGTGCTGTAGACGTAGTGGTAGCTATCCTAGGATACGTACTGCTTCGAATCGATCGTGAACCCAGCAAGAGAGATGGCGTAATTGTGTACGTACCAGACCGCCTCACAAACGTCCTCTCAAAGCTCCGATATTGCTATCCCTTCTTGAATCCCTCTGGATCCGCCTCCGTGGTTCCGGTGAGAACAGTCTCACTCCTCCTTCCGCCCTTAGCTCCTACAGAATGGCTGTAGCGTTAGAATGCAGCCCTTCGAGCAGTTGCTTCTGACTTAATTTCTCCCTACTTGTCGCAAGGGACTTCAATTTCCCGGAGACAGACGTCGCCGTTGGCCATGCTAAGGGTCAGCACGGATACGACTTTTGCCAGTGTTCTAGTACACGGCCTAACTGAACACGTACAGCAGTTCACTCGGTGGCGAAACGGGATAAACCCGTTTAAACTCGACTGGTTGCTCACTAAAGTGTCACATCTAACTGCTGACGTAAAGCTGAATGCCCCACTCGGTGCTAGCAATTACCTAGTTATCAGTTTTCGGGTGGTGGCAAATGTCACTCTCAAAGCCCTCTAGGAAATATTCCTACTAATGGGCGACTGAATCGCGAACACAATAAGGTAGAGTGCAAAATTCTTGTATAACTGCTGTTCCCCAATAAAAAAGCCTACTAGCTTTTTCTCGCTAGACTCTTCGCCGAAAACTCCAAAATCTTCTTTCGGCATGTTTCCTCTCTCACTAAATCGTGTGATGCTGTCACCAGCCGGCTCAGACCTGACGGCAACAATACAACGTCGGATAAAGAAGCTTCGGAACTGCTGAATGCTCAGTACGAGTCCGTTTTAGCACCACGGCACGCAGTACAATAGTGGACACTAATGCCCCTCCCGGTGCTGTCAGACATCAGGTACAGTTTGCACCAGAGAAATGTAATGGAAAATTAGTAACTTAAGGACGGACAACTCCGCAGACATGTATGGGATCCATCCCAACTTTCTGCTTGAGCGTGCAGCCATAATGGCCGAACCGTTTGCCTCACTATGAAGCCGCTCTCACACTGGCGCAGAATATCCAGACACCTGGAAGCAAGGGATCTTAACGCCGACATACAATGGTGGTGGTAAGAAAAACCCTTTTAAGTACCACCCCATAGCACTGCGTCCAATGCAGTGGAGAGAATCATAAAAGATGCTATGTGCAGCCCTTTTGAGAGCCAGTACCTACTATCCCGGAGCAGCACGGATTCCACAGCGCTCACCCCTACATCATCATCATCATCATCATCATACGCGTTATCTAGAGGTGGGGAACACCTCAGCTACTGTGCCGCAATACACAGAAAAAAGGAGAAAAAAAGAAACTGGTGCAAGCTGGCTGATCTACCGGTAACGGATGGGCATCTTTCCGGTAAGCTACCAGCCGGCTGCCGTGCACCCAAAAAAATTATTGCAAAATTATATAAGGCTAAGTAATGAGGTCGTGGTTGGAGGGGGTGGGGTGGGACAAAGAAACACAGCACGAACGCCACTGAGGTCGGCTCCTTGCCATGCCAGCAAGTGTGTCCAACCAAACGTGTTCATCGTCTTTCGGACCCCAACCAGGGAGCCGAGACGCTCCAACCGAGGCCAGCTTAGAAGTGAGGGTCTTCATTCCTCTGGACCAACTCATCGCTTGGCCACCCCACCTCTTCTTCCATCCACACCCCCGGCGCGCAAACAACGCACGTCGCGGAAGTCGGGGGGCTGGCATGCGTAACACGGCCGAGCCATCGGAGTCTGGTGCGTGAAATGACGGCGCTGAGCAGTTCTGTTACTTATCCTGTGACGTAAACAAGGCGTCGAACACGCTCGTTGCTCACGCGGTGTTCCCACCAAATGTGAGCTAAATTACGAAGGCACCGGTGGTCGAACGTAACTAGCCTCTTCATGTCCGCTGCTTTAAGCGGCCAGGTTCCACAACCGTACAATAAGGTCGAACGTACTGCTGCATTGTACACTCTACCCTTCAGGGCAAGAGTGATGTCGCGCCCTTGTCGCGCAGCCCTTGATTCCTGGACAGCAGGGGCAGACAGCCAGACTCAGGCTGACCTAGTTTACCTAGCTGTTTCAAAAGCATTGCACCAGGTTATTCATGCAGTCTTCAAAAGTAAAGTACGGAGTTTGGGAATTGCCCAGCAAACAATCTCCTGGCTAAGTACCCACCTTTTCGGGCGCACCTACCAAGTTCGTGTAAATGGTGCACGCTCCAGCGCTCTGGATAGATGACGGGAGTGCCTCCGTTATCTATCCTCATGTCCTTGTTGTTCAGTTTGTTCATTACTGACCTGTAATTTTCCATTAGCAGCCATAGACTGCTTCTTGAGGACGATGCTATGAGATGGCGACCTATGCGCAAACCAAGCCATCAGGCGCCTCTTCCGAACGACATCGATGCTGCCTACTCCGTCAAGTGCAAGGGCATGCAGAGCAGACAAGTTGCGGGCACTCTGTACACTATCGGCGGCGTTTGTCTTAATGCCACATCCCAACTACGCGACCTATGCACTGTTATATCCGCCGACCTGCTCCCGAGAGCTAATGTATCCACAATGGCAAGAAAGACCAGCGTGCGCCTGGCTCTCCTTGGGCGCGCAATAGTGGCATGCCCTATAGAAGCATATTTTCGCCTCTACAGCGTTTTGTTAGGCCCGTTGTTGGAGTACAGGCTGCTGGTCCAGCCGCCGTAACTGAATCAGGACGCGGCTCTGCTGGAAGTCGTTCAGCGCAAAGCCACTAAGAGAGTGCAGAGACTATCCCACCGCTAGTACGAAGAGCACCTTGCGGCACTTAAACTCTTCAGACTGAAGTATCGTAGGCATCATGGTGATCTCATCCTAGCCAACTCTATCCTGACTACCAACAGGCGTCCTCCTACCAACTAACTCGTACTCGCCCGCACAGACCATCTAAGAGGTACTCGCTCAAAACCATGACTCACAGTATCGGCTTCAGTGCCGAAGAACCAGCTTTAGTGTGCATATGGCCTTCGTCTGGAAAGTCTTGCCTAAAACAGTTGTCTCAGCACACAATACAGAGAAATTCAAACAGCGCCTAGATGCTTCTCTCTTACCCCACAGCTGCTAGGGTCACTACTTTTGACACACCAGTCAGCGGCACTCCTCTTCTTTAGCTTTTAGTTAACTTTACCCAACTGTCCCCCTCTCTGGCACTTGTATATCCCCTTACTGCCACGTTTATGACTACCATTACCAAGCCATAACAGTACCAACATCGGCCGTTTACCTGCAAATTAGTCTCTCTCTTCCAGGTAGCCACGTCCCCACAATCAATACTCTGGATATCTGTGACCCACACCACTACCGAGTCTAAATGCACAACCCTTGGAACCTACCGAGAACAATAGGACCCTGCCGTAAGACCTCGAGACAGAACCACCGAATAGCAAAGCCTACTCGTTCTGCACAAACCCTATAAAACTAGGCAACAAAATATCGCTTGCTACCACGATCGAAGATTCAGGAGGAGGCAACGCCATACACGAAATAACGTCCGCATTTGTGGTATGGTTGGATCTAGGGAATGTAGTTTACTCATTGTCCCTGAGGTATTCAAATACTACAAGTTGACTAGTTATTTGAATTTCGGTTTTGACACCTGCTGTCCTAGGGAAATTCTCTACGTCCGCGCTGACAGGTTCTCCTTCCCCACTTGAAGCGACTGCGCCGAATTAGGAGAGGATGTACAAAAAATGACACCTTATTAAGGTCTATTACTATTCGTATCAAGCAGTAGCTACGCCGAATTAATCAAGTATATATCCGGTCAATTCTTGGGAGTTGCAACTGTCGCGAACTGTATGATGTAGATAAACCTTAGTTGAGTTGCTCGAAGTGCTCCCTATTCTAAGGTGAATCTAGACGAAATGAACGAAAGGTTATGTAAATGCGAGACTATTATAGCCCCAGAGCCTTCCTCTTCCCAATTTCTTGTGTCCGCGAACGCTTGGTCTCCCATCGGCATTGTAATTGTGAATAATTTACTAAAACACAGGGTTGTAAAGGGATCTCTTTTCGGTTTTTCACCTCAGCCAACTATAATTACAGGACAGATGAATGCAATAGTAGGCTGTTGACAGTCTAAAAATGAGGACGAATCGTACGGTTTGAACTGTTTCCATTAGTCGTTCGATGCTCAAATAGATGTAATCAGGTGGCCTCGTGATATAACTAACAGACCTACGCAGAGAAGCAACTTGTGTAAACAGCATAAGTAAAAACTACTAACAAAATAGAAACTAGTTAGTTACATAAAAAACGGACCCGATTGTGCGTGCTGCTCCGGAGAAAAACTTCTCATCAGAGCCACGACAAAGTCCGGCTAACGCAACCACAGCTATACAAGCACAGGGTGCTTACCGAACCCTTGAGTTTGCCATGGCCCTGAGGAGAAGTCATTCTTCCGGAATATTACGCATAACAGGGTTCGGTTACTTTTGTAATTAAGAAGTTGCTATTTTATTGGTATTTTTACCTCTGCTGTTTACACAATTTGTTTCACTGCGCGTGTCTGTTAGTCCCAGCACGAGATCATTTGAGTAAATAGGCTTGAGCATTGAACGAACAAAAAATCTGTTCAAACCGTATCATTCGTACTCATTTTTGCCTTCACTAGCCTACTATTGCATTTAGCTGACCTGCAACTGTATTTGGCCGATGTGAATTACCGAAAAGAGATCTCGTTACAACCCTGTTTTGTACATTTTCGGGGGTATTATTTGCGAATTTATTAAAACGCCTGCCTTCCAGTAAGAACAGCAATCCGGATAACTTATCTTTCATCGTACTCAAAGGATGTGCTAACGTGTCGGCAACGTCTTTTGCGTCCGTGTGCACAATGTGTACACAGTATCCCAAGATGGTTGACTACTGGACAAGTGTCAGCAGCACAGCAATACTGAACAAAGCATCTAATAGGTATCGACCTACCGCTTGCAATTTGGTTTCCTTGCAGGTTCTTGGGCAAATCATTCTAGAACTGATGCTGTACTAAACTAGTTCCATTGACCTCTTTCAATACGCTATACGCAGTTCAAAGTCTACTCAAATGCAGTGGCCTGCCTAGTAAGTTCTATACTGTCTGCACGTGACAACAGAAATAAATCAACTCGTATGTACTTCCTTGATAGTGGCGATATATTCGGCTGTAAAAACCGCGATTTACCTTCAAAATATCTACTCGTTAAAGGAATACATCACACCATTGTCCATTCGCTTAGTGATTACTTTGCTGGATGCACTCATACAAAGTGACTCCGTGACAGATGCTGCTCCCCAATAATAACCAAATGCAGGGTTCTGCAGAGGGCGTTTTTATCGCCCTTTCTTACAAGTACAGTTAGTCTCAGAATTCCTGACCCTTTATCTCTGTTACTCGGGGATCAATGGTCATGCCTTCGGGTGACAGGAAAGCGCACTTAATAAATAAATAAATAATTATGTTTACCGACAAACGGTACACTAAGCGGGCGCGTTTGTTTGTATGGTGAAGAGGTTTCAAGTTTTATGCGACATAAAATATAAGATTTAAAGGAAGTTAAATTATAGAATTTCCGAATATGATTTTTTCCTCGGGTCATAGACCCGAGAACCTAAGATGTAAAATGTACCAATATCTGTATCACCATTTGCTAATTTGTGGGGCTTAGGAATAGATAATAAAAGGGAGGGCATACTAGGCTGCAAAGACACGGAATTTGGTGCTGTAAGTAATGACATGTAGTGGGTAAGCTAGTTGCAAGCGAATATCTGCTCTAGTTTCTTATAACAGCTTCTGTTAATGTTTCTACATTTTGCTATGAGTCAAAGAGCTTCAACACATTTGATATATTGAAGAAAGTTTGCAGGGAATTTCGAAACGTGACATAGCTTGCACTCATGCATATCTGTATGGGTAGATTTCCTCAGTTATGTTTATCTCACTAAGAAGAAAATCGATCGAGTTTATGATCTGCAAGTTTTTTGCGCATCAACTAGCTGCCATCAAGTATTGGGTAAACTGCAGTCTTTCGTAGTTCAAGTGCGGTGCTGTTTGCGTAAATTCGTTGGTTTCTACTGTGGTAGCAAGGGAGGAGGTTGTTCTATAAGCGTCTCAGCTAAAGAGGGTCCAGTTGGAGTTTTCGACAACGATCATAATAACTCAGGTTTGAGTAACGCCCAATGATCAACTTGGTAAAGGTTGGTTGGAGATTTTCCAGAGCTGTTTCGTCTTCCTTTCGTAAATGGCTGTGAACGATGGTGCAGGATACCAGAGTCGGTCGTACTATTGTCTTGTATGACTCAAGTCGTGCTTCAGATAGGATGAAGTTCTGGTGATATATCCGCATAGCTGCCTTGCTTTTGCAACCTGATAAACCACATGTCCGGAGAAATTGAAGGAAATGAAGTACCTAATTCTTAAGTCCTGAACTGAATCAGATGTTGGGATCACGTTTCCGGAAATGTATGATAGAGCCTTCTGGGAGGAGTCATCTGTACTTAAGTACTTGTGATTTCACTGTAAAGAACTTAATTAATATACCTTCACTAGCTATATTTAGTGAGGATAGGTCTTCACAGCTGTTTTCCAGGTACATTTGCAGTTGATCTGGAAGAAATGTGTAGACCAGTTTGCTGTCATATGCAAACAAAAATGGGTGTCCATGCTTGATCGCGTTGCATATGTTGTTTAGGTAAATTATGGGAAGAGGTCGCTATTTAATTGTTCCGGTGTAGAATATTGCTGACTGATTCTAACTACATGGGTTCGACCATTTAGGCTTAAGTTGAACCAGTTTAGAAAAAGAATTCCAATTCCACATGACTGTAGAGCAGGCAGTAGTGACTTATGCGGAACGCGGTCGAACGGCTTTTTCAAGTCCAACAGAATTATGATGATTGTCATTCCTCTGTCCATCATAGTCATGACGTGATCGAGGAATTGTAGTTGGCAGGTAACGCAGGAGCGTTTTGAGAGTAAGTCGTGTGGTGAGGGTTTGCTCAGATTCCGTCATGTAAGATATTGAAGGATGTTCTTCTTGACTATTCTCTCTAGGGATTTGGAAGCAGCAGAGGTGTGATTTATTGGACAGTAAGTTTACAATTTATTTCACGGGCTACCCTTGTGCCTGGGCATTATCATGGATTGTTTCCATTGAGATAGAAAGCAGTCTGTAGTGAGAGAAGTGGGCAGATGTTTAATAACAGTAATGCGAGGTATTTTCCTCCGAGTTTTATAACAGCTGAGGAAATGCCATCAGGACCTGGACGAGTTGTTGGTTTTATGGAGGCGACGACAATTTGCACCTCTTTTAACTTCGCAGGGATATTGCAGTATAGCTCGGTCGTTCTTTTTGGAAGTAGTGGATGAAACGGCTGAGCTTTGGGGCCAAAACAGGAGGCGAACCTAGAGTTGATATCCTCGCAAGTGCAGGAAATGTCGCGCGTTATTTAACCATCGTCTACAGCCAGCGTTTTAATTTCCTGATGGGGTTTAGTGTTCCCTTTTTGAGTAGTTGAATCAACGTACATATTTTCTCCGGATTTCTAAGTACTAGACATTCTTCTTTGATTTTGACCTTTTGGGTTAGACGTTATGCATGCAGTAAATGCTCGTGTAGTTGTAGCAATGTTGCGAGGCTGTTGCTCCTGCGGCATAGCCATTTGGGTTTCTTTAGTTTGGTTGTTTCTTTGTACAAGAGCTTGAGTACACCACTATGTTCATGGATATTTCTCCAAACAGTAGACGCCAATAGATCCACGCCAAGGGAAATATTGTTAATAAACTCATTTGTAGCCACAGTAGGGTCATGAGTTAGGAATTACATATTTCAATTCATGGTACTGATAAGTTCCTTAAATGAGTTCGAGTATACACCATGGAGGTTGTGCATGGGTTTTAGAACTTTACTTGGTTGTTCAGGTGATTCAATAGTCCTATCACAAAGCACCGTGTTGTGAGCAGAGCCAAGTAGTGGACCGTCAATTCATATATAAGCGTAAGTGATCCCCAAAGTGAATATAAGGTTTTAATGGCACTTCTGGTTGGCTCTCTAAAATGCTGGGTCCAGTCATTGAGGTAAATACATGAGCTGCTTTTCTCAATCCCGCAGTGTTTCTGAGTGTAAGCAGGATCCAGTTAACATGTGGTAGGTTGAAATCTCCACACATAATTTTAAATTTTTACGTGGTCTGGAAGCAGCGTTGATCATATCGATTAGCTTGTTGGTTTCCTATTGAAAGGTTCGAGGTGGCCGATAGATACAACCCACTAGAAGAGCAGTAGGTGGGATCATTAGTCATAGCGTATCTTCCAAGTTATTTAGTATAGGTTAGTCTGCAGGAATTGCAGCCAGGTTATTTCGAAGATATTAGGCACAGCCACCACCGCGTTTGTGTGAGTGATCCTTGCGAAAAAGTTTATAGTCAAAGACGTTAAGCTGAGACTCACTACTTTCTGATATGCACCAAGTTTCAATGATAAAAACAATATCGGGGATCTCATAAACCTAAGTGTTGAAAGCAGATTTAGCTACAAGAGAACGAATGTTAATGACGGCAGATTTGAAAGACATTGTTAACTTTTAATAAAAGCGGTGGGTAATGTTTCTTCTTCGTCATTGTATCTAAGAACTGTGTGTTGTGAATTAGCTGTGGCACACTAAGCTCTACATCGTACTGGAATGGATGAAGTACATACTCCATTAGTTTGATTATTCACTGATTCATAATCGTACGGGAACGAGCTGGACAGGTGGGGGAGGGCGTGGTGGTATACAATAGTCCAAAAAAGGACTTATATCCATAATATACAGGGGTGAGGGATGCTGAAGTCTACAAAAACATTATCCTCCGTATTGTGTTGTTGCTAATTGCGTAATACAGGGGCCGGATGATACATATCACACAAATATTCAATTTCGTCGTAGGACTCGTAGTCCGGAACCCGGAGAGAGAAGAAGAAGAAGAGAAGAGAAGAGAAGAAGAGAAGAAGAAGAAGAAGAAGAAGAAGAGAGAAGACGCAAAACAAGCCAATCAGAGCAAGAATAAAAGGCCAGTCGGTATCGACCAATGTGAGAGGCTTATCCGATCGATCACGTGTGTGTGTGGTAGTCTGAGTATCATTAGCACGTGCTGCTCCAACCACCCCTCACGTGGCAGATGAAATCACA
>OX104071.1:25298040-25340831 GCA_944474145.2 Dicrocoelium dendriticum
ACACACAGACTGTGAGTCTTGAGGCAGTAAGGGACGAACAAGTTCAAGTTCAAGTGGGACTGGAACGATAAGGGCTATCCAGTGAGTGTTGCTTCTTCAGCGGGTCGTTGAATCAAGAGTTGGCAGACTTTAACGCACTAAGCGATAAAAATCGGACCCTACATCACAACATAAATTTGTCCATATGGATTCGTGAACTAGTAGATAAGAATTCCGTGGGATAGTGTGCAACCAAGACCAAGTCGGATGCATATTCCAAGGTTATCGCTTGAACAGAGGCAGTTGATGAACGGAACTAGGTAAGTTCACTGTATGGGAACAATATGGCTTCTTGATGAACACTTAATTGTTACCTGAACCGGGTACTTCCGGTAAACTAGTCCCTCTGCAGGTGAAGGGTAAAATATTGAACTAAGGCATCAAGTAGATCAATAAAAAGAAGCTTACCTTTTACATAGTCAGAAGCATTACTAGATTCACGAAAATATTTTCTCACGGATTTCCTTTGTTTTCTAATGATGCCAGTACTGAATGTACGTAGAGGGCTGTTGCGCCTTTCGCAGACTATGAGCTCGGCATTATTATTATTACACGTTAGCTGCATGTCATAAACACAATGGTCTCACGTCCACGAACTATGAAGGGGCAAGATGACTGAAGAAATGCGATTGGTGTTCAACAAAATCAATAAGTAGCCACTTAAACTTCATAGTTTACAGTATGAAATAAATGGTTAATGCATTCTTCTCTCTTTCTGGTCTGCCTTTTCATGCCATACTCGTCCATACATGCTATCTAGTTGACTGGAAGTTCGTGTGGATAGCAATACATTCACTCCAACTAACTAGTATTACTTTAACACGCATGAAATGTCCAACACGCCAGTGGGTATATTTTCAATGGGATAAACCATTCCTGCTATTCGTTAAGTGGTACATTTTAACCTCGCTCGTTTGGTACAATCTTGTGAAGCACTTTCGATGAATATAGAAAAAAGAGAGGCCTTCATTTAACAAGCAAGAACTTTGTTTCCGTTGCGTGCTAACGGTCGGTCTTCCTCATGTGTAATTCGGGAGGTTCAAGACGACTACTGCTTGCAAAACGGATTATTAAACTTCTACGTTTCATCGATTGAAAGCGAACAAAATCTGATTACACTGCGTTTACTATCGTCTCTAACACAATTACCGTATGTAGGTAGTCCATTTGATGTCACGTGTCAAATGATACTTTTAGTTACTACAACGCGTGATTCACTTATGAATAAATAAACGGGTACATTTCTCTACGGGCGAGATATGTTCGCTTTTGTGGAACGATCATTTGGACAGCGAGTTTCGTTATTATTTCATATATAAACTCCATTTGATGTTAAACAGTTATTCAACGTTTTGTTACTTATACACTATGTAACATTAGTTGCCAGTTCTTATTGTCATATGTTGTACGGGCCCGATTCCATGAGCACGCTCTTGGATTTTTGAAGGCCAAAACTTTTGAGTACATCTCGCATGGAGAGAAACCTCTACATCAGTTTTAAAAGTTGACAGACTCGAAGGTCCTTAGCTGCAACGGGAGTTTACTGCACAGATGGGCGTACTTCACCAAGAAGGCTAAGCGGATATTTATCTTGGTGCTCTGTAAGGATAGTAGACATTTCCCATTACGAGTGGGATAGGTTGAGCCATTACGTAATGCGACGGTCGTACTGGTTGAGCAAACTTGTAAGTCCATGGTCTATGGTGAGTCCACCAAAACGGTTTCCACTTTACCATGCAAGTTGCTTTTCGCAATAATTTCCATCCAACGGGACTTGTTAAGTATTTCACTTTTACCCGTAATACACGATTGTTTCACTGTAAACCGAAGTGAAAAAAATACATAGAGTAGGCAGAAGCCAGTGCTACAAACCTATCAACTCTTGACGCTCTAAACATTAACACATCATTTCTTCTTTGCTTCCGATCAAGTAATGACGCGGATGTGGATGGCCAGACGTGCCTGACACGCGCTTGACACTTCCACCTCGACACTTCGCACAGAGTACTTCATGAAGAATGAGGGGTGAACATGGGGTGAAGCGCTGATCCGTGCTACTATTGCTAATTTAAAAAAGAAATAGCGCGCAAGATAGTTATATCAGGCGGAGTTCACTCAGTAAGGGCTTCACCTTGACCAAATTTCCGATCAAAACGCATCGCAAATGAATCGCAAACCACACTTCTGTAGCACAATGCCGTGAACATGCTCCGTAGCATAATATCTGTTCGGTAGACACTAAGCATGTGATGTATTAAGTCACAATGCTACCGCGTGACTTGAGAAGTTTGGTAAAGATTTCAGCGGAGACATAAACATGGAGTTGCACACAGCGAGAAGTGGATGCGAACAGAACCGGCACTTTGTGGGTTGATTAATTTAAATTTCGTAGTACACGGTGATGACAGACATTCAACACTAACATGCCAGAAATTGTAGGGGTGGTCGGACCCCATGCTGTGTTCGAATGGTGGAGGTTGCGAACTTCCTGTGGAGGCGCACATCGATTCAAATCTGTCTATGCGAGAACCCACCCAGCCCGGATCACCGAAACAACATTCGGAGAATGATTATTTTTAATACAGTTAAATGGGCAAACCTAGGCTACTTTCAGGGTTTTTAATTCTAGACTGCATATAGACTTTGACGCCAATGACTCGCGTTGCAAACAGTCTAACCGTTCGGAGCGTAAACTGAAATGCTTGCTAGCTCCACTGAAGTGCGAAATATCACAGCTAAGACAAAGATAAAACAGGGATCAGTAGCCTTATGTAGCAATTATGTAACTAAAAGAAAAATGCATTAGCTAAGATGAGGAAAATAACAAATAGTAGTTGTTCGCCCTGATGATAGCATTGATTGTTTATCTGAAATGCAAAACTGCATCATTATCTTTGAAGAAGCCTGGCTAGTTGAACTATTCGTAGTAATGGCTGGGTGTTTCGGGTTAATCCAGTTCCACCATTGTCTGGCGGCAGTTTCGGAAATTAGTAGGTTATCACCTGGCAGGCGTTCCCCGTACATAAAGCCACGAATTTACGTTCAGCACAATGGGTTCATAGCAGATGTGACGCGTTAGTAAATAAATTATGTGCCAGTTACTTCACTTTGGTGAAGCATCATGTTCCAGCAAGTGCGTGCTGGCATCATCGGTAGGATTGGGCTCCCGTTTGGTCTCTTACCCAACAATGTCGTA
Organism: Dicrocoelium dendriticum; assembly: GCA_944474145.2. Lineage (NCBI taxonomy): Eukaryota > Metazoa > Platyhelminthes > Trematoda > Plagiorchiida > Dicrocoeliidae > Dicrocoelium > Dicrocoelium dendriticum. The sequence continues at coordinate 25,301,276 of OX104071.1, forward strand.
AGAACTGTGCATTTAGTCAACAACTCACAATGGGCGTCATTACCTGAATGGACACCGTTGCCTTGCGTGTAGGCTGTTTAATCAAAGTCTCGGGGTGGGTTTTCCAACTTCGGCTTGGGCGACTGGATAGGATCACGTCTACTGACAAAACCATGGGTCGTTCGTCTGCTATACCGCGCTTAACTGCTTTGCTTCCGCTAATCAGAAAGTCCTGGGGACTTAACCCGGCAGGCGTCCGCTGGAAGGCGCACCACTGACGAAACCCAGAGTGTCAAAACACCAGTGTCTGTTGCTTTTCAAGACTAGCCTAAGACTGCTGACTGAGGGTGGACAGAGATGAACTATCTCTAATCATATCAAATGCCCACTACTCATTAGTAAAATTAACTACTCTTGTCAATGCACTTCGCTGTGACCCATCGCAACATGTTAATGTGCACTGGGAGCTCATGCAGAGAACCCTGATGCCTTCCGAAGTCAGTTGGCAGTCTTACTCTGCATCCTATGAAATGATGTATATGTTTGGCCGCCGCAGAAATACCCCAGCGAAGTCTGACCATAATACAATGCGCCGATTTGACAGTACGTAGCTCCAACAAAGCCTACGCAGTGATTCCGAAGCCTGGTGGTTTCATCGTGCTTCAGAAATGGAGACCGCTGTCCTCTGACAACACACTCAAGCTATTCCACCTCATTCGTCCTACTTGCAAAAGGAAGCCTGGTGCCTGTGAGACTAGTTGCGAAGCGGACGGTTCGCCGATTGCTAGCCTACAAAGACGTTTAGATCGATGGGCCGAACATTTTTATGATCAGTTCAATTGGCCCTCACCGTGCAGTCGCATACTCTGGAAGCTCAGTGCTTGAGGAGGATTGTTCATGTGTAGTGGCAATAACGTAGCTGCAACGATGAAATTAGACGCCGTGTCTTAGGGAACTTCGAGTATCCACTGCAATAACCTGCCTTTGTTGCACTAGTTAAGGTGGTTCGGTCACGTCTTACGTATATCAACTGAACGTTTGCCCCCTCGTGCCCAGCTCGCTCGTGCAGGACTCGAGTGGAAGATCCTGCGTGGTGGTTAACCATCCATCTGGAGAAAACATGTGAAACCATTGACTACACATCTCGATGCCGTTGGATTCATACGCCTGCCTGGTTGGGGACAAAAGGACGAAGAATCCCAATGGCTATAAGTAATTCAGAATACGGGGCGCAATGGAAACCAGTGGAAAATATGTGTTTATACCTGCTCAGCTATAGATGCATAATACAAGCGAAAAGAAAAAACGAAGAAATGGTGTGTGTAAGATGACCAAGAATGCTTCATTTTTCTTTCATGTGACACTACAGATGACGTTTGTTTCGCCCCTTCAGCTAATATGCCCTGATGATGATGCTGTGGCGAGTTTACCTGCAAGGATCCATCGTTTTCCATGGCTTTGGTTGTCGGGATGTCTCATCACTATACCACGTTAGCTCCAGGCTACCAAGCGCTTGCTGCTTACAATATTCCACAAACGTTATTGCATTCGATTGAAGAATTGTGTGTAGTGATCAACAATAATCTTGGAGCCCAAGTAATCTACAACGCTTCCTTGCTTTGGATTGCAGTTTTGAATTTCGGGGTTCAAGGCCCAACAACTCTCGTTGCAAGGGTCCACGTTGGCTCATCCGTGTCGATTGAACCATCCCGGAAAGTAACTGGCTATTGATGTTCACGATGTCTATGCTACATGTTCTGTTCCACATCTTTATCATGAGAGTGAATGTAGCTATAGTTCCCGCTGTTTACCTGTCATACTGAACCTCATTGCGCTTAGAAAAAGGCAGCTAGCATCCAGGTTAGAGACAGAAGAGCAAAGGCGCCTGCTAGAATTTGAATTAGAACTGGTCAGTCTTCTGGAATGAATTTGGAGTAGGTTGGTTCACCCGTGATGGTACAGTATTGCCTTAGTATATTACATCGAGAAATAAATCAGCGCACGAAAACAATTAATTTGTAACGCAAAACGGCCGAAACGGATGCATGATGACAGATTGTTATTAAATAGCATATCGTCATGGTCGAGTATACAGCTACATCTGCCTACGGTTGAGTAATTCGGTGATAGCCAAGCTACTTCTGGGAAGTTCGTTACAACAGTTTGAACACTTTCTCGAAAGCCGAATGCTGGACAGGGAGCAGCAGGATTTAATTGATGCAGTCATCAGAGAATGTGTGAGATTACCATCTTCCGACGCATAAGCTAAAGCAAGGAACGTACCTCGGGAATCCGCATATACCTCGGACAAGAGACGATCGAACCGGTCCACTCTCAGCGGACGAAGACACGCAGAGACTGCAACTAACACACCGTAGCATTCACATGCTGTGCGACCACCATCCGCTCTGCAAGCGCAACTTCACATATAGCAGACGACATCCACAATACACACTAACGATAAGTCATCAATGTTTTACCGTACCTATTATTTGTGCATCATTCCACCTGGTAGCCGCATTGATGACATTTACTTTCCTATTCTTATATCTGTGCTGATACCCACAATTTTGACTACATTTAAGGCTGCCATTTAGATTCACCTCCAAAAATTAACTAACCACGGACAACCGTACTGCTTGCTTATAATTGTACGTACGACTTTCCACAAGTAGAGGAATTTGGCTGTTATTGTTACATTCAGTCCAAACATGCACGTTCGTAGTGTTATTGCTCATGAGGGGTACTGTTTCTCCAGTCCGTTTGTGGGTAGTCCATACACAAGTGTGAACAAATGCCCGCTCGCAACATTGCAGAACTGCCACTCGAACCCGGGACCTTTGGTATGCCAACTTATATCTCTAATTGTAGCGGGCGGTTCTCGTCACCATGTTGAATGACACACTGGAAGTCATTTAGGAGCACTTGCAAGCACCACACTACAGCTTGACAGACAAATCGCAGTTTCACTCGTGTGACACCATTATCTGCTGGCTCGATGTCTAACTGGGGCTCGCCCAAATTACAGTAGCTCTAACCTCTGTTCGTGTCTCGTTACCTTCCCAATTGACAAATGGATCATAGTACATTCCACTTTGTGTGAAACCGTGTAGTATTGCGGGTTGCAATATGATGTCAATGTATCCCATCTCAAGTGCCTCTATACGTCCCCTTGTACTGCTGCCGCATTCAGGTAAACGCACTGAGGTTTAGATAAGTCATCAATTTGGATTCACGGACAGAGGCAACACGATGGGACACCCCAATTGAAATGTTTGGGTACAGGTAGCACTCTCAGCACTGATGAATTGGTCGAGATATGCTAACGGTCAGAACGAATGACCAGGGGGAAATAAATAGCAACACAAGACTGAATGCGTGGTGGTTCCACATCTATGTGACTTCTTGCTTACCTCTGGGACAAAGAGATCATCGGACCGGTTTGGCTTACATTCCGACGCGGATAGCCTGCAGTTAATATAGAAGACGGCATTTACAGCACACACCAACGAAAAGTCATCACTGTTCCACTGTGCTTCTACATCTGTTTTATGTCACGTTGTGGTGGACATGCCCAAGTTGGACCATGTATCCAATAAATAGATCCGAAACATCCGTGAATAGTCCCGGCAAGTAACTGCCTAGCGATTAACATGATGACCTTGATGTTTCATATTCTACTTCACATGTTATTCGTCAGAAGGATTAGAGCTATACTTCCCGTTCTTCATCCGCAAACTTTAACTTGGCTGAGCTTATGAAAATCAGTTGACCTAAGCACACCAATTTTCTGCAAACTTTAAAAGTTGCCTACTCGCGCTACATCATCTTCTTTGTGTTATCCTTATTCCATTGCTAATGGAAGTCGCGCTTGGGTACGGTTTCATCATTCATTCATTATACACATCAGCTAGAGGTGGGAAAACACCTCCCCTATTGTGCCGAATACATGGTTGGCGGCATCCGGTTTCGGATTTGCCTGTCACTGTGGCAAGCCACAGGACGCCTGCGCCTACAGAGGGACCATGGATGGCTTGCGCTGCACCACCCACAGCTTCAACCACACACCCCATATCCAGTGTAAACCCGAAGGAATAAGACCGGGAGGCATGCGGATGGGAACCACGTTTCATCAACGGAGCCGGCCCACACTCCTTCACAGGCAAACACAAGCACACTGTATTTGGGGAATCAACTGCACACAAGGCGGTGGCTGGACCGTAGTACGCTCCATACTGAGTGCATGGAACCACTCTTCGAGCCTAGCACGGCCACAAGGACCGTGCACCCCGTCCCCTCCAGCAACGACCAACTGTCTCCTGGAGCCAGTATGGACGATGTAGTGGGTAATAGACAGGTAGGCACCTTGTCAACATGCACATCAAGCGCAGCCACACTGGGGATATCAAACAACAGCCAAACACTTGAGAGAGGGAGAAAGAAAAAGAGAAAGAGAGAAAAACTCGATTACTGCATAAGGAAACGGTGACATAAACCTTAATTAAATAGCATACGTTATAAGTTGTTTACAAACAAATCCTAGCTAAGTGCACGAGGTCAGGAAGTATAGTTCACGGAATGCCATGAACACAAAAATGTTATGGAAATCGAATACAATTGGCTGAAGCTATGTGTGCAAGTTAATGGAATAGTACATGGAGATATTCATATGAGAAAGGAAAGCATTAGGCACAAACTGTAAACCCACCACCTGAAATAGAGAGACTTAGCATGCAAGCACGCGGTTAGTAAATCGAAATCAGCGTGCCTACAAACGCTGCGCCGGCTCGTCGTAATCCTCTGCAGGACCCGTCGTCGCTTCTGTAGTGGCCCCAAATGGCACAGCGCATTGCCCACTAGATATTTATATGAGAAAGAAAGAAAGGCATTAGGAGAGAACCGAAAACCCACCACCTAAAATAAAGAGACTTAGCATGCAAGCATGCGGTTAGTAAATCGAATTCAGCGTGCCTACAAACGCTGCGCCGGCTCGTCGTAATTCTCTGCAGGACCCGTCGTCGCTTCTGTAGTGGCCCCAACTGACACAGCGCATGGCCCACTAGACACTTATATGAGAAAAAATGGCATTAGGAGAGAACCGAAAACCCACCACCTGAAATAAAGAGACTTAGCATGCAAGCACGCGGTTAGTAAATCGAATTCAGCGTGCCTACAAACGCTGCGCCGGTGCTGCCTACGTTCACTGCGGGATCCGTCGTCGCTTCGGCAGTGGTCCCGAGTGACCTCTCTCATGGCTCACTAGGCCTGCCTGACTAAGGCACTCGCGACCGCATGTTCTACAACACAATGCGCTCGATGTCAATGGATTACAATTCATCGGTGCTTGCCGCTTCCGCACTTGCCGCTTCTTCTCTGCATGCATGAGGATTTTCTCCCGCACCTCAGCAACTGCCTTCGTGATTAGATCGCGCCATGCACCACGATCAGCCGCCTTCGATTCCCATGATCTGCAATCAAGATTAGAACGTGTGAGGCTCACTTTAATCATGTCCTGGTAACGTAACTTGGGTTTCCCAGCATGCCGCTTCCCTATACTCAGCTGACCGTATAAAAGTTGTTTCGGTATCCGCGTCGAATGCATACGGCTCACATGACCGAGCCATCTCAGGTGTCGCAGTAAAAGTATGCCGTCCACTGCATACATCCCACTTCGGCGCAACACTTCCGTGTCTGCAACTCTGGCGCCCCAGCCGATCCGCAAAATTCGTCGCACACACTGCTGATGGAACCGCTCGAGATTTCGCACATCCCGACGGTACATCGTCCACGTTTCACTGCCGTATAGAAGAACGGACAGTACCATGGATTTGTACACCATCAGCTTCGTGCCAATGCTAAGCTGATGGTTGTTCCACACTCGGTACTCTAGCTTCCCGAATGCCGCTGCCGCCTTCGACACGCGATTACGCAACTCAACGTGTAGCTGCTGATCAGTCGACATCACACTCCCAAGATAGCTGAAGCGGGAGGTGGTTTCCAATACTTCAGCACCAATGCTGATTTGCGGCAATATTGAAGATTGCACCTCCGGTGAAGGCTGAAAGAGACAGACAGTTTTGCTTGTGTTGATGGTGAGCCCGAATTTGGCCGCTGTCGAAGCCAGAGCACTAGTCATGTGCTGCAACTCATCCGCGCTGTGTGAAAATAACGCACAGTCGTCAGCAAACAGCAACATACGGATAGTTGTCTCACAGACTAGAGTTCTCGCACCGAAACGACGGATGTTCAGCAACCCACCATCAATACGGTGCTCCACACGAACACCGTAAGCACAAGCCGCATCAAAAGCACAAGACAACATTGCATGAAGATAGATATTAAACAGGGCAGGAGCTAACACACAGCCTTGCTTCACACCAGAGACAACTGTAAAGTCATCAGAGGTCTCTCCACTCAGCTGCACCCTCGCTCGCATACCACTGTGCAGACATTCAATTAAACTTACAAACTTACGCGGGCAACCAAACTTACCCAACACCAGCCACAATGCCTCGCGGTTCACCGTATCAAATGCCTTGGTGAAATCAACAAAAAGCGAGTACAATGGCTGGTATCGTTCTCTACACTTCTCTTGCAACTGACGAGCCGCAAACACCATATCTATAGTGCTGCGACCCGAACGGAATCCACATTGCTCTTCCGCCACGTTTGGTTCCACATGGTTGGCGGCATCCGGTTTCGGATTTGCCTGTCACTGTGGCAAGCCACAGGACGCCTGCGCCTACAGAGGGACCATGGATGGCTTGCGCTGCACCACCCACAGCTCCAACCACACACCCCATATCCAGTGTAAACCCGAAGGAATAAGACCGGGAGGCATGCGGATGGGAGCCACGTTTCATCAACGGAGCCGGCCCACACTCCTTCACAGGCAAACACAAGCACGCTGTATTTGGGGAATCAAGCGCACACAAGGCGGTGGCTGGACCGTAGTACGCTCCATACTGAGTGCATGGAACCACTCTTCGAGCCTAACACGGCCACAAGGACCGTGCACCCCGTCCCCTCCAGCAACGACCAACTGTCTCCTGGAGCCAGTATGGACGATGTAGTGGGTAATAGACAGGTAGGCACCTTGTCAACATGCACATCAAGCGCAGCCACACTGGGGTTATCAAACAACAGCCAATCACTTGAGAGACAGAGAGAAAGAAAAAGAAAAAAACTCGATTAATGCATAAGGAAACGGTGACATAAACCTTAATTAAATAGCATACGTTATAAGTTGTTTACAAACAAATCCTAGCTAAGTGCACGAGGTCAGGAAGTATAGTTCACGGAATGCCACAAACACTAAAATGCTATGGAAATCGAATACAACTGGCTGAAGCGATATGTGCAAGTTAATGGAATAGAGTACAGGGAGATATTTATATGAGAAACAGAAGCATTAAGGCACAAACTGTAAACCCACCACCTGAAATAAAGTGACTTAGCATGGAAGCACGCGGTTAGTAAATCGAATTCAGCGTGCCTACAAACGCTGCGCCGGCTCGTCGTAATTCTCTGCAGGACCCGTCGTCGCTTCTGTAGTGGCCCCAAAGGACCTAGCTCATGGCCCACTAGACACTTATATGAGAAAAAATGGCATTAGGAGAGAACCGAAAACCCACCACCTGAAATAAAGAGACTTAGCATGCAAGCACGCGGTTAGTAAATCGAATTCAGCGTGCCTACAAACGCTGCGCCGGTGCTGCCTACGTTCACTGCGGGATCCGTCGTCGCTTCGGCAGTGGTCCCGAGTGACCTCTCTCATGGCTCACTAGGCCTGCCTGACTAAGGCACTCGCGACCGCATGTTCTACAACACAATGCGCTTGATGTCGATGGAGTACAATTCATCGGTGGTTGCCGCTTCCGCACTTGCCGCTTCTTCTCTGCATGCATGAGGATTTTCTCCCGCACCTCAGCAACTGCCTTCGTGATTAGATCGCGCCATGCACCACGATCAACCGCCTTCGATTCCCATGATCTGCAATCAAGATTAGAACGTGTGAGGCTCACTTTAATCATGTCCTGGTAACGTAACTTGGGTTTCCCAGCATGCCGCTTCCCTATACTCAGCTGACCGTATAAAAGTTGTTTCGGTATTCGCGTCGAATCCATACGGCTCACATGACCGAGCCATCTCAGGTGTCGCAGTAAAAGTATGCCGTCCACTGCATACATCCCACTTCGGCGCAACACTTCCGTGTCTGCAACTCTGGCGCCCCAGCCGATCCGCAAAATTCGTCGCACACACTGCTGATGGAACCGCTCGAGATTTCGCACATCCCGACGGTACATCGTCCACGTTTCACTGCCGTATAGAAGAACGGACAGTACCATGGATTTGTACACCATCAGCTTCGTGCCAATGCTAAGCTGATGGTTGTTCCACACTCGGTACTCTAGCTTCCCGAATGCCGCTGCCGCCTTCGACACGCGATTACGCAACTCAACGTGTAGCTGCTGATCAGTCGACATCACACTCCCAAGGTAGCAGAAGCGGGAGGTGGTTTCCAATACTTCAGCACCAATGCTGATTTGCGGCAATATTGAAGATTGCACCTCCGGTGAAGGCTGAAAGAGACAGACAGTTTTGCTTGTGTTGATGGTGAGCCCGAATTTGGCCGCTGTCGAAGCCAGAGCACTAGTCATGTGCTGCAACTCATCCGCGCTGTGTGAAAATAACGCACAGTCGTCAGCAAACAGCAACATACGGATAGTTGTCTCACAGACTAGAGTTCTCGCACCGAAACGACGGATGTTCAGCAACCCACCATCAATACGGTGCTCCACACGAACACCGTAAGCACAAGCCGCATCAAAAGCACAAGACAACATTGCATGAAGATAGATATTAAACAGGGCAGGAGCTAACACACAGCCTTGCTTCACACCAGAGACAACTGTAAAGTCATCAGAGGTCTCTCCACTCAGCTGCACCCTCGCTCGCATACCACTGTGCAGACATTCAATTAAACTTACAAACTTACGCGGGCAACCAAACTTACCCAACACCAGCCACAGTGCCTCGCGGTTCACCGTATCAAATGCCTTGGTGAAATCAACAAAAAGCGAGTACAAAGGCTGGTGTCGTTCTCTGCACTTCTCTTGCAACTGACGAGCCGCAAACACCATATCTATAGTGCTGCGACCCGAACGGAATCCACATTGCTCTTCCGCCACGTTTGGTTCCACAATCTGACTCACGAGGCGATTGAGCAGGATTCGGGCAATCACCTTGCCCACACAACTCAGCAAGTTGATGCCACGATAATTCGTGCAACATTGCTTGCTACCTTTGCCTTTGTACAGTGGTAGCACAAGGGCATCCTTCAGCTCAGAAGGCACTTCCTCCTCAATCCACACGCGTTGCACCAAGTGGTGCAGCGCAGTCAACAACGCGGGTCCACCGTGTTTCAATACTTCAGGTGGGATCCCGTCACCTCCGGCACATTTGCCGTTTCGCAGCTGAGCAAGTGCTCTCTGTGTCTCATCAAGTCTCGGCGTATCTGCCAGATCCGCCTTCACATCGTGCTGCTTCAGGCCATTCAATGTAGGCCAGTCGATCTCTGAACGGTTGTTCAAGAGACAGTCAAAGTGTTTCCGCCAGACCTGCATTATGTCTGCAGTCTGGGTGCAGGTAGCGCCTGAACTACCATCGATCAGTGTCCTCAGCGGCTCCAATCTCGGTCCATACACCGCCTTCAAGGAGTCAAAGAATTCCTTGTGTTGACGGCGTTCGGCGTAGCATTCCATCTGCTTCGCCTTCTCCGTCCACCATGCATTTTTAATGCGACGGAGCTCTCGGGTCAGTCGCCGTCGAAGTTTGCGAAACTGACTACTCTTCCCCAAGTCACTGGGGTCTACCACATGCGCAGCAAATGCTGCATTCTGCTCTGACACCAATGCGTCAATCGTCACATTGTTGTCATCAAACCAATCAGGCCGCTTACAGTTTGCGCGCCCGATCGTCTCCTCCGCAGCAGCTGTCACCTGGTCGCGAATGTGGTGCCACAGGTCGCCCACTGTGGCTATACAGTCCACATCACCACACAGGCGTGCAGCCATCGCCTTCTCCAGCTCAGCACGTTTCGCCACAGTGCCGAGGGAGAGAATGTTAAATTTACGCCGATTCACGGCGGGAGTGCAATACATCGATTTACGAAAATATATGTACAGTTTGGTCCGAACCAATTTGTGATCAGTGCCACACTCAGCTCCACGCAGTACACGTGTCATGCGCACTTCACGCATATCACGCTGACGTACGATGACATAGTCGAGCAGGTGAGCGTGACCACTCCGTGGGTGCGTCCAAGTTGCTATATCGCTCGCACTCAGTGCAAACCGAGTGTTCGTGATCGTCAAACCGTGAGTGGCACACAGTGAGAGCAGCCTGTCACCGTTCGCATTCGCTGAACCAATGCCATGCGCACCGATAACATCTGTCCACGCTGATGCATCACGCCCAACGCGCGCATTGAAATCACCCAGCAGAAATAGTCGGTCGCTCCTCGGCACAGACCGTATCACGGAGGATAGCTCAGTGTAGAACTGATCACGCGTGTCATCAGGATAACACATGGTCGGACCGTACGTGCTTATAAAAGTAGCAAACTTACCTCTTCCGAGTCGCAGGCGAACAGTCATCAGCCGCGCGCTGATGCCCGTTGGTTCACCCACCAGCTGGCCATTCAGGCGGTCGGATATTGCAAATCCGACCCCATGTTCACGTGGTGCTGAGGCGGCTTTCCCCACCCAGTAGAATGTGTAGCCAGCACCTGCTTCATGTAACTTACCTTGCTCAGCGAGCCGAGTTTCACTGAGCGCCGCAATATCGATGTGGTAGCGCGCCAGCTCCATTGCGACCAGTGCAGTGCGTCGCTCCGGGCGCTCGCTCGAGTTCCGGTCCAGTAGTGTGCGCACGTTCCAGCACCCGATGCTGAGTGCTTTGCGCGCAGGCATACGATTGCATTGGTGGGCAATCGCACGCGAGGTGGTCGTTGTCCTTCGGAGGTTTGCTTGAGGGACTCCACCCGGAGCCTTTGGCTCAATAGCCTGACCCACAAGGCAGTGGGTGGTTTGGAGGTTTGCTTGAGGGACTCCACCCGGAGCCTTTGGCTCAATAGCCTGACCCACAAGGCAGTGGGTGGTTTGGAGGTTTGCTTGAGGGACTCCGCCCGGAGCCTTTGGCTCAATAGCCTGACCCACAAGGCAGTGGAGAGCAGATCCAGCTCGGGAATGTGATTGCAGAGACAGATGGGGATCTGCTTGACGGCCGTCACACGCAGCCTTTGAGGTTCCGGAACAATTATCATATGTTTTGCGACCGTAATTGGATACGCACCTGCGACCACGGCCAGACGCAGGTGGGTTTTTGGCGGGTTTGCACCAATTTGACCAGGGGCTGCCTGACTTGAGGCGGGCAGTAGCAAACCATTGAACACCCGGAGGTGTCCTCCCACCGTCAGAGACAATGCGTGGCACTCGTGCTCTACGCCAATCGAGCATTGAGAATATCACCCGTAACCTGTTGTCTCCCATGGCTAGGTTTTACAGGAAGAGGGCCATCGACCACTTCCTAACCTCCGGAGAGGATGGACTATGATACTGCCAGGGCGCCCAATCCTGACAGGAGAACGACTCGGGTCCTCAGCCAAAGCCTTCGATTAAATGAACACCCGAAAGGCAGCGGGTCTAGCACATGGTCAGTTAGCTGACTCATGCGGATTGGTGTCCTGGATCTTAGCAGGGAGAAGGGCGAAACCTAACTCCCACCCAGCGGTCGCCACGTGGAGGCGCCCAGGACATGAGACTATGGCGCAACAGTAGCAGCAGTGGGTAGACCATCTGTCAGGATCTAGCCACCACCAGCCTCAGCGCACCATAGGCTCTCCCGCCGCAATACATGAAAGAAATACATACATACATACATATAATACAAAACACAAAAGGAAAAATAGATACAACAGTTACATGCCAGCTGAGCTACCAGCAACGGATAGGCATCATTCCGGTAAACTTCCAGCCAGCTACTAGGCAAAAAGAAGAAAAAAATTTATTATGTTTTACCCTACGAAATGAGATCGGAGATGGAGAGGGAGACTAAAAGGGATGGGGAGGGACAAAGAAACTCACAGCAGGAACGCCACTGAGGTCGGCTCCTTGCCATGTCAGCAAGTGTATCTAGCCAAACGTGTTCACCGTCTTTTGGACCCCAACCAGGGAGCCGTGAAGCTCCAACCGACGCCAGCACAGAAGTGAGGGTCTTCATTCCTCTGGACCAAGTCATCGCTTGGACACCTCTCCTCTTCTTCCACCCACATCCCCGGTGAGCAAACAACGCACGTCGCGGAGTCGGTGGGCTGGCATGCGTAACACGTGGCCGAGCCATCGGAGCCCGGCTCAGTCTTTTCTAGTTTTATTCCTTTAGCACCACAGCATGATCTTATTGTATGCGCATCGCCGCGTCTTCGCGTATTTTGCTCTAAACTAGTTAGGAGCCTTTACGTATGCCTGGGATTCATCTGTTCGTTGTCCTTTCTTTATGAAGCCTTTCTTTGCTCTCTTCGGTCGTGCAGGCATATCCATGTATTCAGCGCAAGCCGCTGTTTTGCCTCACCCTTCTTATTGTTCATTTATCCCTTACTTGATATATTGTCTTAGACCTTATTACCTGCAATCCTTCAACTCTCGGGATAGCATTCTCTGGCATTATCCAGTTTGGTACTCTTACCTTAGCACCCTAACTGCTAAGGTTCGTCCTCACTGCTCGGATACTCTAAGCAACCATACTCTACGCTTGCATTTCGGCTATTCCCTGCCCTTCCGTCAATTACTGTCCATCTATCCGCTGACTTACCATCTCTTCGATGTAGGCTGGCCACCAGCCGTCCATCCACGATTCAAACGCCGCTGGTCCCTGAACTCTGCTTTCTGTCTTTCCACGCAGTAGTCGCATCATAGTAAACTGATACTGCATTTCTGCTTAATGGCGCAACGCTCTATATTCCTTGTAGGTAGTAGCAAACAACTTATAGGGCCGCCGCTTTCGAAAAGCGTTCAAAATACACTTTCAGCACAATCATTGCTGCACACTGTACATTATTTGTTTTAACTCTAAACGTTATAACGTATGAGTTTAATAATGTTCGTATCCATGCCTGTTCGTTGCGGCCTTGGTTGTCTCTCACCTTCCCTTTTCTCCGATGTCCGGAACTTCTTGGGGATCTGAGATAGGACCGAGAACCTGCTTTTGTCCGGGACAGGACAACCAATAAGGACCTAGGAAGCACATGACTATAAAACAAACGGATACAACTGCACTCACTACCATGACCGTTGTCCAGTGATGATAGCTGGACTCGAGAACTTCACACAACTGAAAAGAATACATACTCCTGAAAATCCAGACACAATAAACTGACGTTTCGCCCACCCGGATATCCGCAAAGACGATGCTTCGTAAAGCCCCCATCCTCGATTGGCCCCAGCCATTATGGCGGCCTTGTCCAAGCTACCTGATCAAATAACAGAGGATATTGAAGATCATTTGACTGCGGATATCTGAGTGTGAAAGCAGTCGACAACCTGGTCTGCCAGTTGTATATTAGTGCACCGAAAAGTTCCTCACAGTGTTCCAGGAGGTGGTGGGTTTTCGCCTGGCAAGCGTTCTCCATATAAAAAGCCACAAATATCCGTGTAACAACACTGCGACGTGGCGGATGTGACTCGCCACCGAATAAAGTTACTGCCCAGAACTACCTACTGGCAAGTCGACCAGCATCATTAGTCTATATTGCCCTGACACATTCAATAATAAGTTGCACCATGCCTATATGTATTGTTTTCATTACACATGTAGTGCCCTGACTGTTTACACTGCGCACGCTAGAATTCAACGCTTTGTCAGATTCAGATGGACTGGAACGATAGGTAAATCCCTTGAGTGTTCCTTCTTGAGCAAATCGTTGAGCCAGGAACTGATAAGGTGCTAGTTCTTGATAGATCTAAAACAAAGCACCCGAAACACACCCGGATCAACCAATTACTGCCCACGTTCCCTGCACTAGCAGTCCGCGCTGTGTAGGTTACGTGAACTAAGAAAGAAGTAGAGAGTAAATGAAAGATAAAGGGAATGAAAGTTATTAAAATGAAGGACAACACCAAAGAGTGAAGAAAATGCCCGAATAAAAACTAAAAGTTTGAAGATGGACATAGTCAGGTAAAGGTTTCGTGTTGCCACCCAAGAGCGTCTAACTGACGCCCGAAACACTTAACCGTAGGTACACTGACTACACTTTCTGGAAGCGAGTTCCAGCGCTGGATAACTCTACGCGATAACCGAGTTTCCGCCCTGATCCGGTCAGAACGCGGCTTGTGTGGCTTCATGGGATGACCGCGAAGACAAGGCAATCTAGTCGGGCTAAATAGCCAGCTCAAGTCCTGTCCAAGTTTCCCTGTTAAAATGGGTTAGATAAGCATTAGGCCTCCTCGAAGCCGTCGGTAGTGCATTGAATACATACCCAAGCTAAGTGGACGCTCGGGGGTACGAGTGCCCACGTAATTCCTCGACCAATTTGGTACCTACTCTCAACACCCTCTGGAGCTCCATTTTGTCCCGAACAAGGCAGGGTGGGCAAGCCTGGACGCAGTATTCCAGATGGGGCCGGACGAAAGCTGAGAACAGCTTCATAAATATGTAGGCAGTTAGGACCTTGAAAGAACGGCGTAATAACCACAACATTCTGAAACCCATACCAGCGGCCTTCTTCCAGTTGTCACCAGAATGCAAAGACGAGGAATGAATGACACCTAGGTCTACTTGGTTGGAGACAAGGGGGAGTTCGACCCCACGGAGTACATAGTTCGAAGGCGGAAAAGTTGCTCCTATACGGAGGACGGAACACTTAGCCTGATTTATAGGCAGTAGCCACAAAGTAGCCCAGTCCCAGAGTCTGTCCAATGCATGCTGTATGGCCTCAGAACCTCCAGGAACATTTACAACATTCCATAGCTTAAGGGCATTAGCAAACAATAAGGATGATACCCCAAGCTCTCCAGGGAGATCGTTTACGTAGATGTAGAACAGCATCGGTCCAAGGACCGAGCCCTGTGAGACACCGCTAGGGACCGCTTGTTTAAAGGATAAGCTGCGACACACAAGTACACACTGCTCTCTTCCCTGCAAGAACGCAGATACCCAGTGAAGGGCGCGGCCAGATACGCCGTAGGATCTCAGCTTTTGTGATAGCCTCAAGTGGGGGACCTTATCAAATGCCTTCGAGAAGTCTACGAAAAGCATATCCACTACGTGGCCATTGTTCAGTGCCTCGACCCAAGCTTCACGAGCAACCAACAAAGTCGTCAAACACGAACACCCCTTCCGGAATCCATGTTGTGCACTACTGAGTAGATTAAATCTATTCAGGTCACATTCCAACGAATCTCTCATCAGCTTTTCAAGCAGTTTGACCACGACGCTAGTCAGGCTAACTGGCCTATAATTGGCTGACAGACTCCTGTCGCCATTTTTGAAGATTGGACAGATGACAGCCTCCTTCCATTCGGAAGGTTATGTTCAGCTGTAAAGTGACTTCTGAAACACCATCATCAGCGGCCCACTAAGTTCCACCGCCAACTCATGCAGAAGCTTGGAGTGAATTGAAGCAGATCCAGCTGCTTTGGAAGGGTTCAGTTCTTGCAGCAGTTTATGGACTTACTTTTCCACCACAGTAAACTCAGTTAAATACGAACCCTCAGGTACTCTGGGGACCAGTTCATTCGTTGAAGACTCTATCCCTCATGATTACTTACACCATTTCCGCAGCCTGTACAACCTTCGGCTTACTGCCGAGTACACTCATAGCAACGTGTTTGTTGCGAAGCAAAATTGCATGTAAATATTGATCAGGCCTTGCTTGGTGTGTCTCGGCAAAATCGAGAATAAACTACTTATTTATTTATATATGACAAACCGGTCGTTGGAGGGACAGGAAGTTAGGGCTGCACTCACAACCAGCTCGACGGAAGCGTTACCAAGTCAAATAACTAAGAGACAAGCAGCGGTTATGAACCGGTTTAAGGTGATCAGGTATTCAATCGACGAAAGGACCACTCGGAAATACCAAGTGTCTACGTATGTATTGAAATGGACTCACCAAGTCGTAACGGACGAAACAAAGTCAAGGTGAACTTCAGGCATATGACGACAGGTTCTTTGCGAAACAGTAGTGGCACAGCAACCAAGGAACCGAGGGTCCGCAGCCAAGTTCCACAGAAATGATCAACGCACAAGAAGTCAAATTAAATGCGCTTTTGCAAATGATTACTGGCGCGTAAGCGGAGAGGAGCTGGTTAACGTCCAGGTATCAACAGATGAGTAACCAACCAAGGCTTTAGGAACCTCGAAGTTCGGGACAGAGGATGCGGGGACAAAATACGCTTTAACTCAACCCTCCTCCAGGTTCGTTTTACAATAAGCGAGAATAGATCCCAGCACATGGACGTGGTAACCGGTCTTACGTCTATACAAAAAGAAAGAATGGAAATGAGGTCACTTGTGTTCAGGTGTTTGCAAACGCTTCTTTCCTGCGGTCAGAGGCTAAATTGAATATGCCCAAGTAAACCGGGAACAAGGCCAACCACATTTCACTCAGACCTCATTTAATGCCCTCCATTGGCTAGGGGAAAACACCAAAAGCTCACCTCTAACGATGCTTTTTCCACGTGGCTCAGCGACGGGACTATGGAAGCTTTTGATGGTAGGTAAAAGACGCTCATCATGATGACAGCGGTCGTAAAACTGCTAGAACTGAGTTAAAGTTTCAACCTGCCCTTATGGAAGATATTTACAACTCAATGTTTTAGGACAAGAATAGTCAACACTTGCCCCTTGTAGAATTACGTAGCAGCCGCTGGTTAAAATTTCTTCATATGCTTCTCCATGTCAGCAACTTTATGGGAAAGGAACGCAAGAAATGCTAAAACGTGGCCATATCGTCCACCATGATTGCCGCTTCTACGTGGCGGCACAGCGATTTATTGCCCATAGTTATCAACTCGAGCGAATACAGAGTAGTTACATTTGTCGTCCATTAATATCGTCACGTAGACGTATTGACCATTCATATATTCCTTTTAGAGATTTCTACCTTCACTGTCAACCTAACCAATCTCTAGGCTAGCGTACCATACCACCCACACCACATTATGCCCAAAAAGGATTGGTTAGAGAACAGGTCCAGCAGACAAGTGAGGATGCGTAAAGGAACTGTTTGAAGGTAATGTATCATGTGGGTATGCGGGTGTTCTCCGGTCAGCTTCCAATCAGGAGCAACTCTACTTCCTTCATGCAGGTTTGAGAAGACAAGTTCTGCCTCCACTTTTACAGTACCGTCCACTAATAAACAATCTTTTAGCCTGGAAACTCACCGATGAACACGGAAGACGCATTTTACGTTTGCTGAACCCTGACGCACCTAACCGAAGGCAAAAGTATCTCCGAAAGATTGACTTCCAAAAGGAGGTACGCTTATCCATCCTCGGCACAGAAATGACTAAGGAGCTTGAAAAGGCGATATCCATGAAAACGCACCACACCAAACTCTACACAAAGCAGAAACTAGAAAAGAAACTAGAGAATTTTAAAACCTAAAGCAGTGCATCAATATGGTGAGTGGATTAAGAATTTATCCAGAAGAACCCTGTCGGATGTAGCAAAAGTAGTAATTGTTCGTGGCGTGCAATTCAACTACACAGACTCCAATCCCATTAATTTCCTCGCAGAGCTTAAGACAACACAGAGCTCATGCAACATCACAGCAGACGCCCAACACACGATCAGATACAGTATTATTCTAGCACTGAGGTACAAGAGTGAAACAAACATGTTCAACACAACTGAACAGAAAGCGTTGCGAAACCTTAGGAAAGCTAAAGATATCGTTAGCTTACGGGCTGATAAAGGACGTCTCACTGTTGCAATGGACAAAGCTGATTATACGAAGAAGCGCAAAAACTCCTTCAAGATATGTACTCCTACCAAATAGTAAAAGGAGATCCCACAAAACGATTGGAAAGCAAAATCAAACGCCTTTAGAGATGTGCCTTGTTTTACAGAGAATATACCATTTATTTATTTATTTGTTTAAATGGGACAAATTACAAAATTAGAACACAGCAAGATAAAACCGGAGGATTCGGTGCCGCTGCAATCCTACGGCCTGCAAAAAGTTCACAGAACTGGAGTCCCAATCCGCCCTATCGAGTCGTTACCTGGAGCTCCGAAGTACAATCTTTCCAAATAACTCTGGAAGAGATTGCCGCACCTGAGCTTCTGCTCGGAACATTTCATAAAATCTGCAGAACAATTCCTTGCTAACCTCGGGGAAACAGTACTAGAAAAGAACGAAATCATGATTTCTTTGACGTAACAGCTTTTGTTCACTTCAAACAACACCAAGCTGGCGGAGCAAACGATAGCAACACCACTAGACCAAGGCAAACCCTCAGATACGAACAATAAAATAGATGCCATCCAAATGATTGAGTTGTTGGTTTTATGCCTCACGACCCCCTTCAGTTTCAACGCCCAAACCTACGAACAAATAACAGGCACGCCAATGGGTTCACCGATACCTGGACTAGTAGCCGAAGTGGTGATGCAAGCATTGGAGGAAACCGTACACTCGGTCGCAAAACCTAAACTCTGGCTACGCTACGTGGACGATACATTTGTCATCCTAAAGCGCTCGAAACTGGAAGAAACACATCGATTAATAAACAACTCGTTTACTAGTATCCGTTTCATTAAAGAAGAGGAGAACGATGGTCGGCTACCATGATTGGATGTGTTAGTAACAAGACGTGCTGCTGGACTACTGGAGACAATAGTTTATCGGAAAACGACGCATACAGACGAAATCCTGAATTATCGCAGCAACCATCCAACAGTCTACAAGCGCAGCTGCTTAACAACTCTATGTAAAATAGCGCGGACACATTGCAGCACACTGCAGCTGAGGAAAGCGGAGGAAGCTCATCTATTCAAAAGGTTTACACGGAATGGGTATGCTAGGAATTCCATTCTACGTTGTTTAACATCAATAAAGCGACCGACGCATGAACAAATATTAGAAACGGATAAAAAGACAATCATCCTACCATACATAAATAGTTTCCCTGAGATGGCAGCGAGACTGCTACTACCTTCCGAATCACAGTTGCTTACAAGCCGACGGAAACCATCCGAGAGAATCTATTCAATGGTAAGGACCGGCTGGGCAAAGAAGAAACAAGTGGTATGAATTACAACACGCACTGCAAAAATCGCAACCAATACTGTGTAGGCCAGACAGGAAGAAAGCTCGGCACTAGGCTACATAAGCATAGACTAGCCATCCGCCGACTTGACCAGAACTCCCTGATGTCGGTACAAATGGACGCCGAGAAACATCAGTTTGAGTTGGAGAATGTCAGGAACATAGGCAGGGCAAAACTCGAAAAGCACGCGAGCTCATCGGGGCTTGGTACCCGGGAAAGAACTCAATCAAGCCACACTTAGGTCTTGATACTACCTATGAAGCACTGAGGGTTAAAACAATACTCCGCTCCAGCTCAAAAGGACAACGGAACATCGCTGAGGCGGACTCCAGCTAATAGTACGCAAGAGTTGACTACACGGTCAGCTCACTTGGACCAATAGCCTCCTGACGTTCGAATCGAGTGATCAACAAGCACTTGGATTTGCAAGTGGCTCGCATAAAGCGCATTGGTGATGTCGTTTAACCTGACGGTGAAACGTCTGCAACCAAATCAACTAGCTCGAAGAACACCCGCATACCTTCATCCGCATCCCGAGCTACAAATATTCTCACGGATTTCTGGTGATGTATCATCGCTATATACTAAACATAAACCTAATCCATGTAAGGAATCAAGGAAAAGCTACTTAACTATTATTTTACATGTATACTTACGCTTACCACGAATTGTATGTTATTCGATTAGCCCCATCGGGCACAAGATTGACCGCCACCGGTTTAGAGGGTTGCCTTTACCTGGAGCACGGAGGGAAGTTCGAAAGACGGAGCAAATTGCCGGGAAACTTTTATTTGTACAATAAAAGCTTCCCTATTATCTAGCTATAAAGAACGACACCGTGGACGCGCTAGCTAGGGGAAGGGAGCAAGCACAGCACACAGGGCAGTTGCGAGTTGCAACCGAAACGAGCGCAAAGCAAAAATGGCGAAGAGCAAAGCAAGCATTCGAACTAAGCCATCAGTTTAACAAACCACACCGGTTGCCTAGGTGTATAATGAAAGAATTTTAGTTAGAATTTTACACAGGCCAACCGGGGAATCACCAGACTGCTACATATCCTCGCCCAGAAGGGACTGTGTAAGCAGTCCTTCGATCTACGTGAGGACTGTCCGTCGCGGGCCAGCCTTCTGTGAGACCAGGTTGTGAAACCTGATACAGCTGCTGGGGGAGAACCATGCAATCGGACCCTAGCGGGCTCCCACCCACGTCCTCACTATGGTGTCGAAACGGTAAACGTAACTGTTTGGGGGGGGGCAGCTAGTAAAGTTCACGTGTGCGGTTGAGCAGAAAGTTCGTTCCACTTCCAGTTGACGTGCGGAGATCCAGCGAAAGTGAAACCGAGGTGCAACCAACCGGCGGGGTGTATATGGAAAGCAAAATGAAAAAGCAGCATAAATGCATAGCAATACCCAAAAGAGTGCAAAGCGAAAAACGTGCAAAGCTGTTTTTGGGTTTTCAAAAGGGATTGCTCTTCTTTTAGTATTTTTAAAACGTTTTGGTCTTTTTGGTGGATTTTCAAAAACGTTTAGTAAGAGCAGAAAATTTCTAAGGCACGTTCTACGTAAAATAGTGAGTGCTAACAAAGTCCGAAAAACGAACTGGAGGCTTGAGCTTCCTACCGCGTCGATTGATAGTAGGGCGAGTAGGAGTGCTGTCGGTTGCGGTTGTTGGTTCTGCTGGAGCGGGCTGACTTCTCTGAGGTTGCGGTGCGAGCTGTGATGGCACAGGCTGTGAAGGTGCTTGTTGCACCGAAGAGTCAGACTTGTCGAGGAATGCTGGCCTGAGTCTATCGACGTTGATGGTCTCAGTCTTACCTTTGTAGTCAATAGTAAACGTCTGGTCGCTTCTGCGTACGACACGGTACGGACCAGAATAAGGGGGTTGAAGTGGTCGACGTACGCTGTCAGGGAGAACGAACACGTGCGTGCAAGTAGTCAAGCTTTAGTCCACGTTTGTACGCAAGCTCTGTGCTCTGGGTTGCACAGGCTGAAGCTGTCGCATGTGATGAGATAAGCGAGCTGCGTAGTCGCCATTGTCGAAGTTTGTTGGCGCTTTTGGTGAGACGAGTTCACCAGGTAACCGTTGTGTGCATCCAAAGACTAGCGACGATGGAGTGGCGCGCAAATCCCCTTTAATCGTTTTTCTTATGCCCAAGAGAGCGAGCGGAAGTGCTTCGTGCCAGGATGTGCTAGATTGGGCACAGAGCGAGGCTTTGAGTTGCCGGTGAAACATTTCTACCATCCCATTAGCTGCGGGATGGTATGCGGTGGTTCGGTCATGTTGGCAACCAAGAACGTTGAGCAATTTGCTGAAGGATCCCTCAAAGTGCGAACCTCTGTCAGTGATGACTACGCTTGGGCAACCGAATTGAGCTACCCAGCGTTCTAAGAAAGCTTGCGCAACTGTCTCAGATGAGCAGTTGACTATCGGAATCGCCTCTGACCAACGGGTGAATCGGTCGACACAATTGAGAAGGTACACCTAGCCTTTGCATGGAGGCAAAGGTCCGACCAGGTCGACATGGACGTGTGCAAAACGAGAGTCAGGAGCAGGAAAGACGCCAAGTGGGCGTTTGGTGTCAGTATACCTTGGCGCGCTGACACTCTAAGCATGCGCGTGCCCAAAGGCGGACATCGCGATTGACGTTAGGCCATACAAAGCGTTCCGTTACGAGCTTCTGTGAAGCACAAATGCCGGGATGAGACAGGTTGTGTAAAGCGTTGAAAACTAGTCGACGCCTTGAAGTAGGAACAACGGGTCGGGGAGAAGATTGTGAGACGTCACAAAGAATCCTACTCTCAGATGAAGTTAGTGGAACTTCACGTAGTTTTAACGAGGTGTTGCGTCGTACCTTGTCGATGTCGGGATCAGCTTGTTGGGCAGCAGCCATGGCGGCTAGGTCAATGTTTGTGCCAGGCGATAAGCTGATCTGCTGAATGCGTGAAAGCGCATCCGCGACGGGATTGAGAGCACCTGAGACATGTCGGACGTCTGTCGTAAACTGAGAAACGTAGTCTAGGTGTCTAGTTTCCCGCGAAGAATACTTGTCCGTTGCGCCATTGATTGCGTAGATCAATGGCTTGTGGTCAGTGAAGACGGTGAAATGTCGACCTTCGAGATAGTGACGAAAATGTCTGATACCTAGGTAGATAGCTGACAGTTCCCTACCGAAGGTGCTGTATCGCGATTCGGCAGGTTGTAAACGTTTCGAGAAGAAACCTAGAGGTATCCATCGATGGTCGATGATTTGCTGAAGAACTGCACCGACGGCAGTGTCGGATGCGTCAGTCGTCAGGGAGAGTGGTGCAGATGTGTCTGGATGAGCGAGAAGCGCTTTGTTGGAGATAGCGTCTTTGAGCTTCTCGAAAGACAATTTAGCGTCGTCTGCAAAGTGAAAAGACCGTTGTTTACCGCGGAGCATGTCAGTCGTTGGTTGGACAATGCTCGCGCAGTTAGGGATAAAGCGTCGATAATAGCTGACCAGGCCGAGGAACAGGCGTAACTGTTTGAAAGAACTGGGAGCATGATAGTCCTTCAGTGCCTGGATTTTGTCTGGCAGAGCTTCAATACCAGAGGCGGATATGCGGTGGCCAAGAAAGTCGATGGAGCTTTTGCCATGAACAATGAACAATGAATTTATACGGGTTAAGAAGCGTTGCTTTACAAGTCCCGTTGGATAGTTGCAGGGGATATCAACATAACAATAATGATGATAAGGATAGTAAATAGTTAATAATTTAAATATGAAAATAAGGACTTATCGTTTGCTTCGCTGTAGTCCTGCGATCCTCTTAGATTCACAGCATCCACAGTTAACAACAAATAATTCCATGGTAAACTCCAGGTGTAGGATGGAGACGTAGTGTTAAGTAACAAAGTGTAAGTGGATGAGTGCATCGTCCAACCGTCTTTTAAATACTATTAGTGTCGGTGCAGAGACGACCGATTCTGGGAGAGCATTCCACGGGTGACAGACACGAATAGAAAAGAAATTTCTCCGGCACTCCAGACGACTGTATTGTTCTGCGAGTTTTAATGAGTGGCCCCTCAGGTTTGTATTGCTGCTGAGTTGCAGTAAAGGGCGGCACACATGATGTGGGTCTCGCAGAATCAAGTATGCCATAATCAGGTCGCCTCGTAGTCTGCGATAACTTCCACTGAACAATCCCAGTCGTCGCAGCCTCTCCTGGTAGGAAAGATTGTGCATTCCAATTACGTTCTTAGATGCCCGGCGTTGTGGCTGCTCCAGTGCATTAAGGTCGTGTTTCAGCCATGGATGCCAGGCTTGAATTGCATATTCGACATGGGGGCGAACATACGCACTGAGCATTTGTCGAAATATGGAGCTGTTTATTTGTCCAAACGCCCGTCGCAACAGCCCGACGTGTTGGTTCCCGGTCTTCGAGGCCTTTTCGGATTGCCTGGAGCAACCCAAGTCATCTTGAACCAGGACACCCAAGTCACGTTCGAGAGTTGATTGTTGCAGTACATCCGTTCCGAGTCGGTATGAGTAGCTGCTTTGATGTCGGATGGAAAGCACCTTGCATTTACTGACGTTGAAATGCAATAAGTTTTGGGTCGACCATTGATACACCGTATCTAAATCACTCTGAAGCACATGTTGGTCGGTGTTCGCCTGGATCCTGCGCCAGATCTTGATATCGTCGGCAAACATTAGAAAGTTTGAAGCGATTTCCTGTGCAAGATCGTTAATAAACACCAAAAACAAACGTGGACCTAGAACCGAGCCTTGCGGCACACCACACTCCACTTGTATGGGGTCCGATAAAGAGCTCCGAACTCTGACCACTAATTGCCGTTGAAGTAGAAAGTTGGCGATCCAGCTTAAAAGAGGGTCTCCGATCCCGTAATGCTGCAGCTTGGATAGTAGTATCCGATGGTCTAGACGATCGAAAGCCTTGGAAAAATCCAGGTAGATCACATCAACACCTTCTCCAGCGTCGGCTGCCTCGGTCCAACTACTACGTGCAATTAGTAAATTCGTTGTACATGGCCGCTGTCGACGGAAACCGTGCTGTTCAGGGGTGATGAGGTTGCAGTTTTCCAGATAGCACACCAGTGCATCGGCAACTATGGATTCCATGACCTTGGAGAGTATAGTAAGAAGGGTTACTGGGCGGTAGTTGGAGGGATCAGTTCTACTTCCACCTTTGTGAATCGGGCTTATTATTCCAAGCTTCCACATGGCGGGAACTTGGTTCTGATCTAAGCAGTGCTGGAAAAACTGAGCTAAAGTTCCTGCCAGTTGGTTTGCTGCTGCTCCCAATGCCTCTGGACGAATGGTGTCGACACCCGGCGAGCTGTGTTTGCGTAGAGAAGTCAGCTTTTGCAATACAGCCTCTGCGGTAAAAGTGATGTGGGTTAGTCCTGGTGAGCAGAATACAAAGCTTGGTAGATCGCTTGGTGGCAAGACTCTTTGAAACGTGGGGGCGTATTGCATCTGCAGCGCGTTTGCAGCTTCCATAGCCGTTCTTGTTGGGCCATCAGCCGTCTTGAGTGGAGGAAATCCTTGCCTCAGCTTTCGTAGGCTATTAACGTGCTTGTACAGCAGTTTGTGGTTAGCACTGAAAGTTTTTGCGATGTTCTGCTGATAGGTGGCTTTGTCTTCTCTTAACAGTTGAGTGCAGTGGTTACGTTGGGCTACGTAGTTGTCCCAAGTTTCTGGTGCTGGAGCTTCTCTGTACACTCGCCATGCTGCGTTGCGTACTGTCATCCATTTCGGGTTCTGCTCCTAACGAAAGAAACTGATTTGTACTTATTGCAAGCTTTTATCTCTGAAGCCTGTGCAATCAGCTGACTGAATGTGTTGACGAACTCGAGCCAGGCGACTTCCGGGGGTTCTTCTTCGAGGAAAGACCATGTTGTGGCGCTGACTAGCTGGGCGAGTCGGTCGTACCTTGTGATGGTTCGCACAGTATCATCGTTATCATTCAGATATTCTGCATAGCAGACGAAGTTGAAACTGATGACTGCGTGATCACTGCGACCCAACGGGCAGTCTAAAACCAACGCATCAATCATATGCTCCTCGTTGGTAAGCACAAGATCTAGCACAGATGGTCTGTTACCAGTTCTGAACCGAGTGGGCGAAGTGATGTGGTTGTAAAGAGGAACAGTAGTTACTAGATCTTGTAGATCGGTTTTGAATTGTTCTCCGATCGTGGCAGGGGCTTCTAAACAATGTACGTTGAAATCACCCATGATAAGAATGTGAGTGTACTTTGGTTGTAAACTGCACCTTAAAGCAGCCGTTAGGTTGTAGTCGGTTTCGGGTGTTGAGTTAGGGGTGCGATACACCTAGACGATAAGGCAAGCATCCCTGCCTTTTAATTGCAACCGGCACCAAAGCGAGTCAGGGAACTGCGAGTCTGAAGCCTCCACGGCTTCGCACTCTAAGTCGTTTCGATAGTACAGGATTACCCCTCCTCCTATTGTGAGCCTGTCGTTCCGGATCAGCGACATGCCGGGTAGCGAAAATTCAGCATCCGTCATTCCCGTGTGCAACCATGTATCGGTGATACCATTGACATCATACGAGCCGGAAGCTTGGCAATTTTTCAGTTCAGCCGGTTTGTTAGAAAGTCCCTGTGGATTTGTATACAAGCAGGCCAGTTTCTCGGTCTCTAGGAGCCCGCAGAGTGGTGAAGCTGTGAAGTGTGGGAGAATGCCGACAGATGGGAGGTCGGCAGTTACTCGTTTTTTGATGGGGCAATGATACCTCGTTTGAAACTTGATTCGGCCAAGGTGCGTCTCAGCCTTTGTTTATATCTACGTCAGAGTCAATTAAAGCAGCGGTCAAGTTAAACTTCTGTACATACCTCCGCAGGCTTGCTGCTTCCGTTGCTTTAATATTTGAGCTGTGCAAAGTGTTTTCGACCTTTAACCGAATTTCGAAAGGAAGATGTTTCCGATTTCTCCGCCATCGATCCAAAACATCCTTTGCTTGTTGCTCTGACTGAACCACAAGTTTTAGTATTCTAGGGCCGCGTCCTCTATAATTCGATGAGAGAGGTAACCTGGTGAGCGGTAGTGCCACAACATTATCCAAAGAAAGTGTTTCGCGGATGAACCGCCACTGTTCTAAATCGTGCTTTCCGGTCTCTTGAACATCGTTAGAAGGATGTTGTGGCACTCCACGTATGAAGATTGTGTTTAGGCGGTCTTGTTTGCTGTGTCCCTCTTCAGTGTTTCGTTTTGGTTGTCGCGCGCTCCAGGGGATATCAGGATAGATACGTATCCCACAGGATCCGTGTTTTAGCGCGCTTGCGGAGAGCAAAACGTTTTCTACGTCGGTGGAGGATTCTAGAGTTACACGAATAAGTCTGGGTTCGCCATAGTTTGGCGAGTTCGGATGACGAGTAATTCGTAACAAGTTTATGGGCTTGGCTTTGATACTCATCTGCATACACAATGAGTTCCATTGGTCTTTGTTGTCTGATAACTTATCCCGCAATGTGGTGGCGGTAGATTCAGGGACAATTGAGCATACAACAGTCCGGGCGCTGTTGTTGGATCCCCTTTTCGTCGATCTACAAGGCATGGTACTCATTTGTCTTGACTTGTTGACAAGTGATTGTTTGCTGTTTTTCTCTCTATTCGCGTTAACGGTGTTTACAATGGAAGAGGACGCAACGGCGGCCTCGCGGTGGACCTTTGCAGCAATCTCTGCATAAGTAACTGGTGTTCTGGGAGGCTTAGTCTCGACAAGAGATATTTGAGCTACAGGTACCAAGGGTTGGTGTTTGGCTGCTTCATCCTTGTTACTGCTAGATGTCAGGTCTAGTGGAATTTGCTTAACCACACGTTTTGAATGGTTCCTGATTTTCGTTGCTGTGAGTAATGTTAGATTCACGTAGGTACAATCTGTTTTTGCCCGGCGTTCTAACAAAGTTGGAGAAGACAACGGAAATGGAGACGTGGCTGATTGCGGTGCAGGGGAAGCGGACTGTTCAGCATTCCGTTGCTTAGCAGCCGCTACGCTTCTGTGGTCCATACTCGCTTCCATTAAAGTAAGCTTATTGTTGATCCTCTGCTCTGCTTCTGCGATTAACCGGTCGCATTCCTCAGCTAGGAGAAGCAAGCACTTAACGAGAGGGATGGTGGTACACGCATTTAGCGGGGTTGACGGTAACCCCATGCTGTGATAAGCGTTGAAAGAGAGAGTCGAGGTGATGAAGATGTTCTTCATCAGAAGCGCTGGCAATGAGTATGTCATCAAGCTAAGGAGAAACGCCTTCGAGTCCTCGCCTTACTTCATGAATGAAACGCTGAAAAGTTTGGGCAACGTTACTGAGGCCGAGAGGCATACTGCGGTACGCGAATAAGCCGAATGGCGTGATGACTGCTGTTTTAGCAATGTCAGCTGGTGCGACCGGTATCTGATGGTAGGCGCGAACTAGATCGACGTTGCTAATGTTAGACTTAAAAGCTAAAGCTAAAGTCAAGGCGTGCATGTGCGGAATGGGGTATTTATCCGGGACGGTAATTTTGTTAAGTGCCCTGTCGTCTCCACAGGGGCGCTAGGCACCGGATTACTTACGCACCTCGTGTAATGGTGATGCCCATGGACGTTTGGACGGGCGGATGATTCCCAGTTCGAGCGTTTGTTCGAATTCCGCCTTAGCAGCTTTGAGCTTGTCCGGGGCTACTCGGCGAGGGCGGGCCAAAACAGGTGGGCCCTTAGTGCAAATGTGTTGCATGACATTTGCCGTCACAGCAGGCAAGTCGTTCAGGACGCGAACCAGATTAGGATGCTTGTTGTAAAGTTCTAATAATGGTTGTGAAGCTTGAAGTAGGACACGAATGGGAGTGAAAGCAGCCACGTCCCCTCTAGTCAAGATAACACTGAGCTGTGTCCTAGGGTCGATATGCTTCTTCCTTTTAGCGTGGAAGATGTGGTCGGAGAGTTGAAGAAAGTTTATCCATACGATGGCGGAAGGCATGGCAGCGAGTATGAAAGACCAGCGAAAGGTTCGCCGGAGGCCTAACTTGAGTGTTAGCAGAAGTTTTTCGAAATTTGCGATTGGTGAGCCATTGGCGGCACGCAGCTTGGTCGGCGATGGTGAGACGACCTCATCTGAGCTACGGGGATGACGCTAACTTCGGCACCAGTGTCGACTAGAAACTTGGTGCCGGAAGTTAAGTCCTTAACGCGGATGAGGCGACTTTGGTGTGGGCCGGTCGCGTCCGTCGCCGTTACGGACCGGCCGAGAAGTTTCCATGGTTCTCGGCGAAGTTGCAATGTTTGACAAATTTACGAGCTGCGGTACGAAAACGCCGATGGTACCAACAGCTAGCCAGCCTGTTGCTAGACTTAGAACGTTGGCAGGGCGATTTTGAGCGGCTACGATAACGACGGTTCATAGTAAGCTGTTGCACCTGGCGACTAAGTGTCGCAACTTGGAAGGCTTCTATAGTTGACTGTAAGCCAGTGATAGAAGTACCCTAGGACGCGACGGCATTGGGCTTGCTTGCATCGGTATATGGCTGTGGTCGCCCAATAGCTCCATCCTCTAAATCTGCTAGTTGAGTGAGCGAAACGGGGCTCACTGTAGCGAGAATCGCTTGCGTGTTTTCCGGTAGCCGTTGTAACCATAGTTCGCGAAGTAACGTCTCATCCATGGTTGAGGAACCAAGGAGTTGCTGCATCTCTCGTAGCAGGGTTGAGGGCAGTTTGTCGCCTTGCTGCAGATCCCTGAAAAAGTGCTGCAGGCGAATTTCGGATAGGGTATTTCACGCTTAATCCTGACCTCCTTGAGAGCCTCACAGCGGTTTTCGGTCTGAGAAATGATGACGTCACGAACCTGCATTGATATCTCCTTGAGGGAGATAGGACAGGAGGTTGCTATACTTCGCGTAGTCGGAAGTGATTCTGTCGTTGTAGAACTCAGCCTCAAGATGAGCGAACAACAAAAGAGGATCCATGTCTCAAAACGTTTGCACAGCGAGAGTTACAACGCTTAGCAGCGAATCTACCTTTGGCTCAACAGCATCCATGGCTAAAGAAATGACGCAAGAAAAAGGCTACCGTATTCAAAAATAAACCGGAAAATATGAAAAATAAATAAGCGAGCTTACAGGAGAAAAGTTCGAAATATCCGGCGCTGAGATTGTTACGGATTCTGGGTCACCAATGCTTGGTTTGCCTGTACCGAGGGCCCGGAGTGAGATTCAAAAAGACAAATCAAATTGCAGGGAAACTTATATAAGTACAGTATAAGTTTCCCTGTTATCTAGCTATAAAAGAACGACACCGTGGACGCTCTAGTTAGGGAAACGGAGTAAGCACATCACACAGGGCAGTTGCGAGTTGCAACCGAAACGAGCGCCATGCAAAAAATGGCGATTAGCAAATCAAGTATTCGAACTCAGCAAGCAGTTCAGCAAACCACACCGGTTGCTTAAGTGTACAATGAAATAATTTTAGTTAGAATTTTACACAGGCCAACCGGTGAATCTCCAGACTGTTACGTAGCCCCCTCCCAGAAGGGACTGTGTAAGCAGTCCTTCGATCTACGTGAGGATTGTCCGTCGCGGGCCAGCCTTCTGCGAGACCAGGTTGTGAAACTTGATACAGCTGCTGGGGGAGAACCATGCAATCGGACCCTAGCGGGCTCCCACCCGTGTCCTCCCTACGGTGTCGAAACGGTTTAAAAACTGTTTGTAAGGGACAGTAAGTAACGATCACGAAGGCGGTTGGGCAGGAAGTTCGTTCCACTTCCAGTTGCCGTGCTTGGATGCAGCGAAGAGTGTAGCCGAATTGCAACTAACCGGCGGGGTGTATATGGAAAGGAAAATGAAAAAACAGCATAAATGCATTTCCATACACAAAACAGTGCAAAGGGAAGAACGTGCAAAGTTGTTTTGGGTTTTCAAAACGTTTTGGTCTTTTTTGTGGATTTTCGTGAACGGTTGGTAAGAGCAGATAATTTCCAAAGCACGTTCTATGTAAAATAGTGAGTGCTAACGAAGTCCGAAAATCGAACTGGAGGTTTGAGTTTCCTACTGCGTCGATTGATAGTAGGGCGAGTAGGAGTGCTGTCGGTTGGGGTTGTCGGCTCTGCTGGACCGGACTGACTCGTCTGAGGTTGCGCTTCGAGCTGTGATGGCACAGGCTGTGAAGGTGCTTGTTGCACCGAAGAGTCAGACATGTCGAGGAATGCTGGCTTGAGTCGATCGATGTTGATCATCTCAGTGGTGTTGCGTCGTAGCCTGACTAAGTCGGGATCAGCTTGTTGGGCAGCAGCCATAGCGGCTAGATCAATGTTAGTGCCAGGCGATAAGCTGATCTGCTGAATGCGTGAAAGCGCATCCGCGACGGGATTGAGAGCACCTGAGACATGACGTACGTCTGTCGTAAACTGAGAAACGTAGTCTAGGTGTCTAGTTTCCCGCGAAGAATACTTGTCCGTTGCGCCATTGATTGCGTAGAACAATGGCTTGTGGTCAGTGAAGACGGTGAAATGTCGACCTTCGAGACAGTGACGAAAATGTCTGATACCTAGGTAGATAGCTAACAGTTCCCTACCGAAGGTGCTGTAACGCGATTCCGCAGATTGTAAACGTTTCGAGAAGAAACCTAGAGGTATCCGTCGATGGTCGATGAGTTGCTGAAGAACTGCACCGACGGCAGTGTCGGATGCGTCAGTCGTCAGGGAGAGTGGTGCAGATGTGTCTGGATGGGCGAGAAGCGCTTTGTTGGAGATAGCGTCTTTGAGCTTCTCGAAAGACAATTTAGCGTCGTCTGCAAAGTGAAAAGACCGTTGTTTACCGCGGAGCATGTCAGTCGTTGGTTGGACAATGCTCGCGCAGTTAGGGATAATGCGTCGATAATAGTTGACCAGGCCAAGTAATCGGCGTAACTGTTTGAAAGAACTGGGAGCATGATAGTCCTTCAGTGCCTGGATTTTGTCTGGCAGAGCTTCAATACCAGAGGCGGATATGCGGTGGCCAAGAAAGTCGATGGAACTTTGGCCAAGCTCGCCTTTATCGGGGTTGATGGTAACCCTTTGCTGTGTTAAGCTTTGGAAGAGAGCGTCGAGGTGATGAAGATGTTCTTCATCAGAAGAGCTCGAGATGAGGTGGTTATCCGGCTAAGGTAAACGCCTTCGAGTCCTCGCGTTACCTCATGAATGAAACGCCGAAAAGTTCGGGCGAAGTTGCTGAGGCCGAAAGGCATTCTGAGGTACCCGAATAGGCCGAATGGCGTGATGACTGCAGTTTATCAATGTCGTCTGGCGCCACAGGTATCTGATGGTAGGCGCAAACTAAGTCGACTTTGCTGAAGATAGACTTGCCAGCTAGAGCTGAGGTCAAGTCGTGCATGTGCGGAATGGGGTACTTATCCGGGACGGTAACTTTGTTAAGTGCCCTGTAGTCTCCACAGGGGCGCCAGTCACCGGATTTCTTACGCACCACGTGTAATGGTGATGCCCATGGACGTTTGGACGGGCGGATGATTCCCAGTTCGAGCGTTTGCTCGAATTCCGCCTTAGCAGCTTTGAGCTTGTCCGGGGCTAGTCGGCGAGGGCGGGCCAAAACAGGTGGGCCCTTAGTGCAAATGTGTTGCATGACATTTGCCGTCACAAGAGGCAAGTCGTTCAGGACGCGAACGAGTTTAGGATGTTTGCTGAAAAGTTCTAATAATGGTTGTGAAGCTTGAGGTAGGGCACAACTGGGAGTGATAGCAGCCACGTTGGCGCTAGTCGCGATAACACTGAGTTGTGTCCTAGAGTCGATAAGCTTCTTCCTTTTAGCGTCGACGATGAGGTCGAAGCGTTGCAGAAGGTCTACGCCTATGGTGGCGAAAGGCACGGCAGCGATTATGAAAGGCCAGCGAAAGGTTTGCCGGATGCCCATATTGTGCGTTAGCAGCTTTTCGCCGAAAGTTACGATTGGTGGGCCATTGGCGGCACGCAGCTTGGTCGGCGATGGTGAGACGACCTCATCTGAGCTACGGGGTATGACGCTAACTTCGGCACCAGTGTCGACTAGAAACTCGGTGCCGGAAGTTAAGTCCCTAACGCGGATGAGGCGACTTTGGTGTGGGCCGGTCGCGTCCGTCGCCGTTACGGACCGGCCGAGAAGTTTCCATGGTTCTCGGCGAAGTTGCAATGTTTGACACATTTACGAGCTGCGGTACGAAAACGCCGATGGTACCAACAGCTAGCCAGCCTGTTGCTAGACTTAGAACGTTGGCAGAGCGATTTTGAGCGGCTACGATAACGACGGTTCATAGTAAGCTGTTGCACCTGGCGACTAAGTGTCGCAACTTGTTTTTGGAAGGCTTCTATAGTTGGCTGTAAGCCAGTGATAGAAGTGCCCTGGGACGCGACGGCATTGATCTTGCTGGCGTCGGCTTGTGGCTGTGATCGTTCAATAGCTCGATCCGCTAAATCTGCTTGTTGAGTGAGCGAAACGGGGCTCACTGTAGCGAGAATCGCTTGCGTGTTTTCCGGTAGCCGTTGTAGCCATAGTTCGCGAAGTAACGTCTCATCCATGGTTGAGGAACCAAGGAGTTGCTGCATCTCTCGCAGCAGGGTTGAGGGCAGTTTGTCGCCCTGCTGCAGGTCCCTGAAAAGCTGTTGCAGGCGAACTTTCTCATAAGGGTATTTCACGCTTAATTCTGACTCCTTGAGAGCCTCATAGCGGTTTTCGGTCTGAGAAATGATGACGTCACGAACCTGCATTGATATCTCCTTGAGGGAGATAGGACAGGAGCTTGCTATACTTCGCGTAGTCGGAAGTGATTCTGTCGTTGTAGAACTCAGCCTCAAGATGAGCGAACCACAAAAGAGGATCCATGTCCTAAAATGGTGGTACAGTGAGAGATACAACGCTAAGCAGAGACTATACCTTTGGTTCTACAGAATCCATGGCTTAAAAAGTGACGCAAAAAATTGGCTACCGTATTCAAAAATAAACCGGAAAATATGAAAAATAAATGGAACGAGCTCACAAGCGAAAAGTTCCACATATCCGGCGCTGAGATTGTCCCGGATCCGGGGTCACCAATTTAGAGGGTCGCCTGTACCGGGAGCCCAGAGAGCGATTCCAGAAGACAGATCGAGTTGCAGGGAAACTTTTATTGGTACAGTAAAAGATTCCCTGTTACCTAGCTATAAAAGAACGACACAATGGACGCTCTAGCTAGGGGAAAAGGAGCAAGCACAGCACACAGGGCAGTTGCGAGTTGCAACCGAAACGAGCGCCAAGCAAAAATGGCGATGAGCAAGTAAAGCACTCGAACTCAGCAAGCAGTTCAACAAACCACACCGGTTGCCTAGGTGTACAATGAAAGAATTTTAGTTAGAATATTACACAGGCAAACCGGGAAATCTCCAGACTGCTACACCATGCAGGCGAATTTTTATCCTTACAGCTTATCTATATCTTCATCTTCATTCCTTGTCTTCAGCTTTACAGTTATCACTTTCCAACTTCTTGATTACTGGGTAGGTGCAAAATAGTTTAGGCTTTTGAGCTTTAAGTTACGCCTAGTAAACGCATCCTACCAGACTTAAACCTAGCATAAGACGTTGAAAGTGTTTGTTGCGGCTGCTGCACCTAAGCTTAGTATTAGGATTGTTCAAAACCTTCTAAATGCCTGCTTAAATGAATCGTTACGTGCCTTCGTAGACGTCGCTTGCTAGCTAGCCATTATTGATGCTTTTTCAGTTTGCCTGGGCACTAGATGCTGTACTCCGCAGTTTCCAACCACTATCAGTATGTAAACAAAAAACAATATATATATCTTTCATATTGGTGACAGAGAGCACTTTAAAAGTTCTAGGTCCAAGATTCAGACATTTTGATCTCCACTTATCCTCTTTTGGCCCCATTTACTTAGCTTTAGCTGGTATATATATGTCTCACTATTGGCAACACTAGTAGACAGGCATAATGAAAACCAGAACCTCTTCTTTAACTGCTTTTGCTAGTAAAACACTTGCATTTCCAGATTCTATTTCACTGGCACGAAAGCTAACCAACGACCGAGAGGCCCCTGTCACACTGGCTGGCTGGAGCACCAGAAACTTTCCATCATCACTTTTCTTATCTTGGCCGTTCGTGTGTTTTTTATCTTTTAGCTGGCTCCAAAGCTTACCATTTTAGAGGGTTGCCTGTACCTGGAGCCCAGAGAGTGATTCGAGATGACGGATCGAGTTGCAGGGAAACTTGTATTGCTACAGTAAAAGATTCCCTGTTTTCTAGCTATAAAAGAACGACACCATGGACGCTCTAGCTAGGGGAATGGAGCAAGCACGACACACAGGGCAGTTGCGAGCTGCAACCGAAACGAGCGCCAAGCAAAAATGGCGCTGAACAAGTCAAGCATTCGAACTCAGTAAGCAGTTCAACAAACCACATCGGTTGCCTAGGTGTACAATGAAATAATTTTAGTTAGAATTTTACACAGGCAAACCGGGGAATCTCCAGACTGCTACACCATGCCTTATGCGCAATGATGGGTAAACGACCAGCTCCCACTGGTTTTTGTTACTATTCTACTCCTGATTTAACTTCTCACTCTTTGCTTAAGATGCTAGAACAGCTCTTGACAGGAAAACCACAAAAGAAATAGCTGGTATGACAGTGGAGTGCTAGTTAAAATTGTCACCTGGATAAACACCGGCGGCACTTGCTTCGGAACCTAAAATTTGAGAGAAATAACGCAAAATTCATCAAAGAGCTGCACCATAGTGTGCATCAACACCAGAGGCATAATAATCCCTCCAGTTTGAGCAAGCTCAATCACCAAAAGTAGCGTTGGTAATGCCCACCAACGCAGACCAAAACGGATTTCAAGCCCAAAAGCAATTTGCTAAATTTTACTAAACTTTTCCATACCCATTTCTTTACTATTAGTGACAGGCTCCTCTGACTCACTGATGTTAGAGACATAGCCTCATGAATATAGAAAATCTGCTCTAAGGGATAATACTTGCGATGTTTAGCTAAGAAATGTGTGTATTTTCCAGGCCAAAATGTGTCAACGGATCCGAAAGGTCTCCTGGGGTACTCAGGTAGACCCGGCTCATGCGGACTTGATATAAGCTTCAGAAACACTTAGAGGCTTAAAAAATACTAAGCTCAATATTCCTGGTTGTTTATGTGGCTCAGGATCCACGGAAAATGGTATGCTGTGGCATTCTAACCGTGGGTTAATTATAAGCCCTCGAGCGTTCCCATGTAGACATAATAATCCTTACTGGATTTCTAGCGTTTTAGCGCAAGGTGTGCGCTTATCTGCTTATATTTGCCATGTATGCCTGCAAAGTGTACTTTTCGGCCACCTACGAAGTCCCAAGTTGTTGCAGGGTATTGCGGGCTAATTATAGCATTGCTGGATAGCTATTCCTATTTAGAACATGTACTGCTTCGCTACTTTTTACATTAGCTTTTCTTTTTTTGCTATCTGCTTGCAAAGCAGAAAGCCATTTTTAGCGGAAAAATGATAATGGCCTTATTCGTAGACCACACTTTAATTTCGTATAACTCGCAAATTACTGCACGTATTGCATTGTTTTTACTTTCAGCGTATTCAGCGGTTAAGACATGTTCGGCCCGGTATATTTTTATGCTACTTTACGCAGTATTCTAGCCTCAGAAAAGGTTTTTCTTTTATTTTGCGATTTACTCAGGTTGAAATTTTGCGCCAGAAAGCAATATCGGCGCAAGAAAAGCACCGCTGCATTTTTTGTTAATGTGTATTTTTAGTGAAGCACGCCGCCTTAGTATGTCTCCTAACAAATACATTTTATTTTCTTCTGCATTTATTGAAATTATCATTTAACTTTCATATCCCTTATAATTCCGCCACTCTCATTTCTTCCATGTGCGAACCAGCAATTGTGACGACTGAGCGGGCCAACCAATGTCCAATGAGTTTAAAGTGCACTTGTGCTGAATTGGATCCTGTTCCAAAGGAAAAAGGCACAAGTACACCTCTGCGCATCTTTCGCTACAAATGAACAAGGACCCCAATATGGCCAGAAGGAACCAGAAAACTTTCAAGGTGGGCGCACACGAACTAGCGGCTGTGCACCAAACAATGTTACTGCATTTGTAATTTTAAACGAGGAACATATACTTGTATTTTGCATACTTCCATGCAAGAGCATCGGATTAATGTACAGCTTGATCTGAACACTTAAGGGTGCAACCTCTAGCCGGTCTAGAAATATACCTATTTATTTATTTATTTATTTAAATACTGGGAGTAGAGCTAGCTGCTCCGCTATCGGAAACGCCGAGAGGGAACCTCTGCATCCTAGTAATGGTAGGCTACTTCACAAATTGGTTTGAAGCTGTGCCAATCGCACAGGCTGATACGGCCACTGTGGCGACCACGATGATTACCCACAGGGTTTGTCAGTGGAGAGCGCCCGGACAATTGCATTCCGATAGGAGGTCGCGTTTCGAAAGCCCACTGGTACAAGAGATGTGCAGAGCACTCGGGATCGATAAAACGCGAACAACGGCTTGCCAGCTACTAGGGAACGGACAGGCTGTACGCACGAATCGGTCAGTGAAGTCACTCTTAAAGGCCTTCATGGAACAGAAGATCTACGAGCGGGATAGCTTGTTGCCCAAATGCTTATTGACCTACCATCGTACGGTCCACTCTTCTACCGGGCAAACACCGTCGTTTATGTGGACAGGTAGGGAAGTTCCAGTGCCCTCGGATGTCCGATTGCCGATATCACAACAATTGTACCCGTCGGTGACAGAACATGTCAATAAGCTTCTTGACTCCGATCGACGCGCACACGAAGCTGCACGCCTTCACCTGGCGAAGGCTCAATGGCGACAGAAAGAATACTACGAGAAGGAGGTTTTCGGTGTCCCGCTGAAAGCAGGCGACCTCGTATATTTGCTTCAGGCACCAGTATCAGGCATGCCAGCTAAGCTGCAGCTTGAGCTAGCAAACCCTTACGTAGTGGACCGAATAATATTAGATCTGACTTGTGTGGTTAGGGACCCAACGAACGTCAGCGGACGACACAAGTTTGTACACGTTAATAGACTTAAACACTTCCAAATCGAGAGGGAGCATTCGAATGAGGAAGACCATAGTGGAACCCCGACAGAAGTAGCCAACGAAATCGAAGTACCACCTTAAGGGGACTTTGGTGTGGCAAAGGGGACCTTGCATACATAGAAGGAGTGCGGGGTAACGAGTGCACGAAATTAGTTTGGCGCGTGCTTGGATTTAAATCATTGCTCTGATGGCACTTCCTTCCCCGCCTGCCTTTCAGTACGTCATTCCTGCTCAATTATTAAAGCAGGAAAATAACCTGAAGAGAACAGCTGCCTGTAATATTTTTCTACTTCTTCCGTTATATTAATTCTTCCTTATAGAGCCAACGGGTTGCGTAATAGGACGTACGTCTCAATCCTTGGAGGTCTCTCTTGTCTGCATTTTATATTAGTTTAGTGCGCTAGCACGTCACTGTTGCCAGTGTGACCGTCGGGTACTCCAACGGCCGGAGTTCGAATACGGGCTGTTGCTCTTCAGTGCAACTGGGTTCTGAGTTCGCTAGATGTATGGGTTTGAATAGGGTATTTTATTGCGGAAGGTGTCTATAATGAGTTCAGGAACTCCAAAAAGCTGGAACAGGTACTGTGCCATAATTAATTGCGACATAGTAAAGATGTGTAAAGTAACTATAGAACGGTACGCTGGTGGTTAACAATGGGCTGACCCTATCGTCACCGTTTAAACATGTAAATATACAGATGAATTTTAATACATATGTAGCGACCTGGAGTTCCCCGTATGACTGTGTAAACTATTCTAAACTATTCAATTTATAGCTTTCTTCGGTATTAGGGAACTATTAGGTTTACCTGTTGGAACGTTGTTCCCGTTTGTTGGAAACACGAAATCGATCTCCGCCTTTGGCTTGCGACTCGACTGCAAACGAGGCTCTGTCAACGCACTGGGCGCTAACGAACTTTTCCCTAGCTAGCTCTCTGCGGATGCCAACGTATTCGCACCACCGCCTATCATCCGCAAGCGCACGGCATGGTGGAACGTATCCACCGACAGTTGAAAGCCGCACTTAACGCCGCCAATGCGCTGAGATGGACTGAGGTGCTGCCTATGATCTTCCTTGGAATCCGATCAGCCCTACAGGCCAATCTACTTACGTCTAGCGCCGAGTTAGTATATGGACAACCACTGCGTTTACCTGGCCACTTCTTTTCCGATAGCCCCAGGATTCCCCTTTACGACGAGAAGTATGCACGTCAGCTAGCCACAAGCATGCGTCACCAGAAGCTTCCTGACGTTAGAGAACAATGACGTAAATCTTTTGTTCCGCAAGACCCACAGCGTTGTCCGTTCGTTTTTCTCCGCCTCGATGGTCTCCGCAGACCACTGGAGCGACTATACGAAGGTTTTTTCAAGGTCCTGCAGCGTAAGGACCTCGCTTTTATCATCGACCGTCACGGTAAACGAGAGGCCGTTACGATTGACCGTCTCTAGGTTGCCCAAGTGGAACCTAAGCTCGATGAAGCCACTTGCCCCTCTTCTGAAGAATCATCCCAGCCTATGATGGAAGACTCGCATGCTTCTAACTTCCCTGAACCCAAGCATCACATTCCAACCAAGCCTTCCACTTCAACTCCGCCGTTTCCCATCGAACCAACAGCCACTTCTTTAGCAGTTTCTCCAATTTTGCGATCCGATAGGATGTCTAAGACGACGCCTTCCTCTGATTCGTGTAAGTCAACTAAGTCGGGTAGACGCGTTCATTGGCCAGTGCGATTAAGGGCTTAGGGTTTCTTTCACTTTCCTTATTGCTTTCCTTTTCCCTTTTGGCCAAACACGTACGCAAACCCCAAAAATCAGCAAAAGCTTTTGAAAACGCTAAAACCGATAAAACATTTTGAAAACCCAAAAGCACTCAAAACGTTTGGAAAGCCCAAGCAAAGAAGAAAAGGTTTTGAAACCACATGAAAGGAGTTACGTTTCGCTTGACGCCGACCGCATCCGGTAAGTGCCACTCTTATTTTTGCCCTTGCCTTCACCGTCACTACCCTTGTTTCTGTTTATCTTCTATGTCCGAACCGGAGGAGATGCCAAGTCAGAAGCGAACATTTAACCCTTACGAACTTCCCCTATTTTGGTTTTGGTACCGTAGGGAGGACACGGGTGGGAGCCCGCTAGGGTCCGATCGACTGGTTCACCTCCAGCAGCTGCATCATGTTGCACTACC